>VZRO01007381.1:4300344-4496729 GCA_013397915.1 Daphoenositta chrysoptera
AGCCCCGCGGCCGCCGCTGCCCCGAGCGGGCGCTCCCGGTGGGGCCGTGCCGGAGCCCCCGTCCCACCGGGGCGCGCTGACACCGAGCGGCTGCGGGCCCCAAAGCCCGTCCCACGCCTGGTGCGGGGCGGTGCAAAGCGCGGCCCCGAGCGCGCGTCGGGCACTCCGGGGGCTTCAGGGCTTTTCTGTTTGTGTTGCTTAGTGGAACTTAAAAGATGCGGGTGCTTCTCTTCTAAATCGTCCAGGGAAAGTGGTGTAATGCTGCATTTTAACAACACAACCTGAACGCTGTCTCTGACCCGCGGCCTTCCAACGCGTTGGGTCTTGGTGGCCCGAGGGTCTTGTAAGGGCTCCGAAATGTAATTAACCAAAGGAAGCTGTGTTAGCTTCAGCTCTGCACAGCCCCCAGCCCCGATGGTAGAACCCTTGCAAATCCCTGCGTCTTGCTCTGCTCCTAAACCATTCTCCCATTTCTCTTGACCCGGACCCGTTGGCGTTTTGGCATGGAACAGAAGTGTCTTGTTCCTGATAGCATCTGTCGTGACAGGGCTGTAGATCTGTAAGGATTGAGGCTTGGTCAAATGCTCAGCTTGGGAGGGATGGTCTTTTCAGCTTAGCACTGGACAGAGACTGGAGAAGTTTTCTTGCAGTTCTTGCCCTGTGCATGTCCTTGCAGATCGATTTGAGGTGTATGGTACAGGTAAGGAAACAGACAATAAACTCTATTTCTGACTTAGTCTGAAGAATTCTGGACAGGAATAATATATGATAACGACACTATGTCTCAGCAGTGCTCCACACCATGCAGCCTTGGCCTCAGTGGAACTTCTTAGTGCTTTTGAGACGCCTTCTCATGAATCTTTTTCACCATGTGATAGCAGATCCCTATCTAATTTGACAATATTGGGGGGGAAAAAAATCAATTTCCCAGTAATACCAGTTTTCAGTTTGCTTTCAGGGCTCTTAGAGGCAGTAGTGTGGAGGTGAGGCTTGCAGTGTCCTCAGCAAGGAGGTTGTCTCGAGACTAATTCTCATCTGCTCTGAGCTTGGTGGCTATGCCTGAGCAATTACAGGTTTGTTCCCAATAGCCTTTACTGTGTGAAAGAGAAAGTATTTTGTCTGAGTGTGGGTAACCTATGGGAACACAAAGGTAGAGAGGAAGAAGAATCAGAGTTTTGGCTTCTGAGATTTTTTTAAATTGCCAGACCGCCATTTCTTGAAAGTTGATAACCCTAGATTTTTGACAGATCTGCTCTCTCTTTGAATGTCAGTCTTTTGAGGACAATTCCACCATCAGTGGTGCAGAGGCCTTCTCTGCATCTCCTGACAGTCTGTGGCAGCCTTTTCATACCTTTCTATCTCCTTGATTCAGTTTCCAAGCCCTAACAGACAAAAAACATGTTTTTCCTTTTGCGTTAAGCTAAAAATCTTGTTTTTCTGCTGTGTTTAATGTAGGACTAAACTGTTAAATACAATTTGTATAAATGATGCTGTGTAAATTAAAGATAGTATAATTATGGTTATTTTGTCAGCACTGCAATGAAAGTGCAGTTCTTAGGGTGTAATTGCATTGTGTGGGAGTGTGTTTTGGCTTTGTTTTCAAATTCCTGCTTTGATATTTCTACAGTGAGATGTGACCTGGGGTGTGTATTACTGCAGGTATTGCACACTGGAAGGGATTAGAGAAATCCAGTGCCAAAAATGGACTGTTGGGCTCAGAACTGTGTTTATGGGCTTATATATGTTACAATTTCATCTTTGCTGTTTTGTTATTACATCTGTTAGGGCACCCATGGCTGGTTTGGTTGCATAAGTATTGCAGAGGACATTTCTGGGCTTTGCAATGGCTTTTGTGGTGCTGCAGTGCTCTGCTGGAGTGTGCAGTTCTCAGGCTGTACCTGCACAGAACACACAGCAGATGTGAATGTGACATTGCTAAAAACATCAAAGTGGAACTCGGAGCCCCAGTTTTAACACTGCTCTTTCTCCCTTTGTTTCAGCACTTTCTCAACACATTTATCATCTGCTCAGGGGAAACAAACAGCTCTTTGATGTCCAATATAATAAAAAATCAAGAATGCTTTAAGTAGATGTTATGGTTTGTCTTCTGAAAAGAGGAGTTCTCCTCTTTCTTCCTTACACGATCTCTGTGTTTGCCTCCTGCAGCAGATTTTTCAGACAGCAATACTGAACATATGCTTCCAGGATGTCTCTCTCTCTGATAATAAAATGGGGTGGACAGGAGTACACGATAACCTCTCTGTCAGAAGAAGACACAGTGTTGGACCTGAAACAGTCTCTGAAAGGCCTCACTGGAGTGTTACCAGAGCGCCAGAAACTGCTCGGGCTTAAAATGAAGGGTAACTGTCCTTGTCTGCTGTTTGTTGGGGATGTGCCTGAGGTGTTTAGGGACAAACACCCCCTAATCCTAGGCAGGGTGTGTGCACTAACAGGGCATCCACCTCCAGTTGTAGCTCTGGAATGAAGGTGAATACAGACACTTTTTACATCACTGGATATTGTTTATTATTAATACATCTACTTGGTCGTTTTTTAGTGGTTGACACTGCCCTGTCCTGTTGGGGAGGAGAATTGGGGGGAAAAAGTAAACCTCAGGGGTTGAGATGAGTTCAACGACTGAAAAATAATAAAATATGATATAATACTAATTATTATAATAATAGTAATGAAAAGAGGAGAGAGAGACATAAAACCCAAGAGAAACCAGTCCCTGAGCAGCAGTTGGTGTCTCCCAGCCAGTTCCCCCCTGTTTATACCCTGGCCAGGAGGTTCTGGGGTGTGGAACATCCCTTTGCCCAGTTCCCCCAGCTCCTGCTGCACCTGCTCCCTGTCAGAGCACGGGAAACTGAGAAGTCCTTGATTTCGAGTAAGCACAGCTTGGCACCAACTAAACCACTGGTGTGCCATCAACATTATTCTCGTACTAAATCCAAAACACAGCACTGCACCAGTTACCAAGATGAAAATTAACTCAATCCCAGCCAAAACCAAGACACTGTATATGGAAGATGGTGATAACACAGCTTGGGGTATCTGGTTTTACAAGGAGCTTATTTCAATTAAGTACTGAATGTGTTGACATTTTTCTAAAATCTCTCTACCCCAATTAAAAAAAATATCTGTTTGAATTATAGGCAAACCTGCAGATGATGATGTTAAGCTTGGAGCCCTCAAGCTGAAACCAAATACTAAGATAATGATGATGGGCACTCGTGAGGAGAGTTTGGTAAATAATTTGCTTGTTTATTAGCTTAAACAGGAAAAAAGGCTTTGTGTCTTCTAATTGTGATTTTAAATTTTGAATATTCCACTCATCATTTGAAAAAATGATAGTACAATAGATTTCTGTTTGCATTTATTTTTCTGTGTAGAGTAAGCTTTGCTGCAGAACTGAGAGCAATGTATTAATGGAAATCCTGTCTAGTTCTGCACTTGAAGTACAAACCTATTACTGTGATATTCACTAACTTCTCAAATCTGAACAGTTACCAATATACTTTGGTAATTCTTTCCACTAGTAAAGTGAAATGATTTTGGTTAATTAGTATTTGTGCCCTGTAATGTGTAGTAACAGAAACTTGATATCCATTGTTATTTTCCCACTGTGATCCTCGTTATCTTTTATTATTTTTATTCCTCTAGGAAGATGTCCTTGGTCCACCTCCAGATAACGATGATGTGGTCAATGACTTTGATATCGAAGAGGAAGTTGTGGAAGTAGAAAATAGGTTAGGAGTTCAAGCTATTAAAACAGTTTGCTATTGACTGTAGGGTGTGCATTTTCATTAACTGTAACTTTTTGCATTGTTACATCAGGGAAGAAAATCTACTGAAAATTTCCCGTAGAGTTAAAGAATACAAAGTGGAAATCCTGAATCCTCCTAGAGAAGGGAAAAAGCTGCTGGTGCTAGATGTTGATTATACACTATTTGGTGAGTTTTGATGCAACTTGTGGGTTTTGTTTGTTTAAGAGCTCAATTCACTTGCCAGATCAAGTTTCTTGATTTTTGCTTTGCTGTGTTGTACAACAAAACTTCTGCTTTGTATGGTTTTGTTGTCTTCGGCTCACATTTTAAAAAGCATTTTAAAATGTTGCATGTTGTTGATTTTAGTGCAGCAACTATTTAATTGCTTATAAAAAGACATAAAAAAGCAGCAGTTTAGTCTTCTGTCCTGATAGTCTTTCCCCTGACAACTTTTATCTTGGCCATCACAGTGGCAGGACAAGATACTGTAAAATAATGATCCCATTCTGTACCTGATTGACTCTACTTTTGGGGGGTGTGGGAGAACAGCTTCAAATTTTATTTACATAGCGTTACTAAACATTCCCAAAAGCATGTTTTACTTGAAAATTCTGTCAAGCTGGTTTTTTTTGAAAGCCAAAATTTTCCTTCTGACTTACCTTTCTGGCTTGTAGGTGTGTCATGGCAGCGTGACTGTGAGCAGTAAATGTTAGCTTCCCTTGTACCTTTCCCTTAGTTTTCCTTTTTGATGAGATTTGTTTCCAATCTGACATCAAAATTCAGCCTATTTCTGAGTTTAAAATTTTTCTTGAGAGGTCTTCTGCTGGAAGATTTTGGCAACAGTTTTGGAATTGGCACAGGGAATGTTTGCATCTCTGAAATGAGCTTGATAAATGTTCACACAATCAACTGGACTGGGTTTGAAGGAATCTGTTTCATGTCTGGCCAGTTACAAATTTGCAAAGTGCACAGATGAACGATTTGCCCTGACTCTTCAAAGATATTGATACCCAGAGATCTCTGATTTAATTACTGCTAAGCCCTCAAGAGGCTGTAAGACCAACAGATAAATATTCCCTCTGCTTTGTCTTTCCACCTTTAAAATGGGAATGGGAGTTTGATATCAATTCATTCATGATCTTAAAATGCTTCCTTCCTCATAAAACTCTTTGGGTCTCTGGATAGAAAGGAAAATCTTAATTAACTAATATTTTGGACTTTAATAACTAATATTTTAATACTGAATTGCTTATCTCTTATATTCTTTTAAAGACCACAGGTCATGTGCTGAAACTGGGGTAGAGCTGATGAGGCCATACCTCCATGAATTCCTGACTTCTGCATATGAGGACTATGATATTGTAATTTGGTGTAAGTATTATCCTCAGTACCTAAGAGTTTATTGTAAATTGTCATCCAGAGCAGAAACTCTGGGTGGGAGGTTTTCATATTGTTTTTTAAGTATGAATCACAAGCTCTAAAACAATACAGAAACGTTTGGCAGAACAGAAATCTAATAATTCACACAATTATTCGAGATATTTTAGAAAAATACCAATTTTTATCTGAAAAAGCACCACGTACTGCTCACAAGAAGGGGTCTAGTCACAGGGTAAAGCTCAGCATCACAAAGTAACCAAGTGTTACTTTGTATAAAGAAGTGCTTGAAATAACAGAACTCTATAATCAACATTAGAACACTGTTTGATAGTGATTTTTACAAATAATGTCAATCCAGATAACACATAGTAAAGTGCCAAATGAACCAAGCTCTCCTGTCTGCAGGGATGGTTCATCCTCTGCCTTTGCATTCATTTCCTGTCCAACACCTGGAGAACAGACTTTAGCCAGTGCAGGGTTCAAACCGTATTAGAATGTGTTACAAAATTTCATTTTCATAGTCTTGAACAATGTTTCTACATGTTCTTAGATCAGTAGGCAAGGTTGATACTTTGTCCTTTCCAGATTTTATGTATTCCTATCATTGCTTCCAGGAGGAAATCCTGCACAGGCAGTGTGGTTCCTCAGGCCAGGTGTATCCCACTGTTACAGTCTTGCAGGCTGTGCCTCAGTAACAGCTGATCTAGAAAATGGTTTAAACATTTGCAGTGCTTCATCTAGTTGTTCATTTGAGAAGTAAGCTTTTCCAAACAAAAATAGACCCATGAAGGAAGACTTTCTTCAAGGCAGTGGCCCTAAAAGCTGCAACAAGGGTGGATCTTTCTAAAATTAAATTTGAGTAAAAATTTGACATACTATGTGAACAAGTTCTTGGGTTATTTCTTTTTTCTGCCTGCCAATGACTTATTTTGCTAAAGTATTCTTTCTGTTTTCTCCCTTCTGTTTCAGCTGCTACTAATATGAAGTGGATTGAAGCCAAAATGAAAGTAAGTTGTTCTGAAAACATGTGATTTTTTTCTGGTCTGGGTAACTCTTCATGCAGTTGGGCACATGCTCAGCATTGTAGAGCAGGTTAGAAACTGGGGGGGTTGTATGAATCATAACCTGAGTTGTTTCAATTTTCATAGTCACTTTAAATGATCTTTATCACAAAACTAGATTAAATCTTATTTTAGAATTCCACACAAACTATCAGCAGTAGGTGATATAAATTTAAATTTAGCAGAACTAAATAGGAGTCAGTACCTGCTTAAACTTGAATTTGTCACGCAGCCCTGCACAGTTGCTTTCATCTTATCTCCAATTATAGAGCTCCAGTCTTTAAATGTGATTTTTTTTCAAGGAACAGACAGATGAGACATGCTGGAGTAGGTTATCAAGAGGAAACTCTTTTCATATTTATCTTTACCTCTTGCAGCTGGGGGGTTCTGTTGCTTCCTCTGCCTTATTTAACATCCCATAGGAGCTCTTTCACTTTCTGGTTTCTTCCCTACTGGAATCAGGCACGAAGCCAGTTTTGAGCAGCTGACCTCATGGTAAACATATTTACAGTCAGGCTTAGCTGTAAATCTAATGAGCTTACTAAGAATTGCTGTGTGTTTGGTTGGTGGGTTGGGGGTTTTTTATGTTCATAAATCAAAGATTATTTCCATTCCAGGAAAAACCTTTTCGAATTTAAGCTTTTATTATGCACTATTTTTTTCAGTTTTCACAGAACAAAGCATTTTTCCAGTGTTCTCTTCCTCAAAATAATGAATTGCTACAATTTTTTTTCTAAACAAAAATGCCTCTCAGAAATGAGAACCTTTAACCAGAACTATGAAGTGGAGTTAGTGGAAGTAAAATCAGTGTTGAGCCTTGCAAACATTGCATTCTTGTCTTTATAAACTATATAAACACAGTTTATATTGTGTTGTCAGAGGAAGTGTTAGGACTCAATCTTGTGGAAAACCATTTTCCAAAATGGGCTCTTCCCCTACACTGGTCACCTTTCTGCATTTCTAGGTTACTTTTGCAGCCCTCCTCCTGGATCCTGATCCATTGAGATTCCTGCCACTAGAGGCCACTTTCTGTTTCTCCTTAAATTGATGGCACCAGGGTTACTTCCCACCAAGAGTTTCACTTTTGGTCAAGGAGCAGTGATTCCAGCAATAATTGGCATTAAAGTTTCTGCTTTAAACTACAAAGCAGGAACAGGATTCAAAAGAAGGAAGTATCAGACAAACAAATTTAATCTCTAATTTACCAGCTCTTTATGCCTGGGATTCAAACAGTCTAGAACAGCTGGTTCTGTCAGTGTAACAGGATACTGACCCAGGTAGGTAGGTAGGGCATTTCATTTACAGGATTCCCTTTTTTTATATAAAAGGAAATCAGTTAAGTGTGGCTGGAAAGTTGCAAGAGAGCTGCTGCAGTGGGTATTTTCTCCCTGTTACATAGCTTTGCATATTGCTGCTGTTCCACTCACCAGAAATTGTCAGCAAGATCTGTGTTGTGTCGTGTCAGCAGATTGTACTGGTACTTTTCAGCTTTGGAAAGGATTTGAAATGGAAATGATGCTCTCTCATCTAGATAAAGTTTTTTATTTCTAAAAAGGTTGTTTTCCTTAGAGTATTTCAGGAGTTACCAAATCTTAGAAGTCCAAATTGACACTAATGTTTGCTGTCTTGGACATGTGCAGGAGGGAACAGTAACAGCGAGCTGTTCCTGGATATTCCATCTTGGATTGGGCTGTGATTTGTGCAAATCACTGTGAGGAACAAAGAGCAGCCAGTACACAATTGCTGTAAAGTTGAGTGTGTAGAACTTGTGAGAGGTTGTGCAGGAAGGTATGAGCAAAACCCCTCTGTATTTTGCCTTCTCTGCAAACTTGCTTTGATTTTCTGCTGCCATCAGCTGTTAAATTCCTGATACTAAACACTAAAAATAAATCCCTGTGTGCACTTTTATGATCCTCATTGTGTAACAAATCTCAATTTCCCCAGGTATCTATTTTTAGCATGTCTCTGGTAAACCTCCACAGCTCACCCCGTGACAAACAATGTGCTATAATTGTGGCTCCAGTTGTTCAGCAGTAAAACTGTCATAATTAGAAGCTGTAATAATAAATCTTTGTGATGCAGGAGCTCGGGGTGAGTACCAATGCAAACTACAAGATAACTTTCATGCTGGACAGTGCTGCCATGATAACAGTGCACACTCCTCGGAGAGGACTAATAGATGTAAGTACCTGTTCTTCTCTTATCTTTTTCTACATTTAGCTGGCATTTAATAACACCCCTTTAAAATATTCAACAAAAAAAAGTTGTTCTGGAGTTCTCATCCAAGAAAACTGCAAGGATCTTGGAAACAGATTTTTTTTCCTACTGAAAGTCTCTATTAATGTTTTGAGTGGTACATTTAGATGTCACAGCTTTCAAATCAAACAGTAGGTAACTGTTGTAAGAAAACTTGGTACCAACAGAAAGGTTTTCCTTAGTGTGGGGATATTATAATTATATTATAATTATAATATATTCTATTATTTCACATCTCTTCCTTTGTTAAAGCCAAACTACCTGCTAATGGTAAAGCAAAAGAATGTAAGTGTCCATTCAAGTTTGGACTCAGGTTCCTATAGATGATATTTTCATCTCCTGCATACAATCTGATTTACCTCAGGTACCTTGTATTGTGTTGTATTTGCAGGTGAAGCCTCTTGGTGTTATCTGGGGAAAGTTTTCAGAGTATTACAGCAAAAAAAATACTATTATGTTTGATGATATTGGCCGAAACTTCCTGATGAACCCACAGAATGGACTCAAGGTAAACTGGAATTTGCATTTATTACTACTTTTTCTTGATATTTCAAGTAGTACTTTCTCCTTCCTCTTTGCTGTAGCTTAAAGAAGGGCTATTCTTAACTAGCAAAGATGCAAAAAATATTCTATTTTTAAATTTACAGTGCCATTTGTCTGGCTTAGTATTTCCTTAATAGTTGTATTAAATAAACTTTGTGTCACTATTAAGTGAGAGTTTAAGAGATTACCAAAATCAATGAAATTGTTATACCTGCAAGCTGTAATCAAGCTGGGCATTGCTGACAGGCACCATTGAAATATGTGATGTTCAATCTCCAGAGTGGTCATATTCAAAAATAAGTCAAATAACAAGGGGCTGTACTTCATGATAGCATGACAGGATAATCACAAGTATCCTGTTATGAGAAGTAATTAGTACCTTGAGCCATTTTGAATGCACACCAGCAAATATTTCATTTCATACAACTGTCAACCAGCGTGTGCTCTGTTATTACTGCTGGTTCTGAATAAGAAGAGTGAAACAAATTTCTACATATATATGATGGTAGAGCTGTGTGGTACTAAAATAACGTGCACAAATCCCTTAAAAAAAGAATGCAGAGATTCAAGATGGTATCTCTTTGAAAGTACCCATGGTGTGAAGAGGAGAGCAGTTGATGAGATCTAACAAGATGATCTTAATAGGAAGGAGAATCAGGAATAGCAAAGATCTGGCTGGGAGGAATTATCCAGAGGTGTCCCTCTAGCTTAGATTGGAAAGGTGTTTGTCAAAGTGTTGTTAACAGCGGCAGACAAGAGCACTGAATCACTAAAACAAGGCCTAGGTATGATGTATTCCAAGATTAAAGCAGTTGTCAGATAAGCTTTGCTTCTGACATCTCTTTTCACAACCACTCTGGTGGTAGTCAAAGGCTTTTTGTTGAAAAAAAGCATCTGGTTCCAACGATGCCACACAACTCAGAGTGCAGAGCTGAACCTCCCCCCCATGCAAAAATCTCTGTGAAATCATATTAGAAAATGTGGCAGTCCATTCCAGATTATTTTATCAGTCTGTCTGGGAGGGTAAGAAGAGCTTCTGTGTGAAGAAGTGCAAGAGAAAAAAAAAGTTTTCCTGGTTGGTGCAAGGTAAAAACCCCTCAGTCCAGTTTGCATGAACAGGACACATTGGATCTGACCACTGCTGGAAAAGGTTTTTCTTCCTCTTACCTGGGAAAAGTTATAACTGGTCATAGTACTAAAAATATATTTTAGTCAGGTAGTAAATGATAGAGAATCTAAAGCACTTTTTCTTTCTGTGAGCAAATGGTTATACCCAGTTTATTTATTTTGCATAGATAAGACCTTTTATGAAAGCACATTTAAATCGGGATAAAGACAAGGAGCTTCTAAAGCTCACCCAGTACCTCAAAGAAATAGCAAAGTTAGATGACTTTTTGGAGCTGAATCACAAACATTGGGAAAGGTAAGAAGAAAATCAAAATTCTTGCTTCCTTCTGTCCCTGACCCTTGTGTTTTGAGGTTGTCTCTACAAACACCCGAAACAATGGAATTGATGAACTTTATAACTTAGAGTTATAAAGGTGCTTTAGTTTGAGGAGACTTTTAACAGGGCTGTAGCATTGGGGCAGCTTCCCTAAAATGATAAGATTGTGACAGAATGCATCTGTATTTTCAAGCTTCTCCAATATTCAGCACTGCCAATTATGCAATTATGCCTCCTAAAAGGAAAAGATTTTTGAAGGAACCTGATCCCTGGAAATCTCTCTTTCCACCCCTGCCAAGTTAGGCTGTGGCTTCACATCCCAACTCCTTTTTTATGAGGCAGCTTTTCTGGCAGTTCCTTCAGGGTGGTGTCGGTGTGGTTCTCAGGCACCATCCAGGTTGGGTGGTACTGCAGGATTCATCAGCTCCAAGTTACTGTCTTACGAAAAAGAATTCTCCAACTGCTCAAGCAAATCCTTCTTAATGATTTTATGCAACAGCCTGAAGCTTCAATGCCTGTGAAGAAAAGCTGTTGGAAAAGCACTCCTTCAGTGCTTAAAAAAACAGCCTTACAAGCTTGATACAATTTCTTTTTTCTGATTAGAACAGAAAGTGAAATGTTAAACCTTAAAAGCAGTGAGAGTCACTGGATATTTCACACTGGCAGTGAAATTGCTTGGATTCTTTCTCCTAGAGTATTTGCAAAGCCTTCACTGTCACACCACGTAGCCAGATTGCTCCAGCTCTGGTGCTGAGAGAGCTGTGAGATCAGAACACAAGCAGTTCAGAGTCACTCAGATTCTCCTGAGAAGCTGCTGCAGGGCTGTTCTTTTCAGGTTATGCTGGATCAGTTCATTAAAGCCCTGAATTTATTTGAAGGAGTGCCATTACTAATGGGCCTTTTTATCTTAAAGGATATAAAAGCCACTTTTCCAGCTGATGTAATTTTCCATCCTCTTAGAATGAAACAGGTCTCCAGTTCCTTCCTCCCTTTTGTTTAAAAAGCCTGATAGAGTCTAACTAAAACATGACTTGGAATTACCGCAAGATAACCTATCCTGGAATTGAAAGATGTTGAAATCAAATAAAAATCATAAGTGGGATTGATTGCATTTCCAGTTTTTGGTTATTAGCAGGAGGATTGTTGGTGAGAAAAGAAAGCAGAGTCATACTTTGACCTTAGCTCCCAGGTGTATTTGTGCCTACCTCCAACTTGGTGAAAGACTGTACTTTTGTTTCTTTCAGGTATCTCTCAAAGAAGCAAGGACAATAACACTAATAAAACTGTGTGGCACTGAATTGAAGGGAACATCACTAAGATCATTGGACTTTTCCTTGCTTTTGTGCTAGAGTATAATAGTGCTGGACACTGGACCCAATGCCAGAACGACTGCTAAACTTGGTCTTCCAGTTGGTTGGTTGTGGGTTTTTTAAAAGATCACAGCAATAAGCTCAAAGTGGGAGAAACAAGTCAGTTGCTTTTTCTTGCATTCAGTTCTGGTGTTACTTCTCAAAATACTTTCCTCTCCTTTGCTGCTGAAGTAAAACCATAACCATCAAAGACCAAAACCATTCTGAGACTAGAAAAACAAATATTTAGACCAAAAAAAGTTGATTAAAAAGCCAGCCTTGGCAGTGTATGAATTGTATAAGTCCTCTATTCCCTCCATCTTTAGAAACAGTCTCCCTCTCCCATTCCAGTATTTAAGTCTATAAATTACAAGTTGTCTAAGTTTGGTATGTATTAGTATGTCAGTGTTTCTCTGTGCAAGACAGTAAGATGGGAAAGTACCACCTCTGTGGCCAGTTTACCCCAGTGTGTGAACTTGTACTATAAAGCAGTGTTTACTGGAAAACAAAAGATTGAAGTTGGAGGGAGAGAAACCCACTGTTACTTGGTCAGTGAAAAGCAGCCTGCCTGAAAAATCCCCGTATGTCAGATAAAGGGTTTAAACCTGAGATGGGAAAGTCGCATTCCTAACAAAGCATGAACAAAACCCTTGTTCTCTTCTAGCTAAATCTTGTCAAAGTGCAAACACTGTGTTTAAATACAATATTCAGCCATACTGTTCTTCAAATATCATTTACTTGCGCTGCTTATGCCTGCACTATAGAAGTGTGATGTGACTGCTGTTTGGCATTTCCAACACTTGTGCATTATGCAGTTCATGGATTTGAAAGAAGACTGACCCTTTCAAATAAAAAATGGTATATATTGTTCTTAAGGAACTATAGCAGTTGTGTAAATAATAAATACCTTTTTCATACTTTGTGTCCTGTGCTGCCTGCAATATTTAGCTTGCATAACGCAGGAACCATCGATAATCTTAATTTAAGGGGGTTTTGGAGGATTTGTTTGGATTCCAGAGACACCGGGTTTGTGTCAGGAGTTGAGTAAGAGCCTGGTACGTGCCTCTGTGGGTCAGGGAAGTGGTGCAGCACCGGGCTGGCCAGGAAAGGAGCCCTGGCAGCACGTGCCAGGCTGGCAGGACAGCGGGCACAAATGAGCTGCAGGGACGGGCACGCGAGGCTCCGGCTCAGTGACCTGTCAGAAAATATCCAGGTCCTTCTCCAGGCCTCTGTGGGCTTTAGTGCCAACCCCAGCTGCCTTTGAAACGAGCAAACCAGAAACCTGATGCATAAAAGTGGTGGTTTAGGTAAGTATGGAGGGTGAAGAGCTGCAGTTTTGTGTCCTAGAGATGATTTCTGATCGAGGAGCTGCCTGAGCCCTGCACAGACAGCACAGTGAGAATCCCTGAGCTTAGAACAGTGATCCTCTCCTGGAAAAGCTGCAGCAGCAATCATGGGATGTAGGACTGGTGTATGGTGCACTGGAATTCCTTTGCCTTTGGACAGTGGAAAGAAGTCAAGGCATTGCAGTTAAATCAGATGTGGAGTTTGTGCTGGGCAGAGAGAGAAAACCAAACCAAGGGAATGTATTTAAACACATGCCTGTATTTTTTTGCTCGAAGTTGGCCTCAGAAGATTGCAGTGAATGAGCAATACTCATTTCTTTTGCTTTATACAAGGAGAATTAAAAAAAATCAATCTTGATTTTGTGACACGGGTTTTGTCCCAGAATTTAGAGTACTCACTGATCTGAAGGAGATGTGCAGTCTCCTTTCAAATATTTTATAAGCTGAGCTGAAACATGAGAGTGTGATTTCAATGTGATGGTAACACAGAGCTGTTGCTGACAAGTTGTTATGTCTTTTATGACTAATATCATTTCCCCTACCATATTTTCTATTTGAAGACTAGTCTTGCAGTTTGATTTGGTTATCTTCTAAAAATGCTGCTGGGATTTACTTGGCTGAGACATGGCTGAGATTTTTAAAGTCATGAAGCTGTGATAAGGCAGGCACAAGTCTGATGTTCAAATGACAGTACAAGAATCAGGGGTCACTGATAGGAGAGTGGGTTAAAAATGGTAAAAGCAGCAAGAAGAAATCTGGATTTTTGTGCCATGGTTTGTTGTGGAGGCAGGAGGCATCAGCAGGTTGAGAAAAGAGTTCAGCATCTTCATGGTAAAGCCCACAGACAGAGCTAAAGGGAACAGGATTCTAAAGGGAATGGGAAGGTCTAATAACTTGCAATGCAGGAATTGGAGGTGCTGAGGAAGATGGGAGTGGGTCATGCAGAGCAGCTCCTCACTGCACTACAGGGCTGCTCTGGGCTATCCCTACGATGGGACTGTGCCAAACTACCAGAGGAACTGCAAGGATAAATGGGCAGTTTTCTGCTTAGCCCCAAAACACTGTATTTATTGCTCATAAATGCAGAGGAAAACACCTGTGCTGATATTCTGTTTCTCCTCTTCAGTAGGGAAGGAAGTTTTGACCTACTTGTATTTCCAAAACATAGTTAAGCCTGGAGAATAACTATGGACAGCAAGGTTTAAAGGTTTATTACCTGCTAACATTTACTTTCCTTTTAGATTATATGAGGTGCCTGAGAAGTATTTGATCAATGGCTTTCACTATCTCTATTAAAAGAGATGGTATTAAAGCCTAATTAAAGAGAGGGAGCATACAGCTTAATTACAGAGCTCATAATTTACTGTTCTGCAAAACTCTGGAGAAGCATTAAATGGAGTCTGAACTATTCCAAATATTTTCATGTGTCAGAGACTGTCCCAGGCTCCCAGTACACGTCAAACATTTTGTATGTTGTTCTGTCTGATTATTCAGACCAGAAGAGACAGTCCATTTCCAAATGAAGTTATTTCAGTAAGCCCTGGATATCTGACAACTCCAATGCCTCGCTGTGGCATGAATGCTCATCACTGGAGGTACATGGAGTGACAGCTGAAGCCAGGAACTGAACTGCAAATTCAGCTCCACAAATCCTGCTGCATGACTGTGAAATCTACAGCTAGTTGCCAATTTTTATTCCTGACTTGACATTCAACTGACAGCAAGTGGATGCCAAAGGGTTTAAGACAATTTTCCACTCTGTCTGTTCAGGATGTATTTAAGACTGATGTGAGAAGTGCTGAGCACTTGCTCCCAATAAGACAAAACCCAGGTAAAAACTGTATTTCAGAGGGTAAGGAAAAGTACAGACTTTCCCCCATTGATTAAAGCTGCTTAAAACAAGAAATGCTGGATGAAGAGGCAGAATCCTTGGACATTTCACTACTGTCACTGCAGCAGCTGTGGCAGGTACTAGTGGATATCAGCAACTGCTGCACCCAGTGCAGAGTGTCTGATTAAGTGCTTTGGGGATTGACAGAGAAAAATTTCCAGGAAAAGAAAATGTTGACGAAGAGAGTAACAGGACTAGAAGATACAAATGCTGCTCTAACCTGGAGGAGACAAGGGACATCTTCCAGGCGTTACAAGTTTCTTGTGTGAGCAATATTGGCAATATCTCATTTCCAAGGGCTGGTGCTGACATCTGTGCTTTGGATGGGCTCTGCACGAGCAAAGACATGGTTTAGGCACAAGCAGCCTCAAAGGTTCAACAAGAGCTGCCTCGTGATGGTGAACAGCTCTGGTTAGGTTTTCCTAAAAATAGTGCAAAATGGCTCTGAGGGCTCACAGTGCCAAGTTTGACTCTTCTGGCTTTATCTGCTGCACCACACCACTTCAGACCTGTCTTTCCCAGCCCTTCTCCATCATCCCCCATTGTCCTTTAGATCACTGATAATCACACAAGGCCTCAACCTCATTCATGCATCAGCCCTTTTCTGATGGTGTTTTATAATAGAGAACTTCAAAATGAACTATTTATATACTGATGAGCTTTCTCATACAGCCCTGAGCTTCATTATTTATGCTTATTTGGGAAGTTTGCTCATCTCTGGAGATCCTTTGATGCTGCTTTGAGCACTTGGATGCTCATTTAGCCCTCAGGAGTCCGTGCCGAGCTTGGCCTGTGTCCTTGCCACACACAGTCACATACAATGCCATGCCATTAATTTCTATGTCTCTCCTAGCAAATAGTTTTCCCACCAATTCATTTTCTGTTGAGAATGGGTACAAGTCAAAGGGAGCTTGTTCTCAAATTGCATAATGCTCAGAGCACTAGGCTGGGGTGCTGGGCACAGCAAAAAGTGCACCATTAACACCTCCTGAAAGTTTTTGTTGTGTTTTTGGTTTTCTTTAAACTGCCTAGTTGGAATTGCACACCCACTCTGCTCACAGCCCACCATTTGTCAAGGTGTTTATATATCAGAAAAGAGCAGCTTTTATCATTTGTCACGGCAGGGGCCAGGTTTGGCTGCAGCTCCTGCGTGGAAGGGGACTGGGTGACCTGGAGCAGAGCCTGCAGGGTCACTGCTGCTGAGTGATGTCCCTTCCTCCCCCTGCAACACCCCAGAAGACTTTGACCTTGGTGTTTTGAAACACTAAGATTGCATCTGATTTTTAGTACTAAATATCTGTGGTGTTAAAACATTTGGTATTCAACAGTGGGAGCCTTGTTCTTCACTATTTGTGCTGCTCTGGAGAGCAAAGCAACTCAAACTCGGGACCAGAGCATCAAAGAAGTCATAGTTCACTATAAATTCCTGAGTCAAACTTCTCAACCTTCAGATCTGGTTGGGCTTTTCATCTCCAGCCTGTTCTACTTGCTGCAAGATCAACCCCTGGATTTTGAGTTGGATATGCCAGGCTCCTTCCAGAGCACAGACCAACTGGGCACGAGTGATGGTTCACAGGCTGCTCAATAAACTCGTTTAAATTATTTCACATTGGAGGAGAACGTCCACAGATGAATAAAAAAATGGGTGTCAGTGCTGAGCTCGTTCAAGCACATTCTTATAGTAACACTGGGGGTAAAAACCTCCTTCCCAGCTTTGTTTTTTCAATGCTCTATGATTTTTTTTCCCTCACTTCTTAAAAGTTTCTCGGGGTGGGTGTGTTGTATCTTTCAATCTCTGTTTCAGTGGCCCAGTGGGCTCCTGCTCCGTGGCAGGCACTGTGCTGTGGCCTGGGAATGACTGAGGGGTTGGAGGAGCTTTGTACGTGATTGATGAGCCAAGAGCTCCATTGGTGAACACCCAACTTTATCCCTCAGGTGTTTTCCCCCCAGTTTGGGTCATACTCGAGAAACAAATGGTGGCACAGTAAGAATATTGTAAATTTAACAAAGTCTAGTAAAACCTTCTAAGACACCCTGGTTCCTGCGGCAAGATGAGGTGGCTCTAGAATTGTATTTTGCAAAACTTATGATTGTTTATCCAATTTTCTATATTCAGTTCACATTTCATGACATACAGGGGTGTGTGTGACATCTGTGAGCAGCGAAAGCTGCATCAGTTTAGTGGGGGAACATGAGCAGAATTTCAAGCAGACACTTAAACTGCAACTGATGCACTTTTGGGTCCCTCTGCTGTCCTAATGATGGATATTTCTTGAATCAGGACCAAAATGAGCACATTTTTGGAAAAGTTAAGTGTATTAAACTGCCTCGGAGATGAAAATGATAAAGTGATGTGGGATTTTTTTAAATCTGATTAATCCCTTACAGATGTGACTAGACAGAACAGGTATGTTGCAAAATCTTTTCTATAACAAATGGTATTAAATTTTAAAAAATAATTTGTGTCTAACACTTGAAGGAAATTCTGAGCTTCAGATACAGAGGGTTTGTAATTACACCTAGGCAATATCCCCACTCCCACAAATAGTAAATTAGTTGAGATAAACACACTCAGAAGCTGTTAAGCTACTTTGGTTTGGATTTAGTGAGAAGCTGCAGCTGGAAGAAAGCAGGCAAATAATTGAAATTTCTGACTTCTTTAAACAGAATCAAAATACTGTGTTTTGTACATGCATTTCCACTTTCAAATAGTCCTAAATTTTAAGAATTTAGGTATGCAACAGTGATTTTTTTCCCCTTAATATGATTGGTTTGGTTGGTTCAGTAAAAAAAATAATTTAAAAATCAAACAACCCATTGATAAAATGGTTACTTTAGACAGACCACAGCTGAGTAAATTTAGGTAGATCTGGTTCTGCAACCAGTAAATCACATAACATTCAATTTTATGGAGCTGAGATGACATTGTTGTCACTGATAAATGAGTTCATGGCTTGTCCTTCACTCAGCCCAGCAACCCTGACCAAGTTTATGACAGTGTGTCTGGTTTTAAACTGAGAGGTGCTACAAAATCGGTGTCTATTTAAACTTGCATCACTGATGCAGAGCTGTTCATCGCCTGTTGAAGTGCCCGTGCCTAGAGCCCCACAGCTCCCTGCTGGTCCAGGAGCCTCAGCTGGGTGCTGGCATCAGGGATAAGGAGAATTTGGGAGAAATGCCTGCCTGCGTCTCTGCTGGCCCTGCAGTTAACCCAGCACTTCACACTAAGAGGTTATGGGCGGCCGGCAAGATGAAAACCCCAAAATGAGCACTAAATCTTGTGAGATTAACATATGAAATCCCTTAATGGAAAGGTAGGCACCACAGATAATTGCCGATCCACAGTGCCTGACTCAGTCAAGTACAGGGCACAATTCCAGAAACTGGAAGGAAAGTAAGTCACAGTATTTTCTCCAAAGAAACTTGAATAAAGCCAGAGAGCAGTAACAACAACTAGTAAGCTGTCAGACTATTCAGCAGTAAGCAGGGCAAACGGAGACTCAGGGGCAGAGTTTCCAGCACTGGTCCATCTTTCAGGAGACTCAGATGAATTTTACAGCCCCCTCCTGCATTGCCTTTCCAGAAGGGTGAGCAGAAGCCTTGGGACAGGCACGGGACAAGCACTGTTCTAAAGTCTGGAAGGAAACCAGACAGGAGCTCTTCAGCTAAAGCTCCTGCCAGAGCCAATTAGGAGGCGATGGCTGGATTGCAGCAGCTTTGCAGGGGCAGGAGACAGCACGGAGTGCCCTGACCTCACCTGCAGGGACAGCTCGGGCAGCGGGTCCTGCAGCCAGTGCCAAACGCTCTCCAGCCCTACAAGGACCTGGCAGCAGGTGTGCTGCCCCAAACCACTCCTCAACCCCTGCATCTGTGCTGCTTCCCTATTCCTAAATCCCAGTGAAACATGGGTACAGCAGGATTTTCCCAAGACAACACAGATGTGCCCCAAAAGCAACAGGGCAATGTTGGGTTCCACCATGGGTGTTCTAGCAGAGCAGGCCTGAAGGCCCACAAAAGCATCTTCCCTAGGCCCGGTGGTAACCATGGAAACACTCCCAGGGCACCTGAGATGGGCCAGAAAAGAGGACCATGGGTCAGTGACCTTCTTGACCAATGGCCCGGGAAGATTGTGGTNTGCCATGAACGTCTTTGCACTTCTCCATCCTGCATGCAAAGTCCTTGCCCGGCGGGAATGCTGCAGGGCAAGGCTGGAGGGGAACCTGGAGGTGCTGCCCTCCTGCCCCCCCCTGCCCCTGGGCACGGAGCAGCAGCTGGGCCGGGAGCTCCATGCCCACACTCCTGTCCCAGAGCAGAGTGCCCTGGGCACCCATCCCTGCTTTCAACCCCTCACCTCCTGGCAGAGACCTTCTACTGCTGGAGAAAAGCCACGGCCACAGAACCGCTCAGGCTGGTCTTAAGGAAAGTTTGGGCTCGTTTTGCTTCCCAGGCTCAGTGCTGAGCGCTCTCAGCTTGGCCTACCCACAACACAGAAAATTCAGGAAACCCCTTTGTGGTCAGCACTGCCCACGAGGGCATAAAGAGCCTCCCACTGCCCCAAGAGCCCAGTTTTCCTGCCTGCTGGCACAGCTTTACCACGAGGCTGCTCCTTTACCCCAGATCCCTCCCACTGACACCGTACCAGTCTCCAGCCTGTGCATTCTCTCATTTTAAACTCGAATCCCCACAGGGAAAGTGTGGTTCTCATATTTCCATCACCTGGGGTTTAGTCCACTGGAATTGTTCGTCCCCTACAATACAACATCGTGCTGATTTTTCAAACAAGTTTGCTTTTCTGCCTCCAAGTTTTCTCAGCCTACTTTGTGAACCCTGATTTGACCTCATATTAGAAGGGCTTAAACCATATAAACGCATATACAAATATATATCTATTTCGGGAGGTAGACGTTTAGGTGTCCCCTAATCACCGCAGCCCAGGAGCTGGGGCTTTACGAGAAAAAAAAACCAAAACATTTCACGGATCACAGCCTGGTGCCAGAACTACACTGAAGAGCCACGGAAAAAGCTCCTGGTCTGTGGCAGCATCCAGTGTCCATGGGCAGTACTGCACCCTGCCCACGCCAAGGCCTGGACCATTCCAAGGGGTTTGCAGGACCTGGAAATGCCACCGAGATCCGACAGAGAGCAGCAGCACACCCTGAGCAGCAGAAGGTCCTCTGAGACCCTGTTGGGGTGCAGGGGTCTCTGGATGCTGTGTCTGTGCCACCCCAGAGCTGGGGGATACAGGAGAGGGACTGGCTGTGTCTCTCAGGGGGGAAATCCTTCACAGAGGCACAGTCCAAGCCTCAGATGAGTTCAGTGACAAGTGCAGCAAATGTGTCTGCTCTGAGCCCCAGCACTGATGCGAAATCTCAGTATTTGCACCTGGCAGAGTAACCAAAAAACATTCCCCAAATCATAGAGATACAAAACCAACTCACCCCAGCTGCATTTCTCTGTCCCCAAACTTCTTCCTCCAGGGTCTGCAGGAGAGATGAGCAGTGCCCTGTGGGAAGAGAGGAGACTGAGTACTCTCAGGCGAAGAAAGTCAGTACCTTTTACCCATTTTACGAAGGGGACTGCGCCCTGTGCCTGAGCTTTTTGATGGGAGGTGATGGATCCTGCCCGAGCAGAGCCCTAAAATTGCATTTTGCTCATTTTCGCAGGGCTGGCTTTCTCCCAAAGGTCGGCACAAAGAGGGTTTGGGGGCTCCTCCCCAAACCGAGCCTCCCCAGCAGGAGCAGAGCCCGTTCCCAGCTGGCGGCGGTCACCAGAGGGAGCCCAATGCCCGGGAACGGCGCATCCTCCGGGCAGGGACGGCCCCGCGGGGACACGGGAAGGGCAGGTGGCCTTCTCCAGCCTCTCCTGGCTCCTTTCTAATGGGTCATCACCACGGCCAGACAAAATCGGAGCCCCGCTGGCCTGGTGTAACTGTGCTTTAGGATTTAGGGCGTGTCTAGAAACTGAGGATGCGTTTACATCAGCTCGCAGGCAGTGATGGATTTATCACAGGTGAGTCCCCAAAATCACCCTGCCAAAGAAAGGCACAACATTCCTTGGGAAGGCCAGAAGTGTCAGAGCCAGCCCCTGCCACGACAGCAATATTTCTGTTCACTCACAATTAACTGAGCAATTTTAGCTTCAAAAGGGGAAGGGCATCCCTCTGGCCTAGCAGAAGCTCTGTTCTGACCTTATCCTTCAGCTCCTGATTGAAGCTCTGCCAAAGCCCTGCTGTCTCCAGAGTCCTGAGGAGTTGGCCTTTGTGAAGTCCTGGTCCCTCATTGCCCCAAGAGTGACAAAGCCAAAGAGGTGCCTTGAAGCACCACCTCATTTGGAGCTTTGAAACAAGCAGCTCTTCCTGTGACACCTGTGTTCCTATAGGGGTAAATCTTATTTCCTCCCCAGCTTTCCTTTCTGTATTGGGGTAATCCTTGTCTCCCACATTTTCTAAGCTTTCCCCAGCGTTTTTAGAGCTGCTGTCTTATAAGACACCTACACCAGGCACAATTACTGCAGCTGTGCCTGTGAGAAGCTCCTATACTACACTGTTTATTTCAGGGGGGGAAAAAAAGCAAACAACCCACCCACAAAAGCAAGCAACAAACCAACAAAACCCCCACCAACTCCCAAAAAACAAACACCAACACTCACACCACTAAGCAAACTCCTCACCTTCTCTTTGCTCTGTAGTCCATGAAAACAGACAAATCCTTCCCCTGGGCTCCCATTTAAGCCCTTCAGCTGTGACAGGGATGGAGGGAGCTGGGGGCTGATTCCCAACATCTGGGAGCCCTTTCACCCCAGGGCAGGCTCAGCTGTTCTCTAATCCATAAGGGACCCAATGTGCTCTGACATCCTCCTGCTGCTCCCTGCAAATGTCACCATCTACATTTTTCAGTGCCCTGAAACACTCCTACTGCTCTCCCACCTGCTCCCTGAACAATCCTTCTCCCTGTCCCCATGGCTCAGAATCCCCACCACCACCCAGTTTTGGGCCCTGCCCCAAAATAAAAAAGACATTGGAAAACCGAAGTGAAAAACCACCAAGAGAGTTGGGGGTTGGAGCATTTCCTCAGTGAGAGGAGGCAGAGGGAGGTGGGGTCACTCAGCCTGGTGAGAAGATTTCAGGGAGACACAAGAGCAATGACCAGTTAAACAGCAGGTTCCTGAGCAGATGGATTCAAGCTCTTCATGGTGGTACATGGTTTGGGGATGAGACAGTTGAAAGAAAAGATCTTGAAATTGGATAGAGAGAAAAATTCCTTTACCATAGCGACAGCCAAACCCTGGGACAGACAGCCCAAGGAGATTGCACATCCACCTTTGTGGGCTTTCAGTGCTAAATTTGGTAAAGCCCTGAGCAAGCTGATAAGATCTCAGCACTAACCCTGCCACGAGCAGGAGGTTGGACCAAAGTCCCTTCCAAGCTGACCCAGCCTGCTTCTCTTCGGGAAAAGAGGGTGAACCGGAATGATAACCAAGTCTGGAGCTTCCTCCCCAGCCGGGTTGTGGGAACCCTGCAGTCAGCACCACCACCCTTGGATCATCCCATGGCAGCTTGAAAAGCCTTGTCAAACGCTGTGAATGTCAAGGGAAAAAAGTAGGGCAAAGGATTCAACTGAGTTGCGACAGTGACACGTGCCTGTGCTGGGGGAGGAGGAGGAAGCAGTTGAGCTCACAAGTTAAATGGGCCAAGAGCCTGGACACAATAAAGGATCAGCTGCATCACCACAGAGTGAAGCTGTGAGAGGGAAATAACATCCTTGCCTTGCCATGGGCACGGCCTGGTCACAGGAGGCTGCTCAGCTGTGAGACCATGCACAGATTTCATTCTCGTTGTGTTTTAACTGGGGAGGGCACTGAGTGAGAAGTGGAGAGCATCTGGCCCTCGTTCCACTGCAAGGGGTGACTCCTACCCCAGCCTCTGCCACTTCCTCCCCAGGGACAGAAAGAGCTGTGAAGATGCTCCTGTTATCTAAGAGAGATCTCAAATGTATCATGACTCACTCACCTTTCAAAGCTGTCAAAAAAAAAACCAAAAAACAACTCAACAAAACAACCCAAACCCAACACAACTTAAAAGGTGTAGGAAGAAAATCAAGGAAAAACAGTGGCTGAAGGTTTGGTTTCTGTTTTGGTGTGTGTTTCTGGTGTGAGCAGCCAGACACAGATGGGAGCTCAGGTTGGACAGCCTGTGGCCACTGCTGCCCTGTCCCAGGGATCCATCAGCCCCACTGGGAAGGTGAGTCCAGCATTCCAAATCCAAGAGTGAACAGATCTGGCACCAGCAAAGCATCCCTTCCAAACTGGAACCATGTGCCTGCTCAGCTGGAAGGGTGGATCACAACAGAAGTGGCTTTTGCTGGAGCACTGCCCCTCTTGGCCTCTCCTGGGGGCAACATTTTGGGAAGTTTCTCCACGTGAGGGAAATAATTCCCTCAAAGCAGATTACTCGCACTCTCCACTTCCCTGGCACAGGTGGAGGAGATAGTAGTTGGGTCTGTGAGGTATGGAGGCATTATATTTGCTATTTTCTCTGAAAAAGCAAAATACAGGATGGTTATTAAACAGTGAACTTCTTCAATTTCTGTTCTCTTGTGATCTGTCCTTGTTATCTCAGCCTCCAGATTAAAAAGGATTAGACATGGCAATATGCTGTGAGAATTTTGGAGTCACTGAGGGCCATCTCAGGTTTAAAGATGCCCCATTGCCCTTCTCTCATTAAAATGTCATTTTCCATCTTAAAAATGGGGTGGTTTTGCTCCTGTCCTCTGAATGTGGTGCTGGTCCAGAGCCACACAATGTAACAGCATCATCACAGGATAACTAAGGTAGGAGAAGACGTGGAGACCACGCTGCTCCAAGCTGGAGGATTGATGAGGAAAGGCACCTTCCCAATGTGTTCTTCAGGACCGCTTGTGCACCTTGCTCCCCTCAATCCCACCCATGCTCCGGGAGCCCTGCTGTCGAGTTTAGTAACACAACATCTGAATTAAAAACCAACCAAGGCTGTACAACTGGGCCACAGAGAGGCTTGGTCTGCTTCAAAGCAGAGGTGGCAGATTTTGCAAGAATCCAGTAGGCTGGGATGGGAAAAACATCGGGATCAAAGGCAGCTGGTCCGAGAGAAGCTCCGAACCAGCTCCAACACAAAGATTTGCCTGTGCAGCTCAACCACTGGCTGCCTGCCTGGGAAGTTACCAAATGACAAAGGATTTGCCAGAATTGGGTTATGTGGATTACCAGAGCAGAAGCTGGTATTAGGTGTGCTGAGGCCTCTCTTTTCAGGCATTGAGCCCCAGTTGAGTTCAAAGCGGGGATTGTGGCGGGAGAGGCAAACGCTCCAGCTCTGTCCAAACAAGGTCCAGAGGTTTAGGTGCTCAGCGTTTAGGTGCTTGCAAAAGATGTTGACCCCTGAGGCTCATGATAAAATCTAAAGCTCCCTTTGAAAGTTAAGTGTTTGACATGAAGGAGCTGCTGTCCCATTGATCTACTGCCAGTGTTTTAACAAGAGGATGCCACAAGTATTTCCCTGAGAGAGTTTTGCACAGTGAAAGGGGAGAGACTGTAAAATTAATTTTCTTGTGTTTGCACAAAGAGGGATTTGTCAGCCAGAGTGAAGAAGAGAGAGGGCAGCAGTGTGAAAAGTGAAGAAAGGAATAAAGTCTATATGTATTAAAAATTGTAAATAAATGCAAACATGTGTGCCTGGAAAATCAAGGTCTGTGTATGATTCAGAGAGAATTTATCCTAGAGGAGGGGAGAGTAAGCCCACAGCTCTTCTGCTCCAGGGAATATATTTTTTTAAATTATTGACAATTTATACAATCTGGCGCTCTTCTAAATATAATTTTATTAGCATGAGAAGCCACTTGGCAGCAGGAAACTAATGCTGGTGAGTTCACAGCTTTCAAGACAAAGCGTTCTCTTAGAGACAAGGAGAAAGACTGATTTGGGAAGAAGAGCCTTGCAGCTTCTGCCTAAAACCAGCCTCCACCTGCCATCTTCTGGGTGCAGGCTTAAATGGAGCAGTATTCCCTACCCTCGGCTTGCTTGTCTCTGCTTTCCAAAGGAGATGAGGCATCTGCAGTCACGCTGCTCACCAGCTCTCCCGTCACCCTCCCACCATAACCCCTGAGAGAGAAGGAACACGGCTTTGGAGGCTGGGAAGGGAACCCGCTGTCACCCACCCCCTGGCATGGGCAGAGTCGGGCAGGAGCCCACAGGCAGGAGCAGTTTTTGGCTGCCCAAATTGCCAATTTTCCAGGCAGGACGTGACAGAGGAGCTGTGGCTGGTAGGGACAGGAGGACGCAGCCCACGGGAGCTGTGGGAATCACCTTTTTTCCCGGGAAGAGGGTGATGAAACAGCACAGGAGAGCAAAGCCATGCATCAGGCTCCAGCACGGCTGGAGCAAAGCGTTTTTTCTGGGTATTACAGAAAAAAAGAATCCAGCCAAGGAATCGTGCTGAGTTTTATTTTATTGAGCAGAGACAGCAGAGGGAGGACGGGCTGCTCCCGTGTCCGTGGCCGACGGCGGCCCAGCTCCGGCTGCTCGGTCACAGGGAGGACTCAGCATTTCCCCAGGTGCTTCAATCTTATTTTCCCTCCACTTCTCCTGTAAAAGGAGGGAGACAGACTTAGACCAAGCAGCAAAGGGCAGACACAGCAGTGTGGGACAGAGCTCATCCACCCCAACAGGCCTGACTTGTGCCAGTGTGCATCCCTGGTACCTCACAAGGAACCTCCAGCCATTTTCTCCTCTCCTCGTTCTTCTCTGGTTCCCCCTAGGATAAGGCAGCCTTGGCTGCACACTAAATATAAGGATTACTAAAGCAAAAACCTTTTGCAAGCCCATTCCATCCATCAGGGATGGCTCCCATTGCATCTCCTTTAAGAGGTGACAGAGCTCAGGAAAAGGAGAGACATCCTGTTCTTCCTCTGAGATCTTGTGTCTTGTTCCACAAAGTTCATTCAGACTTTTCAGGAATAACTTGGCATGGCTCAGCTCCCATATTCCTCCAGGCACTTCTCAGTACCCAGGAGTGTGGGCAGTGAGAGCTGCAGCCTGTGGCACATAGTGGGAATTGTGCATCAATTTAGTGCGTGTGGAAGGTACAGGCAGGATGCATTTGCCTCCCAGGCCCTGTGCTGCCTCTCAGCATGGCAACCAGCAGCCTGCAACGCCCAGAAATGAATTAAAATTAACTCGTAGTCACACAGCCCTGCTCCAAGGAGGAAACATTCCTCTTGGCACGGTTCAGAGGCTGGTCCAAACAGCCCCGGATGCAGGGCCTCCCCTCCACGAAGAGCATCATTAGATCCCTGGAAATGAAGGCAAACCCTGCTGTTCCAGCCCCCGTGTCACTTACAGCACTGCCTTGCAGAAGGCACACTTGTTCCCGTACGTGACGCCGTCCGTGCCGCAGTGAGGGTTGGACTCCCTCGTGCAGTACACGCTTCTGTTTACAAACTCTCTACAAATCTGCACAAGGAATAGTAAAAAAAAACCCTTTCAGGACCCCCATGTTCTTTGCTTCACTTTCCAGAGTGGACACGAGGGCATTAATGTAATGCTTTTTCTGACAAGTGCTGACACTGCCTATTTTCTGACAGAAAAAGCCCTCTCAGAAATCAGCAGAAGCAGCGTTTCAGGGGAATTTTGGCCTCGTGTTTGAGGAGGGAAATTGTAGTCACCTGGGAGAAGTCTTGATCTCCCAACAATAGGAGTGGATTAGCCTAGGCATGCACGAGAAGAGTCAGCACTGATGCTCTGTCAGGCACCTGGAGCTGAGCTACCTCCCTGCTGCATGACTTCAAGTGTGTTGCGAAACCCTGCACTCACCTTGGTGCTTGCTGAGCTCCTGCTTTCCCAGGGCAAGGAGGGGAAAACCATAGGGGAATTCCCTAGGGAATTGAAAATTATGCCCAGGAAGTGTACAGGTATTTTGTCTCTCTACAAGACCCAGTGATGAACTAAATTTGGGGGAATAGAACACTCAATAATCTGTTTGCTTCGTGAGAAGATTGGACAGTGAGGCCAAGTCAGAAGTGGTGCAGCACATAAACAGCCCCTGTGCAAGTACCCCATACCTAACCATGGGAAGCATTTGCTAAATCAAAACTCTATTTCCCTGCTCTACCTGCTAACATGGCCACACGTAACATCCCCAGGTAGCAGTGAACTCCCCAGCACCGGGAATCCTTGGAAGGACCCACCTGCTCCCAGCAGACATTAAAAACTGTTTACCCAGCACCAAGATTTTGGGTTTAAAAACATTCCTCCAAAGGGAAATGCCATGACTGGATGTGGCACTCAGTGTTATGGTTTAGTTGACAAGGTGGTGATCAGTCAAAGGTTGGACTCGATGATCTTGGAGGTCTTTTCCAACAGTAATGATTCCATGATGCTATTAAATGCAGATTCAGCAAGCAGAAACAGCAGCACTAACCTCTTCGATCTCTTGACCTGCTACATCTGGAACTAAAACAAAAAACAAAAAAACATGTCAAAGCCAGACAGATTTTACACGTCAGCACTACTTTCTGATAAAGTCTGAGCTAAATTCACAAACCCTTTATGCAAACCACAGTGAAACATACTCCAGGTTTTTCCTACTCCGTCATCCCTCACAGGGGAAGAGGGGGCAGGAAATACATTATCTGAATTGCTTTTCAGTATTTTCCTATTTTGAAAAATGCTACTAAAATACCGTGTAATCATTCATTCAGCTGCTAACTACACCTCAGACACATAACCCAATCTCCTGGAAGGCAGCCACTCCCGGGGAAGCAAGCTGCCATATCAGATGTGGAACCGTGCTCCCAGAGATTTTAAACCTATATTGGCTTTTAAGGCTTTTAGGCTCCTGCACCTCTGAACAATGGGAGTGGCTGGTGCTGCTGACAGGAGTGGAGCACGGAGAAGATCCCGTGCTTGGTTTCACAGCCGTGCTCAGCACAGCCCAGAGACCCACCCAGGACAGGCTCAGCCCGGGTGAGGTACTAAGAGACGTCATGGGGTGATAAAGAGCAGAACAGGCAGCACCAGTCAGAGCCAGCACAAAAACCCCCTCTGTAACCACAGGCTCTGGGCTTGGAGCTCATCAGCCCATGCTCTTCACGTTTCTCCCCGGCAGAGCTGGCAGGCAGGCGTGTAGGTTGAGTCAGAGCTGTGAAACGGGGCGACCCTGTCATGTCTCTAAAGGGGAGCCTGACACTCCAGGGTGGGCTGAAGGCAGATTTGCAGAATCTGGGTCACAGCAGTGTGGGACAAATGCCCAGCACTTGGTGAGGCTGTAGCTGCTGGGCAGCGGGGTCACCGCCAGCCGTGGTGCTGCTCGGGTGGCTCCTGGGCAGGAGGTGGAAGGACCTTGTCCTACACTCAGTGAAAATCCCACCCAACCCTCAGTCAGCTCAGCCCTCATCCATCAACCCTTCCTACTTTATTTGCTATTTCTGTTGTCCTTTGTTGTTTTTTCCTGGTGCTGGCACATGTACCCTGTCCTCAGGTTTGTCTAGGCTGCCTGAATGTTGAAGGCACTGGTATGGCTATCTGCATACTATTTACAAAACAGCTCATTAAATATTTTTTATAAATATTACATGCAGCTACAGCAGAATTTGTGATGATGCCTCTTGACATCTGTTTATCTTACAGGAGATCACAGAGTTTGCTGCTATTCTGCCCGGCCTTGGGAGGAAGCATCAGCCTTCTGACGGAACCCGGTCCCAATTAAGACTCAATTAGAGACAGATGAATATTTCATAATGAATAATGTGTACAAAGCAATTCACCTCTTCTCCGTGCACAGCTTGCCATTTTCTCAAGTGACTTCTTTATTCAAATTATTCCCAGAAAAACAAGTATAAATAATTCTTGTTCCACATATTCTTCAATATCTGTAGTCACACACCTTGCAGAGCTGGGTCAGCTGGACTCAAGCAAGTGGTAACACTGACATGATCTATAGGTTCAAATATCATCACTCAGCTTCCCCACATCATCACAGAGATGTGTAAATCTCCAGATAAATAGTTGCTGGATCCTTTTAATTTGCCCTCTTTGTTCTGACTCCTTGAGGACATTTGAATTTAATTTTCAAGCTTTTCTCTGCAACATCAACGAAAGCTGGAACTTTCATCTAATTACGTCTCCACATCTCCAAGGAAAACACCAAATACCAAGATGCTTAGGATCAAAACAAGAGCAGATGACCCGGAGGTGAGCGAGTTTCTTCTCTAACTGGTTCAGCACAACTCTCCAGTGAACATTTGTACCAAAAAAATCATAATTACACTCTGCTTTGGTATATTTGCTGAAGAAATGCTCAGAATTTGCTCTCTCTGTCTCCCAGTGACACCTCCACTGCTTTATCCACTGCAGAGGCACACGAGGGGTGCAATAAGTCACATGAGTGAGCAAGTCCTGCAGATATTTTCTACTTGCTCAGTTTTATCTTCAAGCCTGTCAGCCGGTGATCAAAACTCTCCAGAATCTGTTGTCAGGAGAGGTTTTGGTGTTTGTTTTTCTTTTCTAGGCTAGGGAAAAAAATCACTTACCCAAGAAGAAAGAGAGCAGTAGCAGGCTGAGAAGAGCTAGGGCACCTGTAGCCCTCATGCTGCAAGGAGCTCTTTAGTCCAAGCCAAGGTCGGAGCAGGAGGTGTTGTCTCAGTCCCAGAGCCCACAGTGTGCACACAGAGCTGCCTTTCTGTGTATTTATGTGCCTGTCCATAGCTGTCCTCATTCCCCACCTTAATTGTGAGAACTTCTCCACTTGATTTCTAAAGCCATTATTGGTCCTGGCCGGTTTATGGTGCTTTAAGGAATGCTGCCCTGTCCACATCAAACCTAGAAAGGGATAATTATATGAGTGATGGACGTGCTTGTAATATAATTAATTTTTTTTTTCTAAATAGTCACAGGATTCTCACAAGGGTGAATTTTCAAAGCGGTGATTCATCGGGGAAGCTGGTAATTTTCATTCTCTGGGCCCTCTCTGAATGCCAGCACCGAGGCTCTGAGTGCGGCGTGATGACACTCACTAGACGTTACGAAATAAATCACAGCATGAGAATGTGTTGTCTGTGAAACCAATTATACGTTGTTCCCTGGCTATTTTTGAGGACGGTTCTAAATTTGTGGAGTTGGGGTGGAGAAGAGCTGGGCTGTGACATGCTCTCCTCGCTGTGTGCACAGTCCCAGATAGGACTGCTGACTCTCCTCCGTGAACTATTTAAACTCTAGCTGTCAATGTTTTCCCAGTTTTTCACATTCACAAACATATGTTAGGGCTCAGCTCCCACCGCAAGTGGCAGTGAAGGGAATTTGATGGGGAATTGGCAGATCCAAGCTCTATTTCCAGCTGAGGCTGTGCAAGGATTTGTGTTCAGCTGTACCATTCGCCAAACACCTCTCCAGATAAGAATAAGCTTGGATTTTAGTATGTTTTCCTAGGGAGACAAGGCTTGGAAGAGGAATATGTGTAGATATATCTGGGTTTTAGTTCCCCCAGTGAATTTTGAATATGCAACTAGTTCCAGCCAAATTTTACACTGGAGTGAAAAAAAAAATAAAAATAACGATCACAATTTCATACATTTTTTCTAGCAACAGAAGAAAAGATGCTACCAACATCCCCAAACCAGCAAGGGAGAGAGTTTCTGCAGGAGAGCAATGCTATGGGTGCCCTACATCTGGGGAAACAATTCACTTTGCAGCTTGCCCGACATCTTAAAATCCACAGAGTGGCAGAGAAACCGTGACTGACAGGCGAATCCTGGGCTGTCTATTAAGGCTGATCTCACGACGCAGCCTCTCATGTAATTTAGTTATCAAACCCGTCAGCCGCAGCGCCGTTCCCAGCCACGCTCAGTTCTGCCACTCGCAGCACTCCTTGTTTGCCTTTTCTGCTTTCAGACGTCACCGCTCGCCACCGCGGCCTCCGTCCCTTATCTGCCCCAACCTTTCGGCTGCTGCAGCTCAACTGGCTGGCTCCAGCCTCAGCAAACAGACACAGGAGCAACCCCTTCCAGGCTGAGCAGAGGGAAAGGCTGAATTACCAACCAGGGGATGGTGGATATTGCCCGTTTCCACTTCTTAATGATACCTGAGCAGCCAACTTGGTGGAGAAGGTGGGGGAGTTCCATCCCCCTGACAGTCAGGGGGAGAAGGAGGGCACCTGGACCTTGTTGTGCAGCCCAAGGGGTGGCTGGGCAGAGTCTGAAGCTGTGCTGGGCCATCTTTAGACTTAAATGTTACAAACCTTTCCATCTCCTAAAGAGTCCTTGCTAGAGGTTTATGAGGCAGCTGGGGCACAGCCATATATTCACCATTTGTCCTTATTTCGGTGCAGGTGAGCAGCTCTTCTTTGGGCTTTTCCAAAGCCTTCTGAGCTCCTCAGGCACGAATTACCACTGCAGAGGAGGCTCACCATAAGACCTTGCCATTGAAGACAGTTTCCTGCTATGGCCAAAACTCCACTAGTCTGTGGCCACTCTATAAACCTCTTGTCCAACAAGAAATTATAGCCAAACACATCCACTGGCTACTTTTACTGTTTCATAACTATTTTTTCAGTCACACAAGCAGGTAACTAGTGAGGATTCTCATGACACTCAAATTTATCTTTTCTTAGGAGCAGGCACAAAGGTATGATGGGATTTATATTACCTGTACTAACACCAAAAAGAACACTGAAAATAAGAATTTTCATCCCTCTTCCTATGACAAAGCACTGCTCTCTGTGCTGGGGAAAGACAAGCCTGTTATCTTCTGGTGGGAAGCACCTACAAAATCCTTGGTCAAGAAATTATCTACTCCAGGAAACAAGACCTAAAGAAGTGTCTTGAAAGTCACAGATTTTGTCCTAAATATCAGCCTTAGCAGCAGGTGTTCTTTTACATAACAAGAGAATGGGAGGTGGAGAAAGGATGAGGAAGGGAGTGTGTGAGCCATGGCACTTGGGACTTTTTTTGCTTGTGCTGTTCGCATATTAACTCCTTGACTCACCCAAAAAGATGGCACATCATCATGAGCAGTCATATATGTCATTGTTCCTGCAGTGCATGCTTCAGGCTCCCACAAAGATGTTATCTTCACACCTTTTTTCCCAAGAGAAAGCACATTTGAGCTGCCAGCACATCTTCTGGCCCTTCTTTCCTGGAGTTAGAAAGCCCAAGGCCTTTTCCTGAAGGGTCCTCTGCCTCACCTCTGCCCCAAACACCCCCAGTACAGCTTTTCAGATCTCTTCTCCGAGAAGCTGAAAGCCTGAGTCCAGTCTAATTTCTCCTCAGGTTCTCATTAGGCTCATTACAGCCTTGCGTAGCTTGCTGCAATTTTCTGCTGATGGGCACAGTCTCGATGGACACACCCTTCAAGGAAGCAGCAGTTCCTAATTTTCTTCCCTGTGAGATACCTCCTCCCTTTGCCATAAGCCTCCTTTTTATAACGCACCACCAGACCTGCCCCTTGCCCAGGTGTGACCAGGTAGAGCTGATCACAGCCCTTTTCACACTTGCCCAGGACCATCCCCCTGGGCCAAGGCCCCTAAAAGGTCCAGTTCCTCCAAGTTCCAGTGCTGTGACAAAGACAAATCCATTTATGCTCTGCAAGACTTCAAAATTAGGAAAGTTGCACTATTTTATAGCATTTTCTGATGGTTTGCTACAGAATGACATTCTCTCGTGAGGGCTTGGGCTGGTGTTTTGCTCTTCATTGTGGTTTATTTCACCACTTCTCCTGCCTGACAGATAACTACCCAAAAGCCTGAAGACCATTACCACTGCCCGGAAAACAAAACCAAAATCAAAAACCATTCCATGGCAAAGATTGTGGCTGCATTTAATTTATTGATCAATCAAAGCAGAGACTGATGCGTAACAGTTGGGGGAGCAAGGAAGAGCATGTTTGATTGAAGAATTTGTGAGGGAAATGTCATGTTGAAGGGTCCAGCTCCAGCGCTTAGCATTCACCCTGGTGCCTGAAGAACAGAGCTCCACCAACGCGTCTGAAGAGAAAGAGGGAGACCGAAATTAGAGACATGGATCTCATTTTTATAGCCTAACTTTACCCAAATAAACCAAATGCCCCTGTGCTCTCCAGGTCATAAAGTACTTCACTAATATTCCACCTCTTTTCAGCTTCCCGGAGTTACACGCTTTCATACGTTGCAGAGATTTGGGACAAACCCCATAATTTTGGACACCTCCTACGGTCACACTTTCAATCACCCTGACAGGGAGGCAGTCAGCAATGCTATGAGCCTGCAAGCGGGGATCTGCTTTTAATTGCAAGGGGAGGAGGAGAAGACTCACTCAGGCTTAAGATCTGCAGCGCCTGGGGGGTGGCAGAGGAGTGAGCGTTGGGAGAGGAACAAGGGGTAGGGATGGGAGCTAACGGGAGCTCCGGGGCTGCCACAGCTGCATGTGAGCTCCAGCTCCCCTGGGCTCACGGCCACACCGTGGGCTCTGCACTTACGAGACAGCGTTGCAGAACTGGCACTTGTTTCCGTAGGTTCTGCCGTCGGAGCCGCAGATGGGGTTGTACTCGGAGGTGCAGATGAGGTTGCTGCCCTTCTGCTGGTTGCAGTCGATCGTTTGCTAATGGAGCAAAAATAGGGTTTAAAGCTTTCCTTCCCTGTGTTTTCCTACGTAAGTGCTTTATGTTTATTTAATATTTGTGATATGGCAAAGCACAAAAGCACTTTTCGGGAGCAGGGCTCTGTTGTTGCAGCAATTCTGCAGAGTCAGAGAATGTGCTTGCGTGGAAGAGCCTGAAGCAGGGAGACGGCAGAGGCAAAAAAATCTAAGAAATACTATTATAAGTAGTGAAATGGCCATGGTGATGTTTCCAGGCTGGCTCTCCCACTGGCTGCTCTGGTTCAGCAGGCAAGCAGAGGCAAGTGGACAGAAAGGCAGTGGCCACAAGCCACAGTGCACTAAGTCCTCCCACCCAGGAAATCACTGCTAACAGTGCTCCTCCATCAATGATGCTGCACTTCTTGCTCATTCAGTTTCACAGCAAACAAAGGCCTCAGCACCCTCTGCCTGCTGTTCCCAGGTCAGAGAGGGAACCAGATGCATGAGCCATGGATTTGGTTCCACACCCGTTGACCCTGGCATAACTGTTTTCCTCAAGTCCTATTTCCAGACCAAACGCACCAGGACAATGCAAGCATTTCTATTATTTAGTCATGAATTCGTGTTGCAAAATGTAACAGCAGTTCAGAGTGCAGATTTCTGGCTTTACCTGTGTGAAGCACTGTCCGTATCTCTGCAGGTTCACTTCCAGGCCGCTCCTTTTGGGGGAAAACGAGTGGAGAATGAATGAGCACAGTGCAGCTGCTTCGTGAGCCAAACCCCCCCGTTGTGCTCCAAGTACCAAAAAGAGCAATACTGATCCAGAAAGCCTCCCCTGACCCAGGCCCTTCACTTACGCCACAGCATTACAGAAGTGGCACTTGTTCGTGTAGGTGATGCCGTTGGTGCCGCAGATGGGGGAGAACTCCATGGTGCAGGGGATGTTGTACCCACGGCCAGGCTTCAGGAAACCGGTACAGTCGATCTGAAACAGCCACAGAGCAGCATCTGAACCTCTGCTCCCCTTTGCATCAGCCCTGTGCAATGGAGCGTGGGGCAAGAGGCATCTCCCCCTCTTCCCAGAGCTGCAGGATGAAAGGGGCTTCCAGCCACGGTGTGGTGGATTTTGGGGGAGCACAGATGAAATCCTGCCTGTGGGTACAGCATCAGCGTCTGTCCTGAGGTGGGCTTCATCCCTGTCATCTTGGGGATTTTCCCCCTGAGTGCCACCGTGAAGGATCCTTGCCTAAAGTACCTTACATAGCAGCAATTTCTGCTGTGAGGTGCCAGCGCCTTTCAAAAATGGAGTTCACACTCAGCTCGCTGCTCCTGCAATTACTCTGAGTGTATTGAAATGGAAGTCGTTGTATTATGTGAAATTGCACAGCCAGAGTGTTTCTTTACTCTCTCTCTCTCTCCCTCTCTAAACTAAAAAGACATTCTTTGCCACTTCACGGTAGCTCTATATATTTATACTAACTTTAACTTAACTTTATGATAAACATTCTGATAAAACCAGTGTTTTCTGTTACAAAATTATAATTTAGTTGAAATCCAAATTCTTCTGGGAATTTCTTAGCTACCACAAGCCTCTAAGTCTAAATCTAAAGAGAAGTGTTTTCATTACACTGAACAAAACACTCTTGAAATCAAAAGTTTCCATTCTAAAGCCTGGTGTTATACAGAAGATATTTTGCATTTTAAAACTCGCTGATTTTAGCAGTTCAAATAAAATGCAAATTAAATTCCTGCAAATCTGAAATTCTTCATTTCCACTCCACTTCTGAGAGTTAGCAATTGTGTGGGTTCAGTACAGAAGGAATCCTAGGCAAGGTTTGTGTCTGGCTATCACCCACCACTGCTCAGAGCAGCAGGAGAAGGCACCGACCCCGGACCGTACCTTAACGCATCTTCCATCGTGTTTCTTGTCAAGAGCACGGTTGCGGCTGGAGGGAGAGAGGGAGAAGAAAAGCAAGGATTAATCCTTTCATGCCATGTAGTCATCTCAATCATTAAGTCTCTCCACCCGTAAAGCCCCAGTAATTAATCAGATTCTGGAGCTTTGACACGGAAAATCCCGGGCATTAGGGAAGGCAGAAACTTTAAAAAATCTAGTCCACCCCACGATTAGTCACAACCCCAAGGGCTTCTGCCTGCTGCTTGAAGTGGCCCCGTGGGGATCAGGGCTGTACTCACAGGAAGTCCTTGCAGAGGGAGCACTCGTTGGGGTAGGTGCGGCCGTTGGTGCCGCACACGGGGTCGTAGTTGCGGGGACAGGCGATGCTCATGGTTTTCCCAGACAGCATGTATGCTCCACAGGAGGCCTGGGAAAGAGGACTCCTGATGTCTCCAGGCAGAGAGAAGGGGGACCTTGCCCTAATCGCGTTTTTGCTGCATTGGGAGGCTACTGTGAGGAACCTCTATGGCTCCTCCATGCCGAAGAAAAAAGATGGGGTTTTTTTCTTACAGCATACAAAAGCACCTCTCTGCTGTTAAGACTTAAAGTGCTTTTGGCAAGAATTGCAGGCAAAAATGATCATTCCTTGGGGAATCAAGATGGGGAAGATATTTAGGCAGATATTCAATAGTCATATAGATTTTCTGCTGGCACTCTGTGCTGTGCTGACTCGCACTCTACATTATTAATCGCTGTCTTTTTAATCATCAACGTGCTAAATTATCTCTCTCTGACAAAGGTATTTTCTTATGTTGGGGAAAAGAGGTGCACTTAGGGGCACTTCTTTCTTATTCATCCTCTTATTTTTTTTTTCCCCCAAGCCTTCCCTGGAATATAGTGTGAGTATGAATTATTCATCTAGACTTAGAAATCAAGACTAAATGACAAAGACGATCTACTACTCACCCGTCTTTGAGCAACAGCAAGATCTACAATAAAAACAGAAATTATAAAATGTAAAAATTGTATTATGTCCTCCACTAAAATTCCAATGGAATCATCAATTTCCCTACAGAGCAACCAAATACACCTTCTCATTACCGAGAAGTGATTATCTTCCCAAATGTTTCACCTACTCCAAGTAAATGTGAAGTGATACACCGAGATTAAAAAAAAATCACTTATTTGTGAAACCAGAAATTTTGACTCACTAAACAAGAAATACAACCCAAAGTTTCATCCTTTTCTAGCACTGTAATCCCCACTAAGGCTCAAAAGCTTAAAGCATAGATCCCATGTGTTTATCTGCACAAGGGTGAAGTTCATTGAAAAGAAGAGCCCGCGTATTCCTAAACCATCACATCCCCAGCAGGCTGCACTCTCCTCCAGGATGCCCGGAGACAGGCAAATGATCAGGAGGTCTAGACCAGCACAGAATGCAACAAAAAGGACAAAAATGACTTACCAGAAAGGCAGCCCAGAAGGACCAGCCCCAGAAGGGCAGCACAGTTGGCCATCTTCATGTCAGCGGTGGTGGCAGCGGCTGTTCCGTGTGGGTCGGGTGCCGGAGAGTCCGTGGATGGTTCTCAGCCTTCTCCCTCCCCAGTATATATATGCATCTCCCCGACCTTGTGAAGTCATCACCAGAAAGTAATTATTTGCTCTGTAAACTAAGAAAATTGTATCGATTACTGAGTTGAGCTCCAAAGAACACTTGTTTGTTAGAGAGATGCCCAGAAGAATTAAACAAAAATGTGAGCTACACCCAGCTTGTTAACAAAGGCGCCTTGCTGTACAAGGAGTGATTTGTACTTTCCAAACAGGAGCACTGTCTCAATAGTGGATGTTGTGAAATGGCATATGGAATTTGGGGAAGGGAAAAAAGAACCCATTTGTTGGAAGTGTTTGGCTTGTGCTCACCGTATCCAGAGAGGAACTGGGCTAGACAGGAACTGGGCTCCAGGAGACTTTCATGGTACAACAAAGTGGGGGGACAGCAGCATGGGACACTCTAAGCTTTTACTGACATCAAATCTGGGGCCTGGCAGCCATCAGTGCACTTTAAAGGTGCTGAAGTCTCAGTGAATCTCTCCACACTCTCTCCTTTTAACTTCCTGGTACCCTGGATTTCTCACCAACAGAAAGTCATCATGAGAGAAAAGCATTACAAAAAACCCCAGAAGTTTATAAGACATTTCTGTGTAGGAGCAAGAGTTATTCATCTGTTGGCAATGAGCATGAGTCTGATTAAGAAATTATGAGAATAAGTAGCCTTAAATCTGTACTGGGATAATGTTTCCTATTAATGGCAAGCAACTGGTATTCTGTGCAGGTGAAATGGGCTTGTTAATACCAAAGGCATTCCAGAAAAAATTCCAGTAACTGCAAACAGAAGGAGAGCCGTTAGGCTTCCCCCTTCTCCCTCAATTATATGGCATTAAATTTAGAGTGTCAGCTGAAAGTCGTGTTTTAGGGAAGATAAGTGATAAATAATGTGCTAGGCTCTGCTAAGTGGCTCGACTCTATCGCAGGTGTATGGAAAAACAAATAAGGGATATTGCATAAAATAATAAATTTTTGATTTAAGGTAGTCACGGAAGGAAGTGACGGATGGAACTTGTTTGTGCTTCAGAAGAGGCTTGATTCATACATGTGGCTTAAAGGCAGCCTGGGTTTTAAATAGAAAATCAGAATTGGTTTTCTTATTATCCTGGGAGATGTTCAACACTTGGCATGAGCAGATAAATCATAAAAATGTAGCTGAAAGTGTAAGGGAACTGTAGTCACAGAATGGAGCTTGTGGGATTTGGCCTGTTTATATCAATGAAATCATTTTCCTGAAAAATAAATGAATAATGCTATTTGGATCTCTTTCACAAATATCACAAGTTGAAGGGTTCCTTTGAAAGTTGTTTCTGTCGCATTCTTAGCATCCTGAGTGAGTTGACTTTCAGATTCCTTGAACTGATTGTGAGCATATTTGGAAAGGAAGCGGTAGTCGCGGAAGCATTAATATTGATTAATCTCCAGGGGCAGGAATGCCAAAGTCTGGAAACAAAGCTTCCTCAGAACCTGCACCAGCCACCGCTGGAGGTGGTGCTGGCCAGCCCTGTGGCCGGGGGGGCTCCAGGAGCAGAGTCTGTCTCCTCTTCAGCCCTGCGACCCAAACTCCTCCAAACCCACCTCCAGATGCGAGATCCCCATCAGCAGAAGCTGTGCTGCTTCTCCTGCTGTGTTTCCTGCCAGGCTGGAGCCTCCAGGAGCTGCTGTGGCTGGCAGTGCCTGCCAGGGAGCGGCGTCGCTCTCATGTCGGGCCAGCACCTGCCCTGTCATTAGTCAGATCCGCTGGCAGATCCCCTCTGCCCCTCGGGCTGCCCCTCGGGTCCTGGTGGCCCTCCAGGACTGCTCCAAAAGCAGCTCTTCTCCCCCAGCAGCCCCTGCCGCTTCCAGGGCAGCAGGGAGAAAAAGAGAAACAAGGAAGGAGCCTCGCTGCAGGGTCTGGGAGAAGGGATGGGAGACAAAGGGCAGTATCCAGGGCAGGGCAGGAGAGCTGCTGGGACAGGTGTGACAGGGGATTGCACAAGGAGCCCCATTAATAGGAAACAGGGAATGGGACAGGAGTAATCACAGGGAAGCAGATGGACTGAAAACAGGCATTAGGAGCAGTGAAAAACAACACTTCCCACGACAGAGAGCCTTGGGAAATGTCATGCACCTGTTGCAAATGGGAAGGGCAAAGCAAACCCACCTGCCCAAACCCCTCTGTGATGAGCGTGATGGTGCCAGACTCTTCCCAGTGGTGCCCAGTGACAGGACAAGGAGCAGTGGCCATAAACTAAAACACAACAAGTTCCACCTCAACATGAGGAAAAACTTATTTTCACTGAGAGTTGCAGAGCGCTGGAACAGCTGCCCAGGGAGGTCATGGAGTCTCCCTGTCTGGAGTCATTCCAAACCCACCTGGCCGTGTTCCTGTGTCACCTGCTCCAGGTGGCCCTGCCTTGGCAGGGGGGTTGGACTGGATGATCTCCACAGATCACTTCCAACCCAAACTATCCTGGGATTCTGAGATTCAGGAGTGTCGTCATGGAGGGCTCAGTAAAGTGACTTTGGGATTATTTTAATGCTTCTACAGATATGAGATCCATACAAAAGCTTAAATAAAATTCTTAAATAAAATGCTTCCTTCTATTTCAGGTTCCTAGAGGGCAAACATTCAGGAAGGTTATGGCCACATGAATGGGATAAATGTTGGCCATCATATGATGGGTCCTCTTGTATTAAGGTAAATTTCCAATAACTCTGGAAATTCTGCCTTGTTTCTTATCCAGCAGTATTTCTTCCCATAGCAGTGATAATTTCCTGCCAAGTTTTTCCTCTGCTCTTGAGACTCCCCATCTCAAGTAAGTCCACAGCCTACCACAACCTAAAAAATTCTTCATTGGTGCTCCCTGCTTTGGTTTAAGACTTGTCACAGGCTACGTCTGGCTACGAAGAGCAACAAAGGGGCTTTTTTATTATTATTAAATAAGGAGGTGGATGTGTGCACGCAAGACGTGTTGTCACGCCAGCAGCAGCGTCACTGTCCTGGCTCCGGTCTGCTGCTGTCACAGGGTGACAGAGAACAAAGGGGTTCCGGGCTCCAGCCCGTGCTGGAGGAGGGACCGAGGCGAACCGCGATTCTCTGCGGTTCGCTGGGGATGTGGAACACTGCAGGAGCTCCCAGCCAGGCTGCTGTTCCCAGACCTCTGCACACGGGGGCAGAGCTGGATCTTCTATGAGCACAGAAATTCAATTTACAGCCCGCAAAGCCCCTGCTCTAAGCCGCACTCACCTATTATTTCTCCTTGTAGTTCAGCTATCTGATTGCTGCCTGCATATCTCCAGTCTTTTAAGCATAGATGATATCACGGGAAAGGGTGTCTGGAATAACTTGACTGTCTGGGAGCTGCATGCTAACAGCATAAGGCTGAGGATCCCGATCCCTCGGTGAATCTCGGCTCTGCCTCACTGCAGTAGCTCTGACACAGCCAGCCCCCCAAAACACAAGCAATTAATTCACTTTTCAAATATAATTTCATTTTTCTCCACATCAGGAAAGAATGCAGTAACAAACCATTTATCCTCAATGAAGCCATAGAGAAAAACTGCATTAACAGAAAGGTCTAGACTGGCCTGAGGTATATTTTGGCCAGCAACAAGTAGAACAAAGCACGAAAATAGAAGGAATGATATAAAATAAAGCAGAACAAAATAAGTACATGCAATGTGTTAATCAGGTTGTGGGGTAATTGAATGGCATTTCCTAAATCCAAAACATCAGATAATGACATAAAGTGCTGAGGTACTGCTTAAAGAATTGTACCATAAAATACCTTGGCAGGCAGACAACGTTTCCTGCCTTGAATTTCCTGGAGGGAGAGTTAGATTAGTAATGGTGAGAGGATTTGTGCTGTTGTGGCAGGATTTTATTGAGAAGCAATAAAAAAAAATTATTTCCAACGAGGTGCTCATAAAGGAGAACTCTCCTCCTCTCCATCCTGAGGAGCATCCAGGAGGAGCTGCTGGGCGGGAGGCCGGGGGTTCCGCTGGGGTCCTGCTCTGCCCTTGGCCACTGCTGAGCAACCCTGCATCACTCTGCATCACAGAGGATTTATCATTTCCACTCACAGTTTCCCCTTAATTGCCTGCTGGATTTTCCTGTTTAGCAGACATGGCCCTGGAATAGGCCCTCTGAGCATCACGGGCATCTCCAGCGCCATCGGGAGCTCTGCTTGTCTCCAAGGCATCGTGTTTCCTCAGGACCATCCTCATCCTCTCTGCGGCTGCCCAGGAAAAAAAATCACTGCTGGAGCTGGTGTTCTCTTATCCCGACTCCCACGCTCAGCAGAGGGGGAGAAGAAGGAGACTGAATGTGCCCCACACCCCCAGCACTATCTCCCAGAGCCTCAATTTATCCTGGTCCCCAGAAATGGCATCTGACACTGAAAAGCCTTTCCTGACACGGACCTCCCTCTCACAGGAGGGACATTCCAGCCCCGGGAAGGGACTTGGCACTAAATGGTTGCAGAGAGTCGTGTCTTTTGGAAATAAATTGTCTCCTTTTAGAGAGCTGCTCTCTCCAGTCTCTGGGAAGTGACACATTGTCACTTAAGATCATTAACTATTTGACTGTGAGACTGCTGCCTCTACAGCACGCGGCACTGGCAGCGCCTCGCTGTTAATGAATAATAAATTAACACTGTGACTCTGAGCCCTTCCTTTCATCAGCCGAGATTTCCAGAGGCCGGAGAATCTCAAAGGATCCTCTACAAGCGACAGGTCACAGAATTACCTTCAACCAGCAGCTAAGTGATGGGCGAGGTGCCCCCACGGGCTGTGGCAGTGATTGCCAGCATCCCCTGGACATCAGCTCTTAGCACTGGTTTTCTGCAATGCCCCTCAGCAACGAACCAGCGTGGGCTGACAGGGATCTGCCTGCCCTGAGAAAACATCCTGTGACATTGCTTTGGGGAGCAAAGCAGATTGCAAAAGGCATTCTCTCACCTAGAGGTGGGTTTTCAATGCTGCTTGCGAGGCAGAGGCAGCTTGGAATGCGACCCTCTTCACATATTCTCTTGTAGGTGTAAGAAATTGGAAACTGGAAACTGGAACAGGGATGAGCAGCTCATGGTGCCAGCAAGACCTCTTCTGTGTGGCAGAACAGTGCCAGAACACCTCAATTGCAACAATCTTGGGACTGTCTCTAATTATGTGAATGTTGAGGCTTGCCCAGGGCCTCTTCGTGCTGCCAGGCTACACAGAGTAACGCTGGGTGAGGCTGCAGTGTCTGACAGCTGGGGAGGGGGCAGTTCCTCTCACCCGGGCACAGAGAGTCTGCCCGAGGTACCCTCAGAGCAGTAAATGGACAGCAGCACCTGCATGCATCTCCCTGGCGCTCTTTTGGAAAGACAGATGCCCACAAAAGCTGCCCATTGCCTTTGTGGTTGATATTTTTGTAGATCAGAACAGCGTTCTCCCTCTCCCTGCAATTTGCCCCTTAATTCCCCCACCCCAGGATTGTTGCAGTGTTATAATCATGCAACATGTTGGGTAAACCAGAATGAGACTAAAGCAAGGCATAAGTGCTGGGGCTTTTTTTTTTATTATTAAGCAGAGGTTTCAGGATTGGTAAGTTTTTAAGGGTCAGGCCAAGGGTTTAGGAAGTCATCTGCCATGGGGAGCATTGCCAGGGAGGGATCTTCTTTCTCAGCTGAATCCTGCCGAGAGCTCAACATGCATTAATGGACCTCAACTGAAGACCTCCACGGCTTCTCCTGCAGAGAAAAAAATCAGTATCTCAGAGATAGAACATCTGGGCTTTTACTGTTGGTCTGTCCCTCTGCACCATACAGGGACTTCTAAACTCTGTTCCACATATTTCCTTTTATTATTGACATACGAAGACAAGAAAAAATCTTAATTTAAAAGACCGAATAGTCTGTAGGAAACAGACTTTGTTTTCTGGGAGAAAGCTCTTCTGCAAATCACTTAAGAGGGGAATGGAGAACACTATGTTCTCTTCTTATATCTGAAAGAAAGGAGTTCCCAGCAAATTCTCTCAATAAAAAAATTACCCTTGCTGGTGAGAGACCAAATAAACAAAATAAAAGAACTTCACTTCTCCAACCAGCCTCCAAGACTGATCAGCCAGTTCAAGCTAAGTTAATTCACCATTTAGTAGGTGAAGAGATTTATTCCATACGTACAGGAACGCATTGCAGAACATGCATTTGTTGGGGTAGGTGACACCATCAGACCCGCAGTGTGGGATGTACTCCATGGTACACATGTTCCTAAGTGTCCTCTGGTTCCTGCAGTACATGGATGCAGCCTGTATTCACAAAAAAAAAACCAAAACAAAGGATCTCTCAACCAAAGCTAGGTGAGAAAAGTGATATTAGGAGGCCCCACACAGCCCTTGAGCTCCCCCCTTACTGCCCAGAAGCAGATGCTGAGGAAAAGCCCAGGGACAGGGCAGGATGCAGTGGAGCATTGCCTGCAGCCAAGCAGAGCCTGTGTAAGCACTGTAAATGATGCTGCAGGAACTTTGACAACAACCTGGACATGAACTGAATACTGCCCTACTTGTTGAGACTATCACCAGATGAAAATGGCAATTTCACCCGATAATATCTGTGGCAAATATTGCTCAGGCAGCTGGGTGTCTCAGGATTTTGAAAGGCTCGATCACAATGTGATTAGTAAAGATTTATACAGAAACTGCTTTAAGGAAAGAAAGGATGGAGAATAGAAAAATCTGCCCCTTACCTGCAGCGCATCAGTAGCTGGAACTAAAAAAAAAAGAAGAAAAAAGGAAATATGTTACAAATGCAATTCATGGATTCTGCTAAAATCTGCGAATGCACGCCCTGAATACAAAACTTCCAACTCCCTGTGTGTTAGCAAATTATTCTCAGAAAAAAAGGAATTTCAGGCACAATGTTGTGCCATACTGTGTGTTGATTCTGTAGTAGTATTTTTTTTAATGAGGGTTACAGTCAAAATGGGAAAAGGTGTGCAAAATGAAAGAAGAGAAAAGCATTTTCCATGGTTCAAAAGATGGAGCGGGACATGAACTCAAAGCAAAGCGAATTATTGAGGTAAACTGGGACATAAAGCTGACAAGGACACAGAGGCAGCATCTCACAGGCATTGCCACTATTATTCTTAAATAAGAAGAGTATTTAGTGAGAGGTGAATTTACAAAGCTTCTACAGCAGTTCAGGCTCTCAAACTGCACCTCGGTTCAGGATGACTACAAGAAATGTTCGTTTTCATTCAGTAAAATTATTTGTGTTTCTGCAACATTTCAGAGGTTAAATGCCGGTTGTCTGAGTCTCCGGGTTGCACCACGTACATGTCACTTCTTTCATTATGCATAAACTAGTGCTGAGAGTAGAGCTGTTCCCACAGTTGTTCTTACCCACTCAGTTCTGTTGCTAAAATATTACCCCATAAGTGATAGTCTCTGATGTCAAGTCTTTTCAACACTATCTTTCTAGGAGTAAATAAGTCCTTGCAGAATGGAGCTCTTTCCAGTCTGAGGATGGTTTTTTGTGGTTCTGAGGACAGCCAGCGCTTACTCCGAGGCAGAGCAGGAGGCAGGGGAGTCACTCACCTGAGATGCAGAAAAGGGCCAGAGAGAGCAGCAGCAACACCCCCGTGGTCTTCATGGTGGCTGGATGAGCTGTGAGCAACAGAGCTTGGCTTTTGCTCAGGAAACACAACCTGGATTCTGTCCTCAGCTGGCAGCCACGCTTATATGTACGCCTGCACCACGGGGGGGGTGTGTTTGTGCGTGTTCATATTTGCCTTATCCACCCTTATCTTGCAGCAACATTTCCAGCCTTTTGTCTCAGTGGCAATCTCAACAGAGGTAAGCCGTGCTGTAAGCCAAGGAGGATGTTTCCTCATCAACGGGAGTCACGAGAAGTTTAGATGTGTTAGATACACCCTCTGCGTCGTTATTTTAAGTGAAATATGTGACAGTTTCCTTCTGAAGGACCACAGAAAATTCCTGCAGGCAAAAGAGCGACTGTACAAACTGCTGTCAGGTTTTTGCTGTGTGCACCTATCAGTGCCTATTTTTGTGCAGTGCTTTTTCACGAGAAAAACATTGAATGAAACGCTTCTGTAGCAGAAAGGTTCTCCTTTTATTTTTGTGCTTCACCCAAGTAAAACATCACAAAGTTACAGTGAAAGCAGGACAGGAAAGCAATGAACTGGGAAGGCAAGCAAGAGGGCGTCCCAGACACTGAAAGGAGTCCTTGGAAAGTAGAAGGGATGGAGAAACTTTTATGGGATTATGCAAAAAAACTTTACGATTGTTATTTCCCCTAAAAGCCATTAGCTTTGCAGTAATAGACTTTTAGTATGATGATGACAGAATGATTTAAGACCCTAGCGTGGATCCTGGAAAAGTTGAACCCAATCTGGAAATCACTGCTTCATCCATCTGCCCATCTCTACATAAATTCTTTGTTTTACCACCAAAGCATTGCTTTTTGGGACAACTTCCATCAAGGAAAACAAGCACCCCTTCTCCCTCTGATTCCCAGAAGAAATGCATGTGGGAGATATTACATTTTAGAAGGGAGAAGCCCAATTTATTTATGCTTCTCTTGTGTGGATCAAAAAAACCCCCCAATTCAATACTCAAACAGAAGACAAAAGCAAAATAAATTTCATGCACAATACGCCAATGACAGGTCACACTCTCAAGAAACAGAAGGATTCTTTGTCCTTGGATTTTGAAACACTGCTGAAATACTCCTTGGGCTGGCAAAGAGCACTGTGTAATTGAAGACTGAGAGAAGACAAGTAGGCAGGAGTAGGCACCACACCTAGGAAGGCATTTATCTTAAAACACTTGAAGGGTGTTAAAGGACGGCTCCAATATGAGAAAAATCTGGTAATAAGTCAGTTGGAGGACTTAGACAAATAGACAGGGACAATGCACATGTCTGAAAAATATGGGCTTTGCCAACTGAGTGCCCTTGAGAGGAAAACACTTCAGGTGAGGACAGAGCCAGGGATCAGCTCTGGGCACCGACACCAAGGTGTGACCGGGTTTTGCTGACAAGGAAAATGCACCAGGAAAACCTTGGGAGAGACCCTCCTGTGCCACCACTTCTGCCCTTTGCAATGTCAAACGTCTGAGGGGTCTAAGCTCTAATGCAGGGCCACTGTCATTTATGTGCAAAACCACACAGCTCTGGGGTTTGAGCATCTGTATTTAATTTTCTGCCTTCTCTGAGAGGGAGGGAAGCAGGACGTTGTTCTTGTTCTGTCCCAGAGCTTTGAGCACGTAACCTATTCTGCCTGGCATCATCATTCAACAAACCAGAAGAAAATGTTTCATGAGACAACACATGAAAGAGGACAGGGAAATGTTGCTGATTTAGTTTATTGAGAAAGAAAACCAGGAGTGAGCTGAGTTCCCCAGAGGGTGAGATGAACTGAGGTGAGATCTTTAGCTGGGATTTGCCAGTGGGGATCCTGTGGTGAATTCTCTCGGCACTGATACTCAGCATTTTCCAAAATGGCTTAAAGTGATAGTCCCATTGCTGTCCCTGAAAGCAAGGAGAGGAAAGAATGAATTAAACACAGAGTTCTGCCTGCTATAATCTGTCTTTTTGATGGCTCCCAGAGATGGTGTCAGATGGGATCCTGCCCCAAAGCCAAGGAACTTGCAGACTCATAATCCCATTTGCTATTTGATTATTAAGAGATGAGTGAGACAATTTAACCCATTCTTAAGACTGAAAATTTCTGTGGGGAAACTACAGCGGATTTTCAAAAGTCATTTCCTTTGCAACACGCAAGAAAAATTCCATTAAGGTAAAATAGTCTTTGAAGCACTCACACTAACAAAGCAGCCATAGCTCTTTTTATGCTCTAATGAAAAAAATAAATGAATGCTTGACACGGTGGCTGGCATTCCCTCCTGCCCCAAATCCCTAATCAACAGCGTCCAGCAAACAAAAAAGCAGCAACTGTGCAAGCTTGTGCCCACAGGAGGCAAATGATAACACAAATGTCACTCATATTTGTACATACACGACTGCGTTGCAGAAGCTACACTTATTGCTGTATGTTGTGTTGTCAGAGCCACAGAGAGGCATGTAGTCAGGTGTGCAGACAGGTTTGGGGTGGTCACTGCAGTCAACCTGCAAAAAATAAATAAAAGAGTCTGAGGTGAAGGAGTCAGTAGCAGAAGGGCTTGAACCCTGAGCTAGAGCTGCAGTGCTAATGATACCAATCTTACTGAAAGTAATTAACTTCCTTGCACATCTGATATAAACTGAGGTGTCAGTTTCTCCTCTGCCAGGAGAATTTAATAATATAAAAATAGATCATAATTTCCTGTTTGAAGAGATCTATATCATAACCTGGTCACAGCATTTCCAAGCAGCAGCAGTTCACTTGGTGAAGGTGCCGTGCTCTGTGTTCCCAAGATGGCCAGGAAATTAAATGGAAAAACACTGGTGTCTGGAGAAATGTAGTGCTGATACTCTAAAAAGATCCAGTATCCCTCCTGGAGACTTAAAACTGGAAGATCAGCACGTAGCTAGGTTCTGAAAGAGTGGGATTCTGTTTCCTGGAGCAATGGGTGCTGTGCTTGCTGAGGAGCATTGTAGGGCAAAAAACATGTCTGGGTGCAGGAAGAGGCTGAGGAATTTCACAGAGAGAGCTATCAAGGCTTTCTGACTGCACAGAAACCACACCCAGCTGAGGTCCTCCACCTGAAAACAGCTGGAGGCTGGATGAGTAGAAATCACTCTTCTCAACATTGTCTGCTCCACAATGCTCACAGCCCCTGCCAACAGCAGGCTCTGCACCAGGCTTGGACCATTGGTCTGACCCCAAAAGCCATTCTCTGTTCTTATTCATAGTTCTGCCCTGGTGGATTATTTCTACTACTCTTTTACTGAGCCTTTCCTGAGCAGTCACCTGCTCCTTTCCTGGCATTCACACAAATAACATTTATTACGTGTAGAGAAAGCAAAATCCCCCCAGTGCTGCAGCACAGCAGCTGCTTCAGTTCTGCAGGACACGCTGCTCTGGGGGCTGCTGCAGGCACTGGCAGTGCTTCCCTGGCAGCAGCAGGGCTGTCCCCAGGCTGTCCCCACCCAGTTCACTTACTGTAACAATTTCCTTCTTACATTCACCGTCAGACTTCTTGCCAACACTGGTTCCAGCCTCTCTGGGAAGGGAAGAGACCTGTGTTAGGGAGCTCTACAAGCAAGCTGTTCTGCTGAACCCCATCAGCCAGGAATGCTGAGCATCCCTCAGCCTGGATGGGATACAGGAGACTTCCAGCTTAGGTTGTGTCCACGTGGCTCCAGGGAGCAGAGAAGGGGGTGTCACTGCCTGCCAGAGGGTTGGTTTGTAGCAAGATGTGAGGGACAGGGGTCAGGGTGGATGAGGAGACAGGTTGTGTGACAATGTCAATGTCCCTTAGGTTAGCTGTTGTCCTCTGCATGGCAGCATCCGCCACACAGACCCTTTTAACTCAGTTGAGAGAAGCATCCTGCCCCGTGTGAGATCCCCACCCAGCCCTCTGCTGCTCTGTCTAGACCAAAGGCACGGCTTTCCCTCTCATCACAGAGGAAAACAAGGTTTAGTCAGGAGGAAAAGAGGAGGGTCAGAGCCCAAGCACCTCACAGGAGAGGCCTCGGTGGAAGCCCTGCTCTCAAAGGAGCAGTTCAGGAGCGCTGGCCCTGTCCCTGAGCTCGGTACTCACAGGTTCCGGGCGCAGAGCTGGCACTCGTTGTCGTAGGTGACCCAGTCGGTCCCGCAGACGGGGCTGAGGTCCTTGGTGCAGAGCAGCACCACTTTGCCCTCCTCGCTGGTTGTGTTGGGGTACCTGCTGCAATCCACCTGGTGAGGGAGCAAACAGAGCCCTGGTGAGGGCCTCGCTTACAGCACACGAGGAGATCTGGTGAGCGTGTCTGCCTGGCCAAGGAGGACACCACCACAGCAGGAAAAAAGCCTTTCTGTGAGTCACCATGATGACAGCTCACTTGGAGATGACCCGTGCAAGATTCTGACAGCTCATCTGTACTCTTGTTTAGGGTTTGAGTTATTTCAGTAAGCACTTTTGGCCACTCAGAAGCAGGACACACCCCTTGTTCTGCCCTTGGTTTAACTTACAGGGGCAACTTCCTTGCATTCTCCATCGTGGTCTTTGCTGACATTGGTTCCATATTCTCTGCAGAGGGAAAGACAAAGGTTAGGAAGTTCAGCAAAGATACCTTGCTACATCCAACAGTGCTAGAATTAATACAAGGGAAAACTGATTCTTTCTCAGTCAGGTGTTTTTATACATATATCTGAGAAGGTAGTGCCACCCTCCCTACCAGCTGAGTAGCTGGCAGGGATGTAAAACCCTGGTAAGCTTTAGAACCATTTTGGGCAGCTCTGAGCAGAGCATCTGCATCCTTCTGCTGTGATGAGATACGCTCTCAGAGCCATCACTTGGCTGATCCTTGAGCTGGAGAGAGAAAAACCTGAATAAATTACACAAGCAAAAGAAAGACACGGTGACTAAAGCGCTGCCTGAGCGCTGTGCTGTGATACCCAAGCTCATTTTGAAGGAATTGACACGGGTGACATGTGACGGATCAGTGACTGTTGAGCAGTGGTGCTGCCAGGAGCTCTGAGCTGTGCTGCCTGAGGTCCCCACACGGTCCCCAGGCTGTCCCCAGGCTGTCCCCAGGCTGTCCTTACACGTTGTAGGAGCAGAGCAGGCACTCGCTGCCGTAGGTGACCCCGTCGGAACCGCAGATGGGGCTGACGGGCTCGCTGCAGACCAGCACCTCCTTGCCCTCCTCGTTCGTGGTGTTGGGGTACGTGCTGCAGTCCACCTGCCAGAGGAACCACAGCAACAGGGTGAGGAGACCTGCTACGTTCACAGCTGATGCCATCACGATTTTTTTGCCTTTTCTTTTATACCTCTTTAGGATGCCTCTGTGGCCTTTTGTGTTCTTGGTGTTTCTTTTAGCCTACATTGCTAGACTTAATGTTTTGTTGAGTTAGGAGACTGAACATCTTGGAGGCCTCAGACAGCAAGGTCCTCTCTGAACACATTTTGTAAACTCAAAGATGGGTCTGGCCAGGGGAGGGTTCTGGGGGGAGGGAGGGGTGGACTGGGGCTGTAATTCTGTAGCCCATCTGTCATGTGGGGCATTTTGGGGTGGGCATTTGGATGTGCACATTCGGAGTGTTCCACCTGGACAGAGTGCACCAGGGATCCTTAAAATAAATACCAAAGTAAAAAAACCCTTTTTCCCTTCTAACCGTGTTCGGCTCTGATTTTAAGAACAGGGATAAGGCATCACAGCTCTCCTTTTGTGTGGGACACTGAGCAGGTACAACCACTCTCACTGTCCCAGCATCAATTTCTGCTGTGGGTCCATCTGGTAACAGGGGAACCCTTCCTGCTGAGATGTCCCCACACAGCAGAGGAAGAGGAGGAGGAGGACGGGAGAGCTTTAACCATGCAGCCCCTCGGATGGGGTAATTCAGTGGGGCTCTCTCATGCTCTCTTGGCATCATTTTATAAAGGCTCTCCATTGGTCCCCAGTTCTTCTATTCTTTTGGCCCCTCCACTGCACTTCTGGTTTTATTTTCTCATTCTTAATGCACTGATCACTTTTTCAGAGGACCAAGATTAATGACCTGGTGTGTGGAAGCTGGAGCAGCTTCCACATTATTCCACAGTATTTTAGTCTTTCAGTAGGTTGCCCCCAGATAGGCTCTGATCACAGTCTATTGCTACAGTTTAGAACCAGTTATGTATTTCCATCTTAAAGCTTAGACCAATCTAAAGTTGCTGAAAAATTAATCAATCCAAAAACTTTGTAACATTTCTACTAAAACATTATTAACATACAGCAATAGATGTAGAGCCAAGAGCGTATAATTTAATGTTTTATACTGTAGAATCTGCTTATAATGACACAAGTGTCACACTTAGGTGAAAAACAGCTGAGCATCTACAGGTTGGAGATTTCCCCCATTCCTTTGGTTATGTCTTTACCAGGCCACATACTTGAGAAAAGTGACAGAAAGAAATCTTCCACTCACCTCAATCCCAAGGGCAGTATCTGGAAAAGAAAAGAAAGGCAGAAAATATGAGCCAAAGCCAATATGATAAGACCTCAATTAAAGCTGGAAATATGGATGTAAAATTCCTGTGCGCAGGACCAAGCTGAATGATTTCCAGTGATTATTTTCTGAACTAAATAAACTATGTAGGGTTTTTTTTCTCTGTGTTGATAAGTATAATAGCATTGCTTATTGCTGGCTGTGATAAAACACCTTTTTGAATAGCTTTGTTCCTTTTTTTTCTGAGGTAGATAGACTTATTAACTGAAAACAGATGAGCTTTTTCTTCCTTATCTTTTTACATATCCGTCTTGACCCTAAAGCACTGCTGTTACATATCTGAAAATACACCTGAATCAACACAGACAAATGCAAATAGTCACCTACAAGATAAGCAAATACATACAGCATCTGTTGTCAGAAACAGGCATTTTAAAGAAGCCGAGTGTGAAAAAAATGTCTTTGGCTTTGTAATTTCATCAGGTGTGAATATGCAGTGAGAGCATCAGAGTCTGGCTTGTTTTCATCTCTTGTTGTTCCATTAGCAGAAAGAGCATTGCAGGAAATTTGCCAGGGTCTTGCAAAGAACTTGCTTGTGCCATTACAATATTTTCCTTACTAGTTACTGGAGGTCTGACCCCCTTCCTATGGCCTTATTTCAAATATTCATCCATTTGCTGTAGCTGTACAAGTCTAAGCAGTGTAACGGTGTGAGAACATCAGCGTACAAAGTGTAACAGCACGAGTTGCCAGCACAGAACTCCTCTTGCTGTTACTTATATTTATGACAAACAATCAGCTACAGCAGCGAGCCATTGAGGACTGGAATACACTCCTACAACCTGCACGATGCCAACCGAGGCAGCAGAACCCTCTGAAGATTTTCTCTCTTTGAAACCTCTGTCTTATCCTTTTAAAGACAGCCAGGACTCAGACTGGGAGCCTCTGTGAGCACCTGGGAGTCACTCACCTGGGATGCAGCACAGTGCGAAGGAGAGGAGCACCGAAAGCCCTGCTGTGGTCATGGTGGAGGTGTCTGGAGTCTGCAGGCTGCCTGCTCCCACACTGCTCACGAGATGGTCCCTGCAGGGCTGCCTCAAATATATACAAATGCAATGTCCAAACTGTTCAAGTGTAACATAAAACAACCTGCAGAATCTGTCACCAGCACAATGAGGCCGGTAATATTTATGGAGGTCTTGACTTTTCAGGTAATGGTCTGCATCTGCTAGGCAATTGATTTTGGCTGGACAACCTGGTTAATAGATCAAGACAAGTATCACAAGTTCTGAGTGGCCAAACACAAACAAACAGCCTTTTGGACAAAAGAAACCTCTTTGGGATTCTAGTGGAAATGTAAGGAGTGCAAAATATTGAGGGGTGTAAACAGCTGGTTCTTCATTTGTCTCTTGCAGTGCAACATCTGCCATCAGGGAGCAGCTCAGGCAGGATGCAGTGCCACCCTGTCTGCAGACCAGGCTGAGTCTCTGCTTTCCTTCTGGTTTTGGGTGGGTTTTTCTCCTCGAATTCCCAGATAATCACCTCTAGGTACAAACACAGGTCAGGTGTGGCTTTGCCATCAGGAGCACCAGTTGAGCTTTGTCAGGCACGTCTGGCAGGACTGTGTCTAACCTGTGAATCCAAAGGTATTTAGCACCAGTTTGATTAAAGCCAAGGCTTCTTGACAGTTTCACTGCCTGGGTACAGAAGAGCTCAGTAGAAGACTTGAAAGCAGGTTAAAAATCTGTCAAATGCCACTAAAAATGTCACTTGAACCTTAGCAACAGGGAGCACTTATTTACAGACCCAGTCCCAGCTAAACACACGGATTCAGAGTGTTCTGCCAAGCCATCTGAAGAACAAAAGACACTGAAGGTTTGGGAACCTATTTACATTGCACCAGCTACGCCTGAAAGTACAGTAGGTCCTTTCCTCTTGCAGATATTTTAGAAAATGATACTTAAAATATAGAATCTGTCCCCATTTCCCTGTCTGTCTCGCACCACCAGCCTTTGTGCCATCCCCAAATTGCTCCTGCCTAGGAGCAGGTCTGCACCTCTGCTGTTTTAGCAGCTGTAATTTTGCAGGAGTGGGTTCTGCCTGTAACCTGTTTCTCATCCCTTTCACAGGTTCAAAATGGCAAGAATACTTGGGGGTTTTTGGGAGGTCATGGGAGCTAAGCATTGTGCTTAGGGTAGACTTTAGAATTGTGGGAGCTGCAGAGCAAAAGGTGCTTTACAGGTGCTGCCTTTAACAAACAAGGCACCACCCGTTAGACAAATGAAATTCACCTGAAATCATTGAAATTCACCCCAAGCAAATGTGGTGTTGTCTGATCCACCACGGCCATCTAAAGGGTATATTTTGATCCTTGGATGGACATAGTGCATGGAATCACCTCTCCTGGCACGCCCAGAGGGCCACAGCACGGCTGTGTGGGTATGCAGGTCACATTTTTACCCACAAGAGATGAGATTCTTCACAGGGAGAAGCATCGAAATAATTATGCTGCTGTGATTGTTTCTATAAATTACAGGGAGCATGCATGAATATTTCAGACAGATTTGGCACATCTTCAGGATATATTGCCCTGATGTGTCTTGTGAACAGCATCTCCAGAAGACAAACACTTTTCCCTGAGCATGTGCAGGAGTTGCTGAAGCTGCTCCCCACATGTCACAGTTGCTGCCTTCACCCGTGCAGGCTCTGCAGAGTTGGAGGGGGCTACATCTTTCTGGGTTAAAAATGAACTTTGCCACTGCCTCCTCCAGCCAAGACCTTTCCAAACCATCCTCACCAGCCTTCCCAGCCCCAGCCTGGCAGCTTTTGACAGATTTCCTCCTGCCTGGTGCCCCCATGCTGCTCCCTGCTCTGGACAGTGCTGTCCTTTGGGCAGGACCAAGCTCTCTGATGAGTGGAGAGCACCTTCCTGCCAAAGTCTGGCACCTGTTACACCAGAGAAAAATTTTCCACTTCAGCTTCTGGGTTCAGCACCGGGTCTGGCACCACCCCCAGGCAACCCAGATTTTCTCTGACCACCACAATGCCTGTCTGATGTCCAGCAGATCCATTCCTTCTCTCTCCCACCTACAGACACTTCAGGGAGACTCGAGTCTGCAACGATTAAATGGTGACTGGGGAACACCTGAGCCACTCAGGTGCCCCTTAGGCAAGCCACAAAAGTGACACCCAGAAATCCCCAGGTTTCAGACACTTGCACAGCCTCCAGCCATTCAGCACCCACAGCCTACCCACCCAGTATTACAGCTCCAGATTATCCCTCCTCTGGTAACAGCGTGGAAAAATCCCACAGCTGGCTAAGCTCATGCTGTGGGACAGGAGGCTCAGCCCTTAGCTGCTCCTGGAAGAACAGTTAGAAAGAGGATTTGGTCTGCAATCCTGCCACTGATCTGCTGTAATCCACTTCATTATGGTCTTCTAATCCTCAAAGTCAGATGCAGCATATGGCTAATGACCATTTGGCTAAAGGAAAACTCTGTGTGCAGCAGCCAGCACAAGGGCAGAGATCCTGCAAGAGAGCTGGAGATGGACTTTGGACAAGAGCGTGGAGTGAGAGGACAAGGGGGAATGGAAAAGCTTTAAGCAGAAAGAGGGTAGGTTTAGATTAAATATTAGGGGGAATTTTTTTAGTGTGAGGTCCTGGCACAGGGTGCCCAGAGCAGCTGTGGCTGCCCCTGGATCCCTGGAAGTGTCCAAGGCCAGGCTGGACAGGGCTTGGAGCCATCTGAGATAGTGGAAGATGTCCCAGCCTGTGGCAGAGGGGTTGGACCAAAATGATTTTTAAGGTCTCTTCCAACCCAAAAAATCCTATGATTTTGTAATCTGCAGGTAAGCAAAGGCAGTGCCACATCTGAGGGTGCTGCCTGCTATGGTCCTGAGCACCACAAGGTCACAGTGCTGACACCAGGACAGGATTTGGCCATTATACAACATCCTCTCTCACTTACTCATGTAATTTCTTGTTTTACATTTCCCATCACTGGCTTTTCTCAGTATCGATTTCGTATTCTCTGGAAGAATCAAAACTGAGGCTGGAAAATTTTCTTAGTGGATGTGCTACTTCTCAGCATAAATAACACATTGATAAATGAATGGCAAATCATTTAATACACTTTTCTAAACACTCCTGGGGTTTGTCACATTATTTAATTAACAAATAACTGCTGTTAAAGTGGGAAATAACGATTAGTTTTAGCTCTTTCATGAAAATGCCTCTAACCGCTCCAAAATGCCTGCTAGACACAATTCAGGCTGCAGTTTTCATCTCTGGCTTTCTTTTGGCCACAGTGTGGCCAACAACTATTTGCACTGAGCCACATGCCTGGAGAAACCAAAGCAGCACAAATGGAAGCTCTGCCTCTCACCCAGTGCCTGAAGGCCTCATTTGAACTGAGCCATAAAGCAAACAAAGTCACTGATATGATTAAAACATCTCGCTATCAAAACGTATCCACGTCTTTATGAACTGATTAAACAGAACTCGATCCAGGTAATGCTGGTGTTTTCCTGAGCTAACAAGACCATGGGCAGAACTTTGTACCCTGCAGGTGAAGGCTAACGTGGTTTCACATTACTTATGCAATGAATTAAATGTATTTGGCCCCACTACAAGGGCAGATGTTGACACACGGGAACAAGTCCAGCAGAGGCAGGCAGGCTGCCCAGGGCCAGGGGCACGGGGCATTCCAGGAAACCTGAAGGAGCTGGGCTTCTTCACCCTGGAGAATAGATGGCTACTGGCATCACACTGCTATCTGCAGCTCCCTGATGGGGTTATAGATAAGGCAGAGCCAGAGTCTTCTCTGAGCTGTATGGCAAAAGGATTAAATTCTGTATGAATGTGAGGAATTATTCCTTGCCATGAGGATGATCGAGCACAGAAAGCAGAGAGGCCATGCATGTCCTTCCTCAGTGCTGTTGAAAACCCAACTAAACAAGAAAGGCCTCGGGCACCCTGACCTGCCTTTGACTTTGGCCTTGCTTTGAGCAGGGCTTGAGCCACAGACCTCTGGAGAGCTCTTACAACTTGAATTATTTTATTTATATTGTACTTACGTAATTCTCTCTCCTATAAATAGTTGTTATTAATAAAAAAATGTAATATTTCTCTATGACCCAGGAGAGTCTTCTCAGAATTTTCCTACAGCTTTTACTAAAGGGTCACAGTTAAGCTCTACAAAGAGCTCCCAGAATGTTTTTACAGGGGGTGACCAGCAACATGTACAACAGAAAGAGTCGGTTGTGATCATTGTTAAAAGAAAACCACACGCTAAACGATCCAAATTTTAGGACATTATTAGCTCTCAATGATTTCAAAGTCTCCTCACTTTTGCAGGAGCCCAGCACTTTGCCACCGCAACCCTTCCCTAGAGGAGCATCAGCATTTGAATCTCCAGAAAAGTTATCTGCACCACAGAAAATCAGCTGCCAAAACATCATCCACGTCCCTGCTGTGCTGCAGCCTGGACCAGACGTGGGTCTCAGCAGCAGCAGCAGCTCTGAGGACACATCTCCATCCCTCACCTCCCCAGCTCGTGCTGTGCTCCAGCTCTGAGAAGTTTCTGGATGATAAGGACATCAGGTCAGGGCTCCATTGCAGAGGCAGGAGTTACTCATGAGGAAGCAGGAAAATGCTACAATGAACATGAGAAAAAGGAGGCAGCAAACAACACAATTTGGCTGGACACTGACCCCGGTTATTGCTCTTTGAAGTGAATGTACTGCAGGGAAGGTGGGCTGGAGGTAACACGGAGGTATTAACCTCCAGCTGATCAGAGGAACAGGAAATCATTGGTTTAATCAGTTTCCCTAACACTTCAGTGATCTCAGCTCTGCATCACTGAGCACTCGTCTCATCTTTGCCACAGCCCAGGCAGGAACGACGAGGAGGTGGCTGCAGGGAAGTGGCAGCTGACCTGGGATTGACACCATTCATGGCTGCCTGGCAGGACAGAGCCAGACAACTTCACTGCTAGGGCTGGGAAAGTCTCCTTCAGGAGCTGGGGTCAGGAGAAAATCTTCCAAAGGTAGAAAAAAAAAAAGATAAAATTCAATAGATTCTTATCTGCAATGAGACATTATTTATAGCTCAACGCACAGTTAAAATAGAACGAATAAGCATGTTCAGCTATGAAAGCAAATTGCTTTGAGGTTATATAAACCAGGGGAATAGTTGAACACATTTTCAGACTACCAGTCATGTAGCAGCACTCACATCACCAGAATAGCACACAGCAGGGGGACTGTGGCTGTGCCCCTCGGATTTCAGGCAGCTCCGTGACCCACCAAGGAGCGTCACTGCCGAGAGAGGCTGAGAGGCAGAAGTGAGGTATTCTCACTGACTGACAGGCAGGGCTGGGAAAAGCGATCCGGTGTGGTTGGGATGAGCCCTTGCTGCATGTTGAGGAGCAGAGAGGAAAGGGAAGGCCTCAGGGAAGATGGTTTGATCCCCGGACAGCTGCCGTGCAGGGTTTGTTTACAGAGGGATAACCATCCCGGATGCGGCTGCAGCACAAAATCCGCGGCCGGGCTGGCTGGGGAGCCAGGTTATTGTCTCACAGGGAGCACAGGGATCATCTCTTCACAGTGAGCTGCCAAGTCTCATTAATTTATCATAGGGACATGCCTCCAGTGCTCACTCCCCTCAGTTCTGGTTTGCGAGATTGACAGATATGTCTATAGATCACAAAGGGTTCTTGACAAGAGGGTAATTAACCTTCAGTGTTTACATCTCCTTCCTCTTGGTAAGTAACACACAGTTCGGGGATTTGGGCAGGTCTGGCTGTAAATTAGTTACAGTTTCCTTTCATGCTCTTGATCAGAGCCCAGAAGGAGTGGACTTTCTAAGCTCTACACGGAGCAGTAGGTAACCAAGGGAGAATTTCCTTGGGTAAATGGCCAAAGCCTTGGACTCAGGGCTGTTGGACCAGCACTAGCTCTGCAATCATCCATAAGTCTGTAGCTCCACAGCCCTTTGGGTCCAGATCTGGGATTTGCTTCGTGCAAGCTGAGGGCAGGGTGAGCTGAGGCTCTGCCAGCTTGGGGGAAGCAGGGGTGAAGAAGTTTATACACAGATAGTGGGATGTAGCAGAGGAATTGCTGCAAAGTGGGGTTAAGTTAGATAAACACCTCAGGAATGTGTTCCCCTGCACAAATCCCATATGGGAGGGAGCAACCAGGAGTGCCACTGTAACCTGCAGGCATCACTCTGCCCCAAAAAAATCAGGGTATCACACACCCATGCAAACCTTTTTTTCCATGGGACACCACAGGATGAGGTGACACAGAACAGAAGCAAGCAGAGCACCAACAAAAACATGCTCCCAGGTCTCACCTTATCAACCAACAAAGCAGCAAAAATGCATATGAGGGACAATGTTTGGAAAAGACAAGTGAAGGTGCGTGCTCTCATGTATGGGAATAACACCAGGAACCCCTGGGATATGGGATGATATGAGGGTTGGGTTTTTAAGAATGATTTTGTAAATAAAGCAGCAACAAGGGAGAGGTGCAATAGCGTAAGAATGAAAATTCACTGTCCTTTCTGGTGGGAACAGCAGGGAGGAGAGGGTGAGAGGCAGGATATGTCATGGTGCTATAGCTTGAACACTCAGCTGGGAGAGGATGGACTGGATAGAAAGAATTTCTATAGCCGAAGGACTATTAGCATCATAACCACTGAACACATCTTCATTATTAACATCAAAAGAAAGGGCAACAATTTCATTTATTCTGCAGAGCTGAGCTTTAATGAGACCACTGGCTGATTCTTTGCATCTGGACATGGGTGAAGCACAGTTGGTGCTGACAGAAAGGAACACAATGCCAAATTACGGGATTTTACCATTTTACAGTAAAACTGAGGTAGGCAGCAAGAAATTTACCACCTCTGAACTATTGCAGTAGCAAAGTAACCAAGTTATTTACTTAATATGTTATACATGCATGACAACTGCTATAATATACATAATCACAGGGCTCCTACATCCCCTGGTTTGGGAACTGCCCCATTTGCAATCTGACAAAACATTCTTATCTCAGGAGAACTGAACACACCGATCTCTGCAAAGGCTTTGTGTGTCTCTTTTTCTGGTCTCAAAACAGGTTATTCTGCACTTTCCTGCCGCTGTCAGTGGAGCTTGTTTGTGAATGCTTCCATAGCAAAGAAATATTTCTGCTACTTGTCTCATATTTTGCATCATTTTGCCATCCTTCTCTTCCTACTTTGGAACGCAGCCCGTGGAGAACAGCAATATTAGAAAGCTTGTGTTAAATCACTGCCAAATAAAATGTCAACAGAAGGTATATGCATCACTTAGGTCCAATCATGCGCTGCCTGCTCAGCTTCTGGCTGACACTCCTTGGGATGCTGCCACGGGGAGCAATGGGAGTTCAGGCTGCTTCTTCATTTGCCTCCCTCCTTACTCACCGGGATGCTGCTGCTCCTGAGTGCCCCACGCTCTCTGAGGAAGGGAAAGTCTGCCATTAGAGACTCGGTGTGACCTTTTTCCCAAAGGGACACAAGTGCTGGGAATGCACATAGAGCTCCCAAATGGTGCAAGTGAAGGAGAGTTCATCTGAGTTAACCACCAACAATGAAGTGGTTTTACTGTCTCTGACTATTATAAACCTATCAGTCAACAAACCTCTGCCATCTGAATGTGCTGCATCATTTGAATTTCCACTCTGGATACTTTCTTCAGCTATTTTCTTTTCTCTGCTAAATCTTCATGATTTACCCCCAAGCACAAACAGCAAGTGGAGAGGGAGAAAAGGAGGCTAAATTGGAAAAGCACAGGGAGAGGCCAGGGGCTAGGGAACTGTCACTCAGAAAGCATGTTCTTTCCATCGGAATGACACTTTATAGGCACAGATCCCACATTCACTGGTGTAAGTGGAACCATCTGTGCCACAGATCTGCTCCAGCACTTGGTCAGGGGGCCCTGAGTGGCCATCCCCAGCAGTGGCCTGGGGCACGGGCTGCAGCCCAGCTTTAAGGGGAACAGGGAGAAAGAGCTCAAAGCAATACATCCAAACATTCCTCATCCTTCAGCGGGCTTGAACAAAATTAATGTTTTACTTCTACGCATGAAAAATAGGCAGGAAGCAGCACACTGTATGAACACTCATTCTTTGCAGTTTCACATTATGTTTAAAATCATGGGGCCTCACCTCAGCTGGTGAAAATCTGGAAAGCCCTCCTGGGCTGTGTGGATGTCTGCCAGCTGGAGACAGGCTCCTTCCACTGCTGCTCTCTGCTTTTTGCCTCTCTACTCGTTGATCCGCGGAGAGAACGCAACCAGAGCCCAGGGCATGGCAAAGAATCAAATAAAACTGTATCAAACATTAAATTACAGCAAGAGAATGAACATGTCTGAGTGTGAACATATTGATGGATGAAATGGGTGCATACGAGGGCTATATATTTATTTAAACACAGAGGTCCAAGGAAATTTTTTAAGTTCCCAAACTATTTTCTTTGCCAACTGTCAGTTAAATAGGATGGTGCAACTGATACAATAAGTTTGAATAATTATTTCTAGATTTCTTTTTTTTTTTGAGGAACATATGGTTATAAAAATGCTTTAAAAATCATTTAAATATTCTTCTGAAATGAATATTTAAAAATCAGTGGGATGAGCCTTGTCACTCTCCAACATCCCTCAAGAGAGTGACAGAGTGTCTGAGCCCATCCACATGCCTCACTAACAAATGCAGTATATGAAAAAATAGCTAAACCAAGGAAAATTATCAGCAGACATAATTTTGAAAGGCACAGATTTTTTTGATAAAGTGTTTGAGTGAAGTTTAGGTACAGCCACGCTCAAAGAAAAGTTGTGGGGTTTGTTTTTTCAAGCTGCAGATGGGTGAGTGCTGATAAAAGGTGAAAAAAAAAAAAAGTCCCAGCTCAATATGGAAAGAGTAAGTATTGTTTTCTACATTCCACTTATCAATCAAAATTTAAATGATTCGCCTCATTCTTCCCCCTCTTTGTGTTGTAAGAAAAATGACTGTAGACTCAGAAAACATTGATAACGCTATAAAGATAAGTCAGACAAACAAGGAAAGAGAGAGGACATTTATATTTTTAAAACACTGCCTCTGTGATATGTTCTGGTCGCTCACAGGTCACAGATCCTGCGGCTGGGTTGTCACCAGTGTGGAACACATCAGGGTTGGTCCAGCCTTGGCAGCTCCGGCCCCGCTCCCCCTGCCGAGGGCTGTGGGGCAGAGTCTGGAGTGGCACCAGCTGCATTTCAGAACTACATCTCAGCTGCCTCATGTTGCAGCCATAGCAGGCACTGCAAAGTCATTTTTCCCTTGGCTGCATCCTTGACTGAGGATATAAGGCCGCTTCTGTTCATGGCAGGAGTGCAAAAATAAGAGGCCACTGAAGCAGGACTAAGTCCGTGCTTGCATCTGCTCCTTTCAGTGCCTCTTTTCCAGAACCAAGCTTTCATAGCACGACTTGGAATAGTTTTTGAGGCAAAGCTGACGATTTTGAAGCTGCTCAGGCAGCTCAAGGTGAGTAAGAAAGCCCCAGGGCTCTGCAGCATCTTGCACCTGAGCAGGGAGGGAGCAGCAGGCTGAGCAGCACCAAAGCATCTGTCACCTACACAGAGATGGCTGCTGAGGATATTTGCAGTTTGGCAAGCACTGAGTTCATAAGGTGAACTGGGGACTCTTCTTGATCGGGGAGGTTGGACTAGATGACCTCCAGTGGTGCCTTCCAACTTTAACTGTTCTGTGATCTCTCGCTGTTTCCCACCTCTGTCCATCCATCTCTCCAGCCATTCCTCTGTCTGTGCCCAAGCAGGCACCCATCTCAGCCCACTGTGCCTTGAAACCACCTTTCAAGGCTCTTAGTGGCACTTGAAAACTGGTGTTGTTCTACCTCTCTCCTAAGCCATGAAAATTCGATGTTCCCTCTTGCACGTGCTTGTCTTTGCCTGATCATTGCCTCCTCATCATAGAATTATTTAGGTTGGAAAAGATCTTTAAGATCATCAAGTCCAAACATTACCACTGCCAAGGCCACCACTAAACCACGTCCTGAAGCACCACATCTGCACACCTTTTAAATACCTCTAGGGTCAGTGACTCAGCCACTTCCCTGAGCAGCCTCTTCCAGTGCTTGACAACCCTTTCCATGAATAAATTTTTCCTAATATCTGATCTAAAGCTCCCCTGATGCAACTTGAGGTCATTTCCAACACAAAGCAGAAAGAAATCATCTAAGTAACACACACTCAGTGAGTAACCGTGGAACAGCTGAAAAACAAGTCCAAGGCACAGAAAACCATGCTGTCCCTGAGAAGGCTGCCCTATTTTTATAGTTATATTGCTTCATAAAACACCCCCTGAGCCTGGGGGATATTTAAACTCCAATGTCAGGCTTTTCCCATTTCCTGGCCCAGTTTTAGTGATTTATTCCATCATGTACTTCTACATGAAACCTACTGGTGAGTGCTGCATGGAAACCTCTGTCCTCTAACCCCTTTGGCTGCTTCCCTGGATGGCTCTGACTTAATCTCAGCTTCGTGCCTCCTTGAATTCTTGTTTGCCTTTGGTGTCATCAGACAATGAGCTCCACAGAGGAGGCTTTGGCTGTGCCAAGATAATGCCATTGAGTTGGCTCTTGACAGCTTTACTGCAAAGGCTTGCAAAAGCCAGTGGTCAGAGCACAGTCCAAGTGAAAGGCTGCCAAAGTCCACAAGAAAAAGAAATTATTCAGGTCTTATCCCTGAGGATAACCAAGTAACACTTAAACAAGAGTAAAACAGCATGTTCTGCAAAAACACCTGAGCAGAAAATGGCAAAAAGGTTATATAAACCGAAAGAACGTTTACTTTAGGACACAGACCCAAGAAAAGTACAATAAGCCATTGTTAGTTACAAATCATCTTGAAAATGGACACTAATGGCACAGAGGTACTATGGCCTCATTCCCTGGTACAATACCCCCAATATCTCCAAGTCAGGAACATTTGCCTTTAGCCTATTCTTCTAGCCTGACAATTCAAAGAGTGACTTTCCAAACTGATCCAAATAATTGTGTTATTCTCTGGTGAACTACAATGGGACATTGAATCAGGGAGGCACTGACTGTAGTCCAGAAGAATCCCTGAAATATTAGGCTTGCAATAGCTTTGGTGACCTCGTGTGGAGGCAGTGGCAGTGGTACAGCCAACAGATGAAGGGCAGCCCCAAGGTCCCCCTGCCTCCCTGCCATCCATACAGACCACCAAAATGACAATAATTTTATCACCAGGCCTCAAAAAAGTAGGCAAAATGACTATCAGGCAGAATTGTTCTCCTATGACTTGTTATATATTTGGTTAAAACTGGTCACAGGTGAACCTCTGCATCTTTTTCCTTCCTGAGTGACTTTAGAAAGCAGCTCAGTGATGCACCAGGGCTGCCCCCACCGCAGGGGTGATTACTGCCTACCAGTCCTGGAGATTTTCTGTTGCATTAATAAACTGAGATATTTCATGAGTGGACACTTCTGCTGTCTGTGACCCTGAATGGAGTTCAAGATTCCCCTCCTGTAGGTTACATCCTTAAACTGCACTTGACATTGTGGGCAAATTCAGTGAAGACAGGCTGGGATGCCCTTTTCTGGCAGCAGCTGCTGTCTCTGCCATGGGACAGGCTCCACAGGCAGTGGGAATGAGGACAGGGCACCTCTTGCCCAGGCAGCCAATTCCTCTTTCTAGCCCAAGCAAAAAAGTGCTCTCCTTGAGAGCAAATCACCACCTACATCCTTGGCATTTCCCCATGGAGGAGGTGGGCCATGCTCTGGAGGTAAATGTCTCCTTGCTCTGGCTGTGAAGAGGGAGTCTCTGATCAGGTCATAGAGAGATATCGTGGTTTGATAAGATCAACACTGACAAGAAGACTGAGGAGTAAGGAAAGGGCTGAGAGCTCCAAGGGGAGCCCAGGTCCTCATCAGAACAGGGATGGCACCGACACATGGCAGGAAAATTTTATCCACATTATTTGGTAGTGGAGAGCACCAATAGAAAAATAGAGATCCACCACTTGAAGTACCATGACAGGGAGGAGATGGGGCAAAAGGGAAGAGATGTGGCATTGAGACAGAGAAATGTTGCCAAGTCAGTTTATTGAACAACTGTTCTGGGAGCTAAGGAAACAAGGCAGACTGAAGGGATGTTACTGGAGAAGGTCAGCCCATGGGAAGTCACATGGAAGGGAGTTTGTCTTCCTGGGCTGAAGTCCAGCACAGACTTAGCATTCAGCCAAGCTCATGATGTTGAGAGTTGTCCTGCTTTCCCTGGTGAGAAAAGGAGAGAGGAGAATTAGACGTGGCTGACACTCCTTTCCTAATTTCACTGGACCAAGCGTTGGCTCAGGGTTAACTGGAGATAAAGAACAGTCTCAAAACCCCAAATACCCCCTTTCATTATCCTCATTTAAGGAAAGATGAATAGTTTCATTCATTTGGTACAATCCAGTTGGTTCGGTGAAGTAATTTCCACACGCCCTTGTGAGCTTGTGGAACAGATTGAGTGCTGGTGAAAATCAATAAAATACTTTTAAAGTTAACAAACAGGAGGCCAAGTACAGATCACAGGAATGGGCCCTTCTCATTTTCTCTTACAATGCAAACAACCCAGAAATGTCCAGTACATGCCACAAGCAGTTAGACAAAAAGGAATTATGAGAGAGCCCTGCATTCACTGCAGGAACAGGAACTGAGCAGGAAAGGGAAGGTTTCACCCCTATACGTACAGGTAGGCGTTGCAGAAAGCACATCTGTTGCTGTAGGTTTTGCCATCAGAGCCACAGTGGGGCATATATTCCATGGTGCAGATAGGAGAGACTTCTTTGAAGTCCTTGCAAAGGGCCTGCACACAGAAAATAGATATGAATCTCTCAGGCAGAGAGCAAACTGTGACCCCCGAGCACAAGGAATGACACCACTGAGAAATGAAACTGGCTGCAACATCATCACAACCAACTCCAAGTGTCCTCCTGGTGGCAGATGTGATCTTGTATTGTTTCTGCTCACTGCCACATCTCTTCCTGCTTTATTACAGAGCAGTGGGATGGATGTTGGCTGCTTTATGAGCAGCGTGAAATTCCCAAGGGATCTCCTCGGGTGTGAACATCACCATTCCCCAATTTGTAGCCCAGAGCAGAAGACAGTCCCCCATGAGTGTAACAGACACTGAATTTCACTCTATTCCCATCCTTTCCCACTCACTCTTGTAATATCCTCTTCACACTGTCCGTTCTTTCTCTTGCCAAGGTTGGTCCGATGCTCCCTGGAGGAAGGAGAGATTCTTATTAACCACGACCTTCCCTGTTACAGCCTCAGAGCAAGAACAAACCTCACTCCCAAGGAGTCTCAGAGATTTCCAGATCACCCAGCTCAGCACCACCTGCCCAGCACTAACACAAACATGTCCTTTGAGACCAGACCCCGTCCCCAGTTGATGCACCCCCTCTGTGGGGTTGAACGCCCGTGTCAAACACCAGCCAAGGCAAGCAGGAAAACGGGGGCAGACAGACAAAACCCCTTCAGCACAAGGTTTTGGAGAGAGCCCTTGCGGATTGCTTGGCTCCCACAGAGCCAAGCTGTGAATCCCCGGGGAGGAAGGTGAGCACTCACATGTTGTGGGCACACAGGGTGCACTCGCTGGCGTAGGTGACGCCGTCGGTGCCGCAGACGGGGTCGTAGATCATGGTGCAGGCCATCAGCTCTCTGCCATCCTTCAGCGTGGACCTGGGGTACTGGCTGCAGTTCAGCTGGGGAAATCGAGGACAGAAAAGCTCTGCCATGGGCTCCGCTCCGAGCAAGGGAGCCCCGACACAACCCCCCTGCTTATGCCTCTGCCTAAATCTGCCTACGCCAGACCCTAAAAGGATCGGCCAGATGACAAATTATGGTTATATATTAACTCGTTCTTCATGGAAAACTAGCAATTTCCTTTCACAGCCTTCCCTGGAGAAGACTGAATCAAGGCTGGAAGGTAGACATTACTCATTGAGCTCTGCATTTATCACGCTGCCCCTACACCTTACTGAACCCACCAGGATATTAGAAAAGGCAGCTCAGAAATAATCTGTAAATCAAAATGGTACGATTTATGCACTTCCTGCAAGGGGGCTGACTGTGGCCAAGGTGTTTTTCATGGCCCACAAGAATGGAGGGGGGATGTGCTGACAGGTCTTTTGTTGCAATGGGACGGTTCCGAGCGTTGGAACCTGCCAGCAGGACTGACAGCAGTGGAAGCTGATTTACGTCAGCTGAGGAGCTGGCCTTGTGTTTTAGCACTCCCAGTTTCTCCAGTGTGAACTCTTCTTTCCTGATTTATGTATCTCACCCGGCCTGAGCACAGAGCGTACTCGGGAAACAAAGGAATGACATTTCATAGTTTGTTTGTATAGAAATGAAATATCTGACTCGGGATGTTGACTCTTTCAAACACATGCTAATGAGGTGGCTTTGTTCTTCTATTCCCCAGTGAGAGTAAATGGTTTAGAGCTGGCCAAATATAGTTAATCTGGTATTTTTACAAGATTCATGTTGGTATATATAAAAAAAAAAACAAAACCAGAGGTGGGTTTGAATCCCCTGATACCTGAGGTATCAGCATTCAAAACACAGGCAATTTTCTAATCTTTGCAGAACATCCTTTTGTAGAACACAAGCATCGAGAAGGCAGTGGGTTCCCTGGGCCCTCTGTGTCCCCTGTCCATATTGCCAAAACATTCTGCTAAGTTCCTGCAGCAGCTGTGACAGAGTGCTGTGGGAAAATGATTCTCTGTGCAAAGCCTTAAATCATTTATTCTACCTGTCTCATAACTCAGTCCTCACCTGTCCTCTCCTCTTTCTTTTCCTGACTGCAGGAAGTGCACAACGTTCCTGCTGATGGGAGGGTGACATTCACCCACAGAAGGAAGGGCAGCACAAGTGTGACCCCCCCGAAGGCTACACCACCCCAACCACCCAGCATTTGCTCAGGTTGTGCTGTTGGCACCTGCCCAAACTCTTCTTTTCCTTCAGGCTTCACTTACCTGGGGAGCTTCTTCTATGCACCTTCCGTCGTGCTTCTTGGCCACCTGGGTTCCGTATTCCCTGGAAGAGAAACCAGAGTTAAAAATGCTCAACCAGTGGCTCTGTGGGGCTCTCGGGGAGGAGGAGCTGCAGGGCTCACATGTTGTGGGCACACAGGGCGCAGTCGTTGCTGTAGGTGACGCCGTCTGTCCCGCAGATCTCGCGCAGGATGAAGGGACAGGCTGCGATGGCCTCGCCGGATTTGGAGCCACTCAGGTACGTGCTGCAGTCAACCTGGGCAGATAGAACAGCAGTGCTGGGTCAGCGTCCCGTCTGCACTCTGCCCACTCTCATCCTCCTGATTTTAAAGGCCTTTGTCAGGGGAAAATCGGAGGGTTTTTAAAGTTTAGACTTGCATTAGAAATTAATTACGTAAGTGTAGTTTGGTATTTTAGGCTAGGAGAGGGAAGAAAGGAACAGCTGGCAAAAAATATTATTTTCCTGTAGTAGAACATATACAAGTTTTAAACCAAGTATTCATAAAATCAGAGAGATTGGAAAAGACCTCTAAATCATCGAGTGCAGCCATTAACCCAGAACCACCGTGTTCACCACCAAACCACATCCCCAAGTGCCACATCCACATGCCTTTTGAACACTTCCAAGGAATACTGATTCCACCAATTCTCTGGTCAGCCTATTCCAATTACTCACAAGACTTTCACTGAAGATTTTTTCTCCCAATGTCTGAACTAAACATCCCCTTACTCAGCCTGAGGAATCTGATTTTAAATGTTTGACATTAAGTGCAGCTTGGCATAGTTTACTATATCCGAGATTTTGTTTCAGCATTTCCATGAGCAGCAAGAACTGTTTCACCAGCTTCTGTTGCAAAAATATTTACAATATATAGAATCTAATAGTTTAAATATTTGAGGATCAATAGACAAACACCTACTGGAAATCAGTCCACATTAGCCAAGCATCACTGACACTTCACTGTCATTTTGCACAGTCTCCCCAGTGCAGTGTCTCTTATTATCCATATTTCCCACGTGGTGCAAGAACAAATTAAAGCAAAGACCACATTTTAACAACGTGCCTTTTCTACAGAAAATATATTGCAGTCCCTCAGGATGCATGAAATTATTTTTGGTGCTTCAGAGCTGCTCTGCATAAGCAGAATAAATGTGTTGAGATATTATCAGCACATATTGTTACTGTGCAGGATAATAAAGCTATTTCTGTACACATACCTGAGAGCAGATTTGTCCTGGCTGACCAGAGAACAAGGATTTTTTTAACCTGCCTGTCTAGTGCAATGGAAATCCTAGCACTGAATAAATACACAGACATCTAACACAGCCTTCTGCCTCCTCTCCTACTGTGCTAAAATGGGCTGCATGGCTCTTGGGCTGCCTCTGATGATTTCTGCTCAGAGATTGGCAGTACTGGGACATTTTGTTTCTGAAGTTCCTGCCTGTCCCCATCCTCTCGAGCCCTCCTGAACAGCACATTGGCAGCTGTGAGCAGCTGAGGAGAAGCAAAGCGTCAGCATGAGCCCTGTGCATCACCCTCCACCCATGCCTGGGTGCACTGAGCCCAGCCAGGCTCTTCCTGGAGCCTGCAGAGAGAGTAGATTGTGCTTATTTCACAGCTAAAAGAACACTTACAGGAGTGCTTTCCTCCTTGCATCTTCCATCATGGCTTTTCTTGACATCAGTCCCCTGTTGTCTGAAAGGGAAAGGCTGGGGTTAGCACACTCACCACCTGAGCCCTGGCATCCCAGGGGCCACTGAGAGCAAACCAAGCCCAGAGCCAATATAGCTGATAAAGGAGGCACCTGACTGCCTGATGAACCAGCTCCTCCCCATCATTAGAAAGTGTAATTCTAAGTGGTAACAGACCCGTCAGGTCTCCCCATTGTGTGCTATATAACAGCTCCATTCACTCTTTCTCCTGCCCGAATGTTACAGCCCTCAGAGAGTGCTCAGGTTGAGAGCTGGCTCTCCCACAGCTCCTCCGAGGAGCAAAAGGATCATCAGGGAACAAAATCAAGGTGTGAAGGGCTTCAGGAGGCCGAAAGAGGAACACAGATTTGTTAGTACCGAAAGAAAAGCCACGTGGAGCACTAGCCCTGGCTTGCCATTTCAGAAGAGCCCTGTGTACGGTACTCACACGTTGTGGGCACAGATGCTGCAGTCGTTGTCGTAGGTGAACCCGTCTGTGCCACACACCGGCCGCAGGATCCTGGGGCAGCGCACCAGCTCTTTGCCCCCCTTCACCTTCCTGGCCGGGAATTTACTGCAATCAAGCTACCAAAAGAGCAGCAGCGTCAAACCTGAGGAAGACCTTGTTTTCCAGCGAATAAAATTCCAACAAAACCTCCTGCCGTGTCTCTAATGCTGGGAAGCTGAGACAATACCAGTGCTAGGACTCAGTTCTTGCACAACCAGGCTGAGTCAGCTCTGCCTGAGCCCTCTCACACACAGGGGGAACTGCACAGCACTACACAGTGTGTGAGGTGCCAAATCCCTGGCTTAAGCACCTTGGTAGGTCCCAACTACAAGATACGTCAGAAAAAAAAAATTTAAAACATAGCCACTTTGTAATTGTGCAGTGAAAGAATGTGGACTTTGCATTTGAAAGGCATCATCAAAGGAAGATCAAAGCCCAAACTGAACAACTTCCACATTTGTGTGTTAGCATGTCCTACACAGCTGCTCTGGCACTTCTCAGCTGATACACTCCCATCAAAACTTCAGGTGTGCTCCACATTTCAGAATCTGTCCCCACCCCAAAGGCTGCTGTAGGTGTGAATTCATCATGAGAACTCTGTGCATAGCTCTCATCCAGCCCATCTGCCAGGGCTGTCGGGCAAGGAGGGCCCAGAGGACACCTGCCTCAGGACAGCTGGGATTTGTAGGCATCCTCAACACAAGGAGCTGACAAGACTTAAAGACATGTGGAGAAAGCCAGGCTTCAGGCCAGCTCCCTTTCAGAGTAGATGTCACCTCAGGGAACCCTTCAGTTGATGCAGCTAAGGGGAATAAGCCTTACATTGAACACTTACCTCAGCACTTTTCTCTCTGCAGGGTCCACTGTGCCTCTTGCCAACATGGGTCCTTTGTTCCCTGGAAGAGGGAAACAATAAAATAAAAGCTTAACCTCTTGGTCAAAGTCATGTGCAAAACAAAGCAAACCATGGCTTTAGACTCTATTAAAAGTGTTCAGAATGGCTACTTATTAACAAGCTCACTCCATCTTCTCATAACATTCAATTTAAAGCAATATTCTGAATTGTTCCTTCCTATGCCCAGCCCACAGACTCATCCTCCAAGGAGATGCCTTGTGACTCTTCATGAGCACACCGAAGGCCCCAGAAAGAAACCCAAGGCAAATTCAAAACCACCCCATTTCTAAGAGACTCGAAGAAACAGGCCCGAGCAGGAGTGCAGCAGGATGGTTCTGAGGACTCCCAGCTCAGAAGGAGCTCTCTGGGCGTGGCACTCACACGTTGTGGGCGCAGATCGCGCACTCGTTGTCGTATGTGGTGCCATCTGTGCCACAAACTGGGTTCAGGTCCCTTGGACAGGCCACCAAGGTTTTGCCATCTTTAGCGGTTTGTGCTCGGAACCTGGTGCAGTCAACCTGGCAAAATAAGGACAAATAGCTCTGGTGGAGCCCTTGCTATGCAAGAAAAGTTGATTCAAAACCTTTTTGTTCTGTACCTCAGCCTCCAACTTTTCTGCAACAGGACAAAGCCCTGATACACTGAAGCTAGATTTCCAAGCAGAAATGAAGTTTCTGATTATTATCCTAGTTCTCCAGGAGTCAAGGAAAAGAACTGTTTAGGAGAAGGGAACCTTCAGGCAGAAGAACATGTACAAAATTTTGGGCATAGTCTCATTAAAAAAAAAGTCCTGAATTTGGTAAGAAATATTTTTCAACAGCTGTAAATCTGAATAACATTGTTTTGGTCTGTGTTGGTTTTCTCCACACTTTTCCAGCTCTGTGATTACTTCTTATATCAGATTCCCTGTAGTTCATGACAGGATTTGAAAGGATAGGAGAGAATTGTTATCTATTGAGTGGAGAATGGACTTCCTGCATCCCAGAATTTTAGTGCTGAAATATAGAAGCTTCTCTTTCTGAGGCATCAGGCTGTTAGCCTCAGACAAAGATACAATAAACTATGCTCTATAAATATTTATGGTTAGTGCCCTTATGAGTCTCACGACGTCTGTGAATACAACCAGCGTGGGAGTTTTGAATCCCTGCTGCTGAGGGTGGAAACGTTTGTGGTCTCCAGAGAGAAAACTGCCAACCTGTACAGCATGTTGGCAAAGAAATCTTGAGCCCCTCCACCTTCTCCTAGGAGCACAATTCAGCTCCTCATCCCATATTCATCTCCTTCCTCTTTCCTCAGCTTGGTGTGGTAAGAATGGGGTGAGCTTCTCTCTGGAGCAGGGAGGAGGCCAAATCCACCCCCACCATGCAGAAGAGCAAATAATGGACTGGGACCCTCGTACACCTTGTCCTATGGACCTCTTGCAGCTTCCTAGGGAAATCTGTGAGGTACTCGGGATTTTATTAGCAGCCCTAAGAAGTGGATTTTTGGACTTCTATGGCACTTACAGCGACAGATTCCTTGCAGGGCCCTTCATGTATTTTGGTAACATTGGTGTCATGTTCTCTGAAAGGAAGAAAAGCTTTGGTTAGGGAGTATTGAGAATAACTTTCCCCGTGACACTGCAGGCACTGGGACAACAAAGCAGGGTCCCACCCTCCCTGTGGGACATTACAACTGCTTGAATTCTCTGAACGTGCCCCACAGACGGCAGCTGCTAATGCACAGTATTCCCATCTCCCATGGGAATTAAGTATTAGGAGTGATTAGGTGTTACAAGCAACACTGATCTGTTCATGGCTCTGCTCTGGTTCTTTTTGATTCCCTTCACGAGCACAGACAAAAAAATAGGGAAGAAAACTCAAGTTGGCTGAAGAATCACAAGCAGCCAGCAGCAAGGAGACCTGCAGAGACACCTGCCTTAAAACTGGTATTTTACAGAAGTGCTGCTGAGAGCCTCAGCTTGCTGATTATCCAGAAGGACGTTCCATGCACAAGACTTACGCGTTGTAGGCACAGATCCCACAGTCGTTGTCGTAAGTGAAGCTATCTGAGCCACAGACTGGTTTCATTATCCTTGGGCACGCTACCACGACGTGATCGTCTATTACAGCTCTTCGGTAATTACTGCAATCAACCTGTAAAAATAGCAGGAATAGAGAAAAAAACACCCACATTTTTGATATAAAGATATAACACTCTTACATAGTCTTTTTACTCTCCCTCAGTCTTTGGGGACAAATCCAGCATCAAACTAATTTCACTATCAAAAGTAGAAACCAGAAATTCAGTGGGAATTCTCACCCAATGAAAAAAAAGGTATATTAAGAAGGACTGTGATTTGGGTTTTGTGAGATCCTTCATAGGATCCTGCTGGAGTTATCCAGGTGGTGAGATCCAACCTTCAGCCAGCATGTTATTTGTATTTTATTCCCAATTAGAGAGGCTAGAAGCCTGAGGTAGAAAATAACAGACATGGTATGAGATAACCCATAAAAATCCTCCCAGCTTTGGCTTTCATCAGATTTTATTTCCTTTTGGGCTGTGCAGAACAGCCGTGCACATTCTGTCCTCCTCCTGCATGGTGTTTGAACTGTGCCCATCACAGACTTTGCCTTACCACGATAGGCTTTGGGTCGCATTCTCCATCGTGTTCCTTCCCCACGCTGGCGCTGTGCTCCCTGGAAGAAAGCAGACTTGTGTCAGGGATCAGGGAACAGCATCACCTCAAGGCTGGTGGCATTGGCACCCAGCTGCAAAGGCACGTGCTCCTCTTTCCAGAGCACCCTTGGGGAGCAGAGCTGCCACCCCTGCCTGCAGCCCCTGGAGGCTCCCAGCATCACTCACGCGTTGTAGAGGCAGATCCCGCAGTCGTTGCTGTACGTGTTGCCATCGGTGCCACAAACTGGTTTCAAGTGCCTCGGACAAGCTACCCAGGACCTCCCGTCCTTGGTAATGCCAGCGGAGTACTGGCTGCAGTCCAGCTGTGAAAGCAGCCCAGAATCAGCCCCGATTTTGGCTCCCTGACGGAATGAAACCCCCCAGCATCCTCCCACCACCGCCGCACCCGCAGATCCTGCTGGGAGGCAAATTAGAGGCATTATTGGGAATCTGCTCAGGCAGTCAGGAGGAGGGACTCTTCCCTACAGAAGTTTCTGATCATGCACTCCTGCCGGGGTCCAGGTTGGCAGGATGGCTGTGGGTGAGACGGTGCCTAATGAAGGCGGTGGTAATTGGGAGCCCCTGGGCTCCGCGGCGGATCCTCGCAGATCGTGCTGCACTCTGGTGAGTTACGGGAGCCTCGGAGCTGCGTGGGAGGAACCTGCAGACGAATCCACGGCTCAGGCCCTGCTGGTTTTCTCTCTGTGCTATAGGTGTAGGAATTCATGCAAGGAACGCAGTTCTCTGGGTCTTGCTGTATGGAAGCAATTATCAGAGCCACAGTGTTTGATGCTTTCAAGCGTGTCATCCTAAGACAGTTTTCCTCATGAGGAGGCAAACTACTGCCTTTGGCTGGGAGTAACTAAATTATGTCTAAGAGTTAATATAATAAGAATGTACAATTACTTCTTGCTTTTTCATTTTATTTAATGAACCGAAAATATTGCAAAAAATGGGGATCTTTTACTTTCTCGTGAAATTGGCAACATCATTCAACCATACACTGGCAAATATTATCTTAACAGCAAAGATTTCATTAGATTTAGCCCATGTGCTCATCGAGTAGCTACATAGTGTTTCTACTTTACCAGAAGCCTGAATAGAACATAATAAATAGATCTGTAGCTCACCTGAACTCCAAAGGCAGTACCTGAAAGAAAAAAATGGAGACAGAAAAAAAAAATAATTACTGACATGCAGAGAACACGTATGTAAATATTTTCATGAAATGAGTTAAATTTGATGATTAGTCAACATTAATTTATTTTGTTTAGGAAAATACAGAGTTTTACATTATTTTAGTAAACAGCCATGGGATGTATTAAAAGTTACTAAATAAAGTTTTATTGCATTTCTGAGAGGAGATAAAACATGTGACAGCACATATATTAATCTAGCCCTAAGACATTACAGGGAAGCGATACAGATACTCTCAGTTCATACGCTTGGATTTTAACCTCCTCTAAGAGACTTTTATGTTTGACTTTCAAAAGCTTGGACATGCATGTTTAAGATAATTATCACCACCAGCACGTTCCCTCTCCAAATTCATCATTCTCAGCTACCAGGAGCAGCACAGTAAACTCGCAGTGCAATCCTAGAGGTTCAAGTTTGCATTTATATTGCTCATATGGGTAATGATGCCATTTCTTACAGTTTTATTTTGCCTTATTCACAGGATTACCACGTGCAAGCCCCTACCCTGCACTAGAACTGCTCCTACAAACCAAGAAGGTAACAGTTGTATGATGTTCGCTGAAACCTCAATCTTGAAACCTAATTTCTTTGCTGTGCTCTCTCAGGAAGGCTATTTCTTCATGGAACAAGGTTCTCCTCCATGTTGCAAGACCCAAAGGCTTTTACTGAAATGAAAACTCAACTCTGATTCAGCCAGATCGATCTTTGCAGTACCCAAGGAAATACTCACCCAAGCAGCAGCAAAGGGCAAGAGCTGCCCTCACGAAACCTCCTGTCACCTTCATGGCAGCCAGGGACACCCCTCAGTGCAGCCTGCCTGCTCTCTGTGCGGGAGAGGAAGATTGCAGGGAGGAGCAGGAATATATAGCTCACCACGCTATCAAGTGGTCCCACCTCATTAGGTAATGCTCCCAGCCTGTCATCACCATTCCAAGCCAAAAACGTGTTTACCCAGCTCTGGATGTCTGGCTAATGATTGATACAGGCGTGTGTGCCAGGAAGGGGATTTCGTGTGGCTCGAGGTGAGTGGGGACCGTGCCAGGACCCCTCTCCTCCCGCACACTCTGCCCAGCCCTGGGCTGCCCCTGCACGGCTGCAGCCCGTTGTAGGCTCACATCTCCCCTGTGCCCACTGAAATGCAATTAGGACTTTCCCCTCATCTATAATCTTCAACTGAGCTGTCAACTGATAGCCAAACGCCCCGTTATTTAACCTCAGAGCGTGCTTTTGTACTCTTCACTGCCGTATTTCAGCCCAGTTTGAGCCCGGGCAGTTCCAGCCCAGAAGGTCACCCTGTGCTCTGCGGGAGGAATCCTGCTCTTCTCCTGTTTAACAAACCCAGCAGTGCTCTGCTCCGCGTGCCAACTTTTCCTGTCATACAGCAAGGAGCAAAAATACTAAGTTTGGTCCTAAAAATCCATCTTTTTGGCTGTTCACTGATGAATCCCATGGCACATTCTACTCATCTGCTACCACGTCCCCCATGGCCAAGCCCTGACCCACCTTACAAAGCCCAAGTGACACCAACCCCCAGGGCAGCTGGCCAAATGCCTTTAATGTCTGCACAGACTAGATGTACTGTACTTCCTTTACCTAGGAAGTCAGCCAACTTTGCAAAGATTGGTATTAGCCCACGCAGGGTTTGCTTCCTGAAAATTCACTGTGTACGTTATCACTTTACACTTTATATCTTTAGTGTTCTTCAAATATCTCCTTAAGGTTTGCCCACTATTCAGGTAATAGATCAGCCCTGAACAGGTTTTTTTGTCCTTTATGTAAGGAGATTTTTGGCAATTCTTTGGATTAATCTCAAGTGTAGACTTCTCAGTTGGGATCCTAAATTCTCCAAATCACTCACTAACTTTTAATCTTTCAAATTCTGTATTTGGTAATCAAAATCCTTGCTTGCAGATCTATTTTTGACATAATTTAAACAGAGCGAGCTTGCGTTGAATCATCACAGTTTTATTTTCTAAGAGAAGGACATTTCCAACATCTTTCTCGCTTCAAAAGCAAATCCACAATAACACAATTTTAGGGATTACCTAGTGGAAAAATATTTGCTTTCATATCCAGGAGCTCTGCTAATATTAGTAGTTTGCAGTGCGCACCTGCAAAACTAAAGCCTCTCCAAATGCCAACGTTTCCTGCTGCATTAGGAACACAAGGGATCATCTCCCTATTCATATTCCTCGTTTTCATTCCTTCTCCCTGATGTTCTGCCCTGTGTTTCCTGACCTTTCCCTTATCTCAGTTCCACCAAGTGTCAAGGACTCCAGACCTTTGGATCGGTGCAGACCTCGGCTGCAAGGACCCCTTCTCATGCCGATTACTATATCCATCTCCCAGGGCTTATTCCAGCCAAGGCCAGGATCCATTAATGCTTCCTGGCAGTGGAAAATGATTCCTGACAACTTAATTGCCAAGCTCCGTAAAAGCTGTCATGGTCAAGCAAATTCCTGCCAATGTCCACAGCGATGACACCTGAACCCTATAGGAAAGGAGATATTATTTGCAAACCAAATCTGCAGTTAAAGTGGATTGACTCAGCATGTTCTGTCAAGAGCAAAATAATTCTCTTCCAACTAAGCTATTAAATTTGGGAAGTAGTTTGCAATAGGAGACAGAGTAAAGGGACAGCAGAGCAAACACCTGTCAAGGATCTAGAGAAGGAACTAGGATTTAGAAAACACTGCAGCCACAGCACACGTCTGCTGTCCCCTGTGTCAGCCAGGGCACACAGAGCTCAGCTTTGGGCTCCTGCCCTGTGCACGAGGAAGGTCCATGCTGTGACCCTACCAGCGAGCTGCCTGCTTCACAGAGAGTGGTTCAGCAAGGCTTTTTCCACCAGGAATTCGTCACTCAGGACGGAGCCTTTCAGGAGCAGAGAAGCAGGTGCAGCACATTCCACCCACACTGGACAGGGAGACCTTTGGTTGTGTTTACACCTTTCAGCTTGTGCAACTCCCACTTGCAGTGATGCTGTGTTGACATCCACCTGTTTATTTTCCTTTGCTGCAAATCCCACCTGGCTGAGCAGTCCTGGAGACGAGCACTCCACCCCTTTCTTCTCTGCCTCTCCAGGTTACCTCTGGTCCCAGGTGTGAATCACCTGTCTCCATCTCTGCAGAATTTCACTGGCACAGGCCAAGAAAGGAAGCAACCTCTTGGAGGCAGGAAGGCAACGAAGCCAACTCATCTGTTTTTCAGAAATATAGGCAGAAATTGTCCATGCTTCCCACCCTCAGACCACAGGGGTGGTTGTTAGTACACCCAGCACTAAGATATTTCTTCTGGGACCTTCTGTATCAAGGGTCTAGATTTCTAACTTGCAAGCAGTTGCATCTTGTTTTTAGTGAATGACTTGAGTGGAGTTGCACATACCTTCACGTAGGGGAAATCGTTGGAAGTTTTTGTGTTGCGGTTCCAGAGGACAAGCTGGGCAGCAGGAGAGATCTTGCAGCAGAATAGAGCAGGGACATCCCAAGGAAATTGCCTGGACAAGAGCTCCCTGTAGTAGGGAGCTCCCAGTAGTAAGGAGAGCCTTGCAGGGGAAGACAGATGTTGTAACAGATGCCAAACAGAAGCCCTAAAGAGAGGAAAGAGAGAGGCCTATTCATGAATCCCCAAGGTGAAAGCAAATGGGCCACAGAGCAGAAATTGTGATAATCAAGACAAATAACACTGAAATCCCCAGGTACCCATCTGCAGAAGTTGTGTGGTGGGACTGAGCATCACAGGGATGTAGGGAGAGCCAGAAAAGAGAGCTCTGCAGCAGAGCCAGAGGGGCTTCCCTGCACAAACAGCACCAAGCTCTCCATGTCACAATTCACCAAGTTTTTAAAGGGACAAATACCCCTAAACTGCAAGATTTCCAGCACTGGCTGCTGTGGCAGCCTGCAAAAGGTGCCCTGGGGCAGAGCACACCCTGGGGCCATGCCAGGGCTCTCCCTTGGTGTGGCTGGAGAGCAGCAGGGAGCTGCTGGGCTGAGCTCCCAGGCTCCAAATGGACAGAGGACTGAAAAACACCACGGGGAGTTCAAGGTCTGCTGAGGCATCTGCCAGAGTCAACAGTGCTCACTCTCCACCAAGAGCAGCACTTGTACACCCTGAAGAGTTGCGTAAGTTCCTGACACCTTCTATGAAAAAAAAAAAAGAAAAAAACTACTAAGACACTTAAGGTCCCTGCAGAGGGCATTTCAGCTCAAAACCCAACCACGTTGAGAGGCTGGAGACCAAAGTGTCGGTTCATAATGCCAGTTCTGCAAAACCTCAGGAACTGCTGTGAACCACATGGGGTCTGTGGTTATTGGCAAGCAACACCCTTAATAAAGTGTAATTTACAGCAAACCGAAGCGTCCCCAGAGCGCTGGTACCTTTCCAGTTTCATAGAGGACTGGCTTGGCCTCGTTACCATTTTAAAGGGCAACACAAAGGGCAACCAAGAGCAAACATAAAAGAAAAAGTGGTAAATCTCCAGCACCTCACCAGCCTTTGCCTTCTTCTCCCCAGGATTAACAACGTGTGGCGTCCCTCCGGAGCTCTGCTGTGCCACCAGGCACATTCCTCACTGGGCAGCCCTCGGAAAAACCTGCAAAAGGGGTTGAAAGCAAGAGCAGAGCGAGCAGGCAGGCTGCTGGGAGGAGGATGGAGCCAGCACTGCTGCTAACAGCAGCACAGGCAGCTTCAGCAAGTCCCTGTCCTGTGCCTCCTCAGCAGATGGGCTTGGAATCTGATTAACGATCCGTTATCACCAGCTGCGATTTTTGTGGATGATAATTTCTGCTGGCAGCAGGAGAAATTTAGAAGGTGCTCAAATACTGACAGAAGAGGCTACTGGGGCAGTCTTCATCAGTTTATTGCTTTTCAAGCACAGTTAATGAAGGCTTTAGGGGTCATTATTTGAAAACTTAAATACTTGAAATCACTACAAATCATAGTAGCTTTCAAGTGCACTGATTTTCATTTGCAAGAATTTATTTTAAGCCATAAATTGTGCACTGCTTTTATGAAATCATGTAGATGTCCCTGCACATGATGTTAGCTGGAATCAGTGAGCAGACATTATCAGAGAACATTTTTACTGTCTGACATTTATCGCTGTCAGGCTGCATAAATAACATTTGAGAATGTACTTGTTTCATCTCAGCTCAAAGACAAACTCTGCATCCCCCAGAACAGCTAACCAGCCCCAAACTGGTGACTCTCACCCTACATGACTCTACTTGGTGAGGGGATTTTCCATGTAGAAAGAGGCAGTCATAATTTATTTTTAAATCATAGTGTTTGCTCACATTAGAAATAAGCATACTAACTATTAACAACCACTTATGGCAGAGTTTGCTGATAATAAAATCAGTTTTTGTTATTATCAGCTGCAATAAAACATGATGCATGCGTAAGCATTTTGAGAGTTTAAAAATCAATTCTCATTAACTGCAGTAGAAAAAGAGGATTTGATAACTTAATTGAAAGAATTCTACGTCTTTGGTGGGAGTGAAATTAATTGGTATTAGGTAAAATCCCATCAAAATCTGAAAGTCACTTCAGCCTTATCTGCAAGAGAAAAGTGTTTACAGATCAGGTCACAGCTAAAATGGACTCAAACACTGCAAATGTTCATTCAAGGTCTTCTGGAAATGTCCTGCAATAAAGTTTATACAAATAAAGAACCTATTTGCTTTAAGTAACAGCTATAAAAGAAAGTACAGGAAGTACGTGCAAACCACCAGCAGATTTCTATTAACTCACCATCAGTGTCTCCTGTTCTGCAAACCCCACCCCATTCCCAGATCCACTGACCCCAAAAAACCAGGGAAACCCTTGGCTCAGAGGCCTGGCTTCACCTGAACACAGTTGCAGAATATAGATGAATTAAAATAATCTGTAGGTCAAGTTACATCTCAAAACAACACCACATTTCCTTGAAAAGCTTAAACCATTCCAGACCATGGAACTCCTCGCTTCTCCATCTGCCCCAGCACCAGAAGCCCAAAGGAAGGACCCTTCTCTCCTTGCAGGGGATGGCTCCTGAGACAGGCACTGACCTGAGCCTACAGGGAAGTTCAGGCCAAGGCACAGGGTGACCCAGCAGCCAGTGGTCCATGGGCCACCACTGTGGCTGAGCTTCCTGCACGGCCCTGAGGGTGCCATCAGTGCTTCTGCCCTCTCACAGCAAGGAATGCTGGCCAAATTCACACCTCCAGATCCCAGAGACCTTTCTGGGCTCAGCACTTCTCCTACCATGACCACTCAACACGTATCTCCTTCACACCATTGCTCCCAACCGTGGTCTGGATTTCCCAGTCCCTCACATGAGAAGCCTGGAAGAGGATACCTCGTGCATCATCTAAACTGCCAGCCCAAGACATGGGGTGCTTTAAAACAAATTTCTGTCTGTAGATTTCCTAATGTAAACCAAACAAATCTCAAACAACCCTCTGAGGTAGGTAAGTATCGTTTAATGTTCGTTTTACAGGCAGGAGTAAAGGGCTGATAGGGCAGTGAAGTGATTGACCCAAGACCCCATAATGAGCCAGAGAGAACCTGAGCCCTGACCCCTCCTCACAAAACCCCAGACCATACTCTTCCTCCTTGGGTCCAACATCTTCGCCACGTATTTACAGCAGCTGCTGCACCTCAGGGTGCTCATTGCCTAAGCAGCACGTGGTGCAAAGCCAGAGTGGGGACCTGTGTGTCCCTCCCCCGAGGCTGAGTGAAGAAAAGTGACATGAAGCTGAGGAGTTATCTTTATTGGAGAAGCACGTTAGGGCACAGCGAGGCGGCAGGGACGGCGGCAGCACGCACGGGGCAGCTCTGCGAGGACACCGCTGGGTCCCCACAGCCTTTCGCCCTCCACCCGAGCAAGGACGGGCCCCGTTTGCTGCAGAAGGGGATGAAGGCAGCTCTGGCAGTCCTGGGGACTCGGCAGCTCCCCTGATGCTCGACGTCGACTCTTCCTTTACTTGCTCTGCAGAGACAGAGGGCAGACAGTTTATTACTGCAGTCACAGAAGGAGCCTGAAAAGATCACGGGGAAACCTTAAAGCTGTGATGTTCCCATGCTCTGCAGGGCCCCTGGGGCACTCCTGCCTCCCTGGGATGGGGGACAGCTTTGCCAGCATCCTCCCTGCTCTGCAGGGACAGCTTGGCTGAAAAAACAGAGCCAGGGGAAAGGAATGGGCAGAGCCCACTACTGCAAGTCCCCACAGGCTCAGCCCCACCACCCCAGGGCTGCAGTGAGAGGAAAAAGTCTGCAGAACCCTTTGTCCCAGCCCTGCAGCTTGTCTGAGCAAGGTGGGACACTCCAACCCTTGTGAAACACAACCCCAAAGGACAGGCTGGCCAAGCAGGGCTAAGTCACTGCCTCTCTCTTCCTCATACCTTTGGTCACAGCTGATCCCTGGTGTTTGCTGGCAGTCTGAACTCCATTACTCCTGGAAAGGAAGAGCACAAAAATAAGCCCATCCCCAAGCTTGACCACTGCTGTGTGGCGCTGGGATTGGTGTGACAGCCCCCCAGGCCAGCTCACTGCCACATAAGACATCTGCAGCAGAGCCTGGCACAAGGGCAGGCAGGTTGGGCCACTGCCAGCTGAGGAAAACAAGACTAATTTCAGCTTCAAGCTAGGTGCCTTCCACACCTATTTTCTAATCTGGGAAAGGTCCTGCTTTTCTTCTTTCCCTCCTTTCACTGCATTTAAAAGCAGCGTAGCAAAACAGAGCGCATTGTAAGGAAACTGGGACTTGCCCATTGCAAACCTGGGAGTTATCTGTTTGTTAAAAAACAGGTTTAAAAAACAAAAGGGGAAAGCAGATAAACCTTTTTTTCCCCTGATCTATTGACCAGCGTGGGCAGACTGGTGACTACTGCCCAGGTGATTAGTGTGAAAAACCTTTGAACAAGTAACGGAACTGCAAGATATGCAGCAGGAAAAGTCAAATGTGCTGGAAAGAGCCACAATCAATGCATCCACGTGACACAGCCCTGCAGGACCTACCAGCCAGTTAACTTCCCACAAAAAGATATCTAAACCCAGGATGCCGACCTATATTTGTCATCAGTAAAGCAGAACAGGATCAAAGGAATTCAGTTATGGCAGGGACCTCCCAGGCAAGGTGGCGAGACCCAGCCCTGGCCAGTGGGGACAGGCTCTCTCTGCAGCAAGGTTTTCCACCCCAGCCATGCCCAGCTACACCCTTTAGTGCCAGCTCTTTCTCCAACCACACTGCTCCCAGTCCCTTCCCACAAGCATCCTTCCCTGATGGCCACCAGGTCACCAGAGCTGCCAGAAACACCTGGGAACCCAGCTGGAGCTTTGCAGGCAGGAGTGGATGCAGGCACTGGGCTGCAAAGGGATGAGGCAGCTTTAACACACATTTTCTCAGGCAGCCCAGCACTCTCCATAGGTAATTTAAAAATACAACTCAAGGAAATGCTGCAATTTTTGGGTAACAATTTCTTATCTTCCTTCAAAGCATTTAACATTGTGCACATTGCAACTTTCTAAACCCATTTCTGATGCCAAAAGCACTGTTGGAGCTGCTTTCCTCCAGGTTTTAGTAGCATATATTGAGTGCCTGGATCTTCAGCAGAAAGAAAAATTCATTATACTGCAAGTGAGTATAAATTTCAGTGCCGAAAATAACATTGCTCCGTACGTTGTTTATAAGCTGCCATACATTTCCTGCCTGATTCTTCAGGTGACTTAATAAACATAAAGAATAAATCATTGTGTGGGGGCAGAGGGCTTTCATTTAGCTTTTATTGCCTCAAGAAAAAAAGCTTATCGCTTTGACTTTTACTTGCATCCATCTCTCCTTGGAATACTTAACACAGCTACAAGCTCTCTGACTTCCAGTAAATGGCATCCCCCTCTATTGCAAGGGCTCGAGAGCTGTAACAGCTCAGAGAAACACGACACAGTAAGGAATTCCAGACCAGGCAGAGTTTTGTGGGAATCCTCTCTACTTTTCAGTTGCCACGGTGTATCTATCCAGTCTCGTTCTGTCTTGGACACAGTCCCTAACACTCACGTAGCCTCATCTCCCTGAACCACAGGCCAACAGTGGCTCCATCTCCCAAAAGACTGAGACACAAAGGCCCCCAGTACCAGCACAGCCAAAACTATTTCTCTCTGCACTGCGTTTTCTTCGAATTTAAGCAAAGTTTAGAGCACTCTGCTGCTTTAGAGAAGAGGGAGAAAAGAGCCAGGATGTTTAGTGTTTTTTGGGGATCTGCTGGTGTCCTGGCACTGGGCAGAGGAAGGCATGGAAGGACACTAGGGCATGATGGCTCTCTCATACCCCACAGCTCTCTGTGCCTGCAAACACACAGATACCACATCCATACTCAGAAGCCAATGTTCCCACTCAAAACGTCCCAGAAATCTCTTTGGTAGGTTCAATATTTGGATTCTCTACGGGTTTAGAGTGGGAACCAATCTGTTTCCCTGGGGCTGAGGACTCAGTTTCTCAAGAGTTCATGCCAAAGAGGACAGTCCTCCCCAGGTGCCACAGGACATCCCGTGCACAGAGTCACAAATTGGGAGACACTGGCTGCAAATCCAGGAGCTGGAGGTTGTCCAGCTTCCACCAGTAGAAAGACAAAGCCCAGCTGAGAAATGTTTAACTCATCTGCTATGTGGGATTGCACAAGATGTCAAGGCTCAAGACCTTTCCCAAAAGTATGCCACCTAGTGAATAATCTTCGTTTCCCAACCATTTCCCTGGATATTATTTAGGGAACAAGCCCTTTTTGGTTTATACAGTTCTGCTCTTTCTAGCTCCATCAAGGTCCCAGGAAGAAAGTCAGCTGCTGTCCCAGACACATCACACTCCTACCACACAGCCTAGGCAAAACATGGACACTATGCCCAGGTTATGTATTAAATCCGAGTCTCAGCCTGTATTTCAACACCTGGACCATGAGCATCCATTCCTGGGGCTCTAATGATCCCGTTGCAGGTGCAGAGGCCAGGCTGGCTCCTCAGCAGGCCCTTGGGAGTGAAGTGGGATGCTGCACACAGCCAAGAGACACTTTCTTTTCTCCACCTCTTGGCACCATTCCACTCCAGGAAAAAAAGAAAACAGAAATAGGGGCTCCAACACCTCTCTTCCCTCCCAAGCGATGTGGCTGAAGAGCAGCTGCAGAGCGTGCCTTTAGCTAGCCCACTGCTAGCTGGAGGAGCAGGCTAACTCTGTTCCCCTGCCAGCAGGGTCAAAGTGTGGACGCCCAGCTCCTGCTGAAGGGCACAGTGGGCAGCTGGTGACTGCCAGCCACTCCTCATTCCTCACTCCCTATTGTGGCTGCCTGGATCGGGGCACCGCAGGCTGAGACGGTGCCAACGGGGAATTTCCACCGGGGGAAAGGGAGAGATTGATGTTTGGCAGCCCAGCTGTGGTTTGCCGCTTACCACTTGAGGGGCAGGCTCTCGGCACTCGCCTCGGTAGTTTACCGTGATGAAGTTTGAAGCTCTCCTGCAAAGGGAGGACAAGACATCGCTTATTATTCGTTCACAACGCCGCAGCTCGCAGCTGCCAGCATGACAGTCCTCTGTGGGCTCCTTAATGCTTTGATGCTACTTCCACTGTGATGGCATTTATTACTCCCCAAACAATCTCATGATTGGGCAGAGAGGGAATAGGGGACCCTGGCAACTTGTGTATCTTAATTAGCTGTCATCAGATTAATCTCAGGCATTTTGATCTATGTTTGCTTAACAGCAAAGCACCAAGGACACACTTGATAGTGAGTCATGATGTATCAAAACAAACACTGTTCTGCAAAAGACACTCGGGAATGGTGGATGGCCCTGTATTACTGAAATCTCTCCGCCTACTCACATGGCAGCTGAACACAAGTCACATTCATTTTTGTATGTTTTCCCATCAGTGCCACAGACTGGTTGTGAGGATTCGCTGCAGAAAATCCTTCCACCCTTTACCCCATGCAGAATTCGATCACAGTCCAGCTGAAGAGAGAAAGAAATCACATTAGGTGCCGGTTCACTTGCAAGACCCTCTTTTATATGACTCGAAAGTGCTCACAAACCAAGCCTTGCATGGGGCCCCTCTGTCCTGTATCCCATCCACCACACCTCCAGCCAGGCCAGGTTTGGAAAGAGATCGTGTCTCTTGCTGGACCAGTCAACCAAGCCCTGATCCACCCCAACACTACAGTCCAGGGCAAGGCTTATTTCTCTCAAAGCGCATCCACAAGACAAAATACTCTTTCCTTCTGAGTACGTTGATACCGTTTTATCTCCAAGGCTTGAGATGAACCCCACTGGCCAGGAAGAGCGCCTGGAGCAGGCTGGCGCTGCCCGCGGGCGGTGCGACACGCAGCGCTCCTGACGCCCACCGCGCCGAGAGACACGAGCAGCTATGACTAATGAGGGGTGCCCTCCTGCTTCCTCTCCAGCACGGCAACGGGAACATCCAGGCACAGTTTTCCCTACGAACCACACGTGGCACAGCCAGGATGCGCTGACAGAACAAGGAGTGACCTTTAGGGATCCCAAAAAGCCTCTCGCACCCCGCAAGCGGAGCGGGTGTTTGCACAGTCATAGCAGATTTCTGACAGCAGAGGTCAGGGATAGCACAGCCTGTTCCCTGGCATGTACAGCCCCTTCCTCAGCCCCCCCGCAGCTCCAGGAACTGAAAAAAAACCGAGGCGAAGAAGTGGCTAATGGGCTCCCAAGCCCTTCTCCAGGGGCTACAAAATGTGCTGCAACGGCTGCAAACGGTGCAGTGGGGCTGGGAGAACATTTCACTTCCCCTTCCACCTGGAGATGCAGCATTTAGCACAAAAATGATGGTTTATCAGCAGCCCCACGGGGCAGGAAGCACCCCAGGGAAGGAGGATTTCATGCCCGGCAGCACAGGGGGAGGTTTGGGTGATGTTGGGGTGCTGTGATAGCACCTGCTGGTTAAACGTCACTTGCTAATTTCCATAATGTGCTGCTTCCTCCCTCATCTGGGTAATCATCAGTGACGTGAGAGCAGACAATGCTGACCTTTGCAATCCTCTGCTGGATGCCTTCCTACGCACCAGGCATTGCTGCCTGCACCACAGCCCAGGGCAGCAGGACACCCCACCAGCAGCCCCACACAGCACCGGTGCCAGCAGCCAGTGTCACCACTCCTTTGGCTCTGGGAATTGTCTGTGACAAAACCCTCAGGTGGCCCTGGAAAGAGGAGAGGAGCAGATCTGCTCCCTGAATCCCCCTCAGGGTCATCAGCACCCACTGCCCCTCCGGTGCTACCAGGAAATACCACTAAGGCCTGAAGCAGACTGGCCTCATTACACCTAATACTTCCTCTGGAATGCATCAAAATTGCTGTACCTGAACTATCTATTGGGTTTCTAACTCAAATATCCCTTTTCTAAAAGCGGTCACTGGCAGAGGCTTCAGAGAGAGTTAAGGCAGGTGATAGTAAGATCCCTCCAAACCCATAGAAGCACATTTCTTATCTCTTCCAAAATGCTATTTAAATTACTGTATGAAAATGCTGGAGGAATTAAAACATCAGGTATTTTTTTTTAACCATCCTACCTCTAGACAACACCCTGTGATAGTGAGATCCACAGTTTAGTCACCCTTTTTACGGTAACTTATTTTCTCTTATTAGTTCACATTTTCCACTTTTAGCTTTGTTGGAGCTGTTCCATTTTCGTATGAGAAGGGAGAGCAGACACCCCCACCTTCCTCCTACATTATTCCTTACACGGTTGTCATCTACCACTCAGTGTTTCCCCCTTTAGCACTCCTTCCTTCTGCCAAACTTGTCCTCATCCCCTGGGCAGCTCCACCACCCTGCTCTGACCACAGCCTTTACCTCAGCACCTTCTCACATGGTGGGGAGCACTCCTCGCCCCCCTTTGACTACATGTGGGGCAGGATTCCAACCTGAGCTCAAGACCCACACCCCCAGAGCTGGGGGGGCTCCCACAAGGAGCCAAGCCCTTCCCTCTGCTTCAGTGCCAGGTGATACAGGGGTTGGCAGCAGGCTACAGATGCTTTCACTCATTCAAACCCTTCCAAGGACATGGGGCCAAGTGAAAAGCTTCAGGGTTACTGCAAGAACAGGAACAGCTGCTGGGAAAGGAGCAGGGGTGGCTCAGCACCAGCACAGGAGCACCCCATGGGAGAGGTCCTCATTTCTGCCCACACTGCTGCCAGCCGAGGGGCAGGAACCCCATTTCTGCCCACACTGCTGCCAGCCAAGGGGCAGGAACCCCATTTCTGCCCACACAGCTGCCACCCGAGGGGCAGGAGGTGGATTTACCATCGGGTCCTCATCGCTGTCTCTGCTCTGTGACTTGCGGCCGGGTGACCGGTTGCAGTTTCTGCCACGCTGACCTTGTGGGCTGGCAGAGAGAGCAGAGATACAGTTCATCACCAACTCCTTCCAAAGATGGGGAGCAGAGTGCAAGCCCACCCTCCCTGCAGACCCCCACAGCTCTTGGAGGGCTGTTTTTGCACCATGGTACCCACCCACAAAACAGGAGAGGGTGAGAGGCTGCCCAGCCACACGCGGAAAGGGAGAGGCCAAGAGCAGGACACAGCCTTGCCCTGTGCTCAGTCCGACTGCACAACCACCCCAGGGCTCTGCACCCCTCTGTCTGCTGGCAGCACTTGAGGGAAGGGGGACATGAAGGAATTGCACCAGTCAAAAGCAAGAAGTCTCAGTGTGCCCCAGGAAATGCAGCAGCTGAGTCCTGCTCAGGGCCAACAGCTACAAAACAAACAGCTCCTGCCTGAGCAGTGCCCAGAAAGCACGTGGTGCACCAGGCTCTGCCTCTGAGCCAGGGCCAGGCACACACGTGTGCACTGCCAGGAGACAGGTTTTGCTGGACAAAGTGTCCTGAGAGGGATTCTGAGCACAGCAATCGCTGGTGCTTTGTACACACAACATCAAGGCCAAAAAGGAGCAAGGGTTGCATGAAAGACATGCCCCACTGTGTGTCTCTTCCCCATCACCAGCTCAGCCAGTGGGAAGTGCTGTAGTAAGCACCAAACATTCACTGCTGCATCCCAGACCGTGCTGCTCCTGTGCTGTCAAACCGTTCTTGCTCCAATTAATCTCCTAACCACCCCTAAAAAACACATGCACATGGACAGGGGCAGAAACCAGCGCCAGGCTGGTGGTGTGTGTGGGGACAGGCTGCCACCCCAGGTGCTGCTGAACTCACCCTCTGCCCGAGAAGGGACGCCTCTCGTTTACACCCTGCCGTGAACCACCACAGTTCTTCTGCAAAAGGGGCAGAACACACTCAACATCCACAAAAACAACTTTTATGCAACTGGAGAAGCAGCAAAGCTCCAGCAGCTCCTGCCCTCCCCCCCACATCCTCCTCCCAGACCCAAAGAATGACAGGGCTGTTCTTAAAGTAGCAGGTTTGATGCACTCCATACCCACCAAATGTTATCATCCGAGGGCTTACAGGATTGTGGGGAGCCTGAGCCTGCCCTTTATCTCTGACATAGCATCACATCCCTGGGAAAGTGAGAGGGGCCGTTCTGTCTGGTCCAAACACGTCCCATTTGTATGCTCACACCCAGGTCCAACCAGCTTCTCCCCCATCATTAGCTGGCTACAGAATCCTAATCACCTTGATCACCCCAGGCTGACCACAGGCAGTCCCTGGCCATCCAGACCCCACAGACTCTCACCAGACCCTTTCTGAGCTCAGCACAGACTCCGACCCACATCTCACCTGGTTTGTCCTCTCTGAAGCGGGCAATTTGTTGCGCTGGACAGTTCCACCCCCTCTTTGAGCTTCTTTTTTGCTGGAAGAAGGGAAGAGGAGAACAAATGGAGTGCTATGGTAGTGAGAGTGCCACCAGCACACAGGTCTGCCCTGTAAGCCAGTGTCCTGCCACTAGGTACCACCCTACCCATCCACAGTCCCTGTTCCTGGTGGTCCTGTTCCTAATTCCCACCCCTAAGGCTTCTCCCTTCTCCTCACCATTCCCACTGTATGCTACATCCTGGATCCAGGTGGCTGCTTCTGCATATGCTCTATGGGAGTAGAGAGAGAGCATCTGGAAGGCAAAGTACATGTGTGGGAAATGCCTCAGGAGCTGCCCATGCCCGACAGTCCCCTGGGAAAGGGGCTGCTCTCTGCCAACCTTGCTTCTCCTCCTCTACTCCCCACTGCTTCTCACCTGCCCCTGGGCCCTTAGTGCTGACAGGAAGTGGGAACAGGAGCCCTACTGCCAGAGCATCTCTTAGAGGGCCGCTGGGAGTCAGGACTCTCCCAGATACTGCCCAGATGCAGTTTCACAGGCAGAAGCTGCACTTTGGCAGCCGGAGGTTTCCCTCTTTGCTGTCGCTGCTCAGAGGAAGGGGGTACTCACAACTTCTCAGCACACATGAGACATTTGTTGGTGTGCTGCTTGCCAGAGGCATCCCGGACAGGGGCGTTCTCCCTCGTGCAGGACAGGCGTCCACCAGCTTCAAACTGGGAGCGAAACTCGCTGCAGTCATCCTGCGGAAGGAGGGCAGGGTTAGGGCACTCTGTCCTCCTTGTCTTATTGATCAGATCCTTAGAAACCTGGGGTTTCCTGCCAGGAAAGCCTGGAACCATCACAAATGCATCACAGGAGAGTCTGGGTGGGGGTGAGAGAAGAGGGTGTGCAGTACCAGCCACTTAGCATATAAACAGAGGGGTGAGTCAGAAAAATTCCGGGTCCTTCTGCCTGCACAGCACGTGTTGGGAGTTTTCTAGTATGGTCCCACTAATTATTATTCTCCTGGCTGGGCTATCCAAAGCATGCCAGTGATGTGACCGATACGGTAATGAAGTCACTCCCTTTTCTCCCAACATCCTTAATACACAGCTACAGCCTTTTCCCAGATTGTAGCTGAAGATAATTTTCTTTACAAAGCGCATAGGATCCTCCGAACCAGCCACACTTTGGGACATGTCAATCAAGAAGCAGCAGTTAAAACATAAAAGCACAATGCAAACACACTTAATAGCCCACAAGCACAGGAAGGTTGTTTGGAGAGTGGATGATTAATTTGTGCCTTGTTCAAAACTGCTGTACAGAAACTGTGTTAACCTGCCCCTGTTATGTGACATGGATGGAAACATTTCAGTCCCCCCTCATTTCAACCATTTCACACGCTGCAATAGGCAGTTCTAAACAGCAAGTACAAAGGATAAGCAAGTGACTTCCACTTACCCTTTTCTTTTTAAAAACAGGTTTTAACACTCGCAATTTTCTGCCCATTTTGTGCAGTTGTGCTAGCTTGCATGAAGGCCCTTGGCAGGTGACTGGCCTCGCCCTTTGCTTTGCTCAAAGTTTACACCACCCCATCCTCTCTGCCAGGGCAAGGTTTCCCCAGTGTTGTCCTGCATCCCATCCCTCAGCCTGGAGCTCCTCAGCTTTCCCAGGAGGGTAAAGCTGGCAAAACACTCTTGAGGACAGAGCCCCACATTTCCCTAGAGCCACGCCGAGCAGGGGTAGCAGAGATGCTCTGGCCCTGGATCAGCCTCTGCTGCTGTGTCAGCAGCCATAAAACATTGTCCCACCAGAAATGAGCATTGCTCCCACTCCAGAGGGGCTCCCCACAAGCCTCTCGCTGCTTCTCCCCACCACCAGCACGTGCTCAGACCCCTGAGCAGTTCAGGCAACGCTTTCCCTTCCCAACAAGCCCAGGACAGCTCTCCCAGCCCCTCCGTGCCTTATTCCCTGGGACCAGCCCAGCCCAGCAGCCCAATTCTCTGCAGACAGATCTGCCTTCCCCTAAAGAGCCTCTCTCAAACATTTTCTCTTTGAGCCAGCATTTCTGGAGCCCTGTTCAGGCCTGACCTCTGCTGCAAAAATCTCACAGAGTACATCCGAGTCATGCATTTGCCTTTTTCATGGCCTGTCGCATCCCTGACCCACTAATAAATGCAGGGCTTTCTTATCCTTTGTCACTTCTAGCCAATGAGTAGGAATTCTTGTTAATCACTGACTGTGTGATCTTGCACTGCCATTACATTTTATCTTGTTTCTATTACTCCAGGCCTCAGCACTATCCAATTAGTCTTGAGTGATCTGCTGATCCTCCTCTGCTGATACTGCCTCCCAGCTTTACCATCAGCAAATTTCACTTACACTTCTATTTTTTGGTGCCAAAGTCATTAGAAAAAGCACTAAAACAGGATTATCCCCAAGACTGAGGCTTAAGGGGGCCACACCATTCCCTACCATAGCAGGAATTGAGAGGAAAGTGGTGGAAAGCAACTATTTTCCCCTTTACAGGGCTGCTTTTGCCAGCAAAGCATCAGTGCACAGCAACGTGGTGGCTGCAGCATGCCAGGGAGAAGGTGGCAAATCACAGCTCCACGAGAACAAAGTTTCCAACAAAAAAAACCTAAAACTGAGCCACAGGCCTGGAGATAGTGCAGGGTTGACATCTCCCAGAACACAATGATCTCTTAAGCTGTGCAGAGTTCAGATTCAGAGCTTTTCACACATTTTTCTTTTCCACCTAATTAGCAGCCTCAGCAGAACTGACCTCTCCACCTGTGAGCCGAAATTCGGGACAGCACAGCACACCTGGCTTCCTGCTCTATCAGGATTTGCCTGTCCCTAGATCCACAGGTCAGCGGGACAGACCACAATATTCAGGCACAAGTTGTTCACTTGAGGGATTCAAGAGCATGAATAAGAAATAAGGAGGGTAAGGAAAGTGGATCTCAAAATTAAGTTGGAGGAGAAAGAGCAACTGAGTAGAATAACATTGCCTTTTCTCTGTCTTGGGTGAAAATCCAATAAAGTCCTTTATTGACCTGCCTAATACTTTAATCTCACCTTATCTTTTCCTTGTCTGTTTTTAGATAACTTCCGCTCATTCTCCCTTTTGCTGGAAGAGAAGAAGATGAGAAAGTGAATACCAGGGTGCTCGGGGGAGGAGAGGCTTCCCCACCGCCGGGGCCAGCGGTCCCACGCTCCTTTCCTTTACTCACAACTTCTCTGCACACATGATGCACTTATTGCTGTGCTGCTTCCCAGAGGCATCCCGGACAGGGTCGTTCTCCCTGGTGCAGGAAAGTTTCCCTCTCTTGAACAGATCCCGAAACTCCCGACACTCATCCTGCACAAACGCCAAAAGCATGGGTTGACACGGATATGCTGATGGAGAGACACATCTGCCACAAATCCACAGAGGATTATCCACCCAACGAATCACATTTCAAACGCTGTTTTGCTTCCTTGAGGCGTAACTCGGTGGAAAACCAAAACACGCAGCATAAAACAAATAAATCCGTATGTTTAGATGAGCAGATCTGTCTTTTGCATCCAGGGTAGCCTGGTTGCTATTTCTGATAGATAACACATGCAAGAGCCTGCCCGAAGGACCTAAGCTCTGCTCTAAGTATAAAAATCCACAGTTTCAGTGAATTTTGAATGAGAAAAGTCGGTTTTCCCATCTCTCATGAGAGAACGCGCTACCAAGAATTTTAAAATCCGTGCACAGTAAAAAAATGAAGCTGCAGGCATAAAAAAAATATAATCCTTGAGCACCTCCTATCCCCAGGTACACGAGAGTAAGAGGTGGGTGTTTTTACCTTCCACTTAACGTGATGGTGTGTGTTAATTGAACCAAAGCACTCTATTTCACAAAAGGCTTTTGCAGCAAAGCCTGCTGAAGCATTTCAGCCTGGCCTCTACTTTCCTCTGAACAGTTTTCCTATAACTTTCAGGGCAAGTCTGCAGCATAAGAAACACATGTGAAGTCTTTAGGTTCGTTTATGCAGCACTTACAACCTTATCTGCCATGTGATCTGCAATACATTTTTCCTCTCACACCATGTAGGGGAGATGGCTTGATACCTTATCCCAGCTCTGCAGATGGGGAAGTCAAGCCTAGAAAATTACTTGCCAAAAGCCAGACAGAAAATCTATGGCTCAACAAAGAAATTCAGTGTAGGTCTCTTCCTGACGCTGTAAAACTGTCCTTCTGCCTTCAGGACCACACTCTGGCAAGTCAGATGTCTAAAAAAAAAGATGTCCCTTAGGACAGCTATGCCTTACAAAGCCTTTAATTTGTCCAGACACACAAGAGCTAGAAAGCTACCCTGCTTAACCAGATGTAAAAAATAAATAAATCAATCACCACAACCAACACTATCTGATGGAAACCAATTCACTCCCATCTAGAATAAAAACCCAAGGCTAAAAAGGCAGCTCCCTCCACATAAAGACCTGCTATCTAGAAAAACAGCTATGGGTAAAAGAAACCAGCCAGGTGCATCAACAAGATAAACAAGGGACAATTAGAGCCGGCCTGTTCCCACACCCTGCCCTAGTCAGAGCTCACATGCGCCAACCTTGCTATTAAATATTTGCCAGATGCCAATGGTGTGCCTTATAAACAGGCAGGCATCCTCCTCAGCCGGGGCTCGGGGTCAGGCACACACCGGAGGTGCCGTGATTGCCTGGGAGGAGCCGCCAGGAGTTTTGGTTTCTTTAATGCTGGCGGATGGCACAAAGCCTCACACTCTTCCCAAGGCTGGGCATGTTTGCCCTGCTCCCGCGGCAGGGCCCTTTCCCACGCTGCAGACGAGGAAGCGCCCTGGGCAGCGGGTCAGAGGCAGCAGACGCGATGCCATCGCCAATAAAACTGGCTTCGGCAGCGATGGTTCACCTCACCTTTCCCAAGGAGTTCACATTCCTGTCCGCCTCTCCACCACTCCCTTTGTTTTTTGAGTCTCTTTCCCTGCAAGAAAGGGAGGTGTGAGTGACGGGGCAGCGTGCAGTGCTCGGACACAAAGCCAAAATAGGGGGTGATTAAAGGCCAGTCCTCCCCACCTCCCCATTGCACAAGGCAGAGCGCGGAGCAGCACCAGGGCTCAGCTCCCTGGCACATGCCCAGGGTGTTCAACATCTCTGCACTGGGGCCATCGTGCCAGCCTTTCTCCCTGCCTAATACCCAGCTCTCTCCATCCTAAGAAACACAATCTAGGGAAACAAGAAAAAACTCTGTGTAAGTTTTCACTCTGCATTTGCTCCTCACACTCCGTGGTGAATCCCCACCGTGTGATGAGCTGGGAAGAGCTACTGGGTTCACAGGTTTGCTGAAGAACTACAAACTGGTCTGGCTGGCCAGGGACAACAACTTTAGAGCACAGAGCCTCCTGAGAGTTGGCTCCCTGCCGTGGGAGGAGAGGACAAGCTGTGGGTGGGCAGGGCTGCCACTGGTGCCAGCAGGCAGCTGATACTCACAGCAGCCTTTGGCACATCATGCACTTGTTGAGGTCTCCTTTGTTATTTGGGCTGCTGAAGGGCTCCTTGGTGGTGGGACAGGAAAACTTCCCGCTGCGCAGAAGTGACCAAATTTTCCTGCATTCGTTCTGAAAAGCACAGAGGAGGGCAATCAGTGGAGGCTCCCAGCAAGATCCTGAGAACTGTTCGTTCACACTGAATCTTTTTTGGGTGTGCTGCCGGCTCTCTGCAGCACCAGCTTGCCCCCACAAACCACACTCCTCCTGCCCATCCCTGGCCACACACCACACGTGGCACAGGCTGCACCCAGAGCCCTGCTCGTGGCTCCCGAGGCAGAAAAGACAACGAGAAAGTTCAAAACCCATTGCAAGAACCATTAATCATGGGGAAAGGAATACATATTTAAGGAACACATTTAATTTACATACAGCTGCAAATTGCAGAGGAGTGCACGTTATAAAGTTAGCCAAGAGCAGAAAATAGAGCCCTGGAAGTGCCAGAGGGATGCAAGAGGAATGAACGGGCCAGAATGACTGAAGAGTGATCCACGTGCAAGGCAAGCACAGAAAAGCACAGCCCTCCCAGGAAGCAGAGCAGTAATATTGTGCAGCAGCCCATTGCATCTTCTGCTGGGTAACTGAGATGCAGACCAGGGAGAAGCAATGAACCGTTTAGTTATTTTTGGCTACTGTGTTTCCCGAAAGGATCTTTACCAAGGAGACAAGCTTGCTTGATTAAAACATGAATGGAACTGACTTCTAAGTCATTGAATCAAATTATTTTCTGAGACTCAAAGGACTTGCCTTAATTCTTTTAATTAAGAAACTCAGGAATTATCGGAAGCAGGGGTTTCTGCTGGATCAGAAGCTATATTCTAAAATATCATTAAAAATGTAATTCACGCCATTTCTAACATCACTTCATGAGATTTCCAGCCCAGAGCTGCTTGGATATCTTCTCAGCATCATGCACCAAACACACACTGTCAGCTGGAGTCATTGCTGTATTACCTAAGTGTTGTCTCCAAATATGGAGAGATTCACTGCTTTTTCCACCACTGAAAAAGCATTATAATATCTAAGTATAGTGCATCTAAATGGACTTTGCTCAGAGCATGCATTAAGCAGTGTAAATTGGCAAAACAAAGGGAGAATCAGAATAGAAAAGGTTGGACTCGCCTTAATCGAAGCTTGACTGGCAACATCTGCGACAGAAAAACCAACAATGAAACCATACAAAAATCTTTAAAGGGAAATTTTAAAGCAAAAGCATTTAATTAAAATACTTGATGCATTTTCCTAATCCACCCAAATACCTCTTGATAAAAGCTAATCCAATGCATTATTTCACACTGATAGAAAGTCTCTAATGCCCAGTCCTTTCTGGAACATTGCACTTTTTGTCATTCAAATGCAAAATCACATCCATTTTTTTGTGTCTCTCTGCCCTCCTTTACTGCATTTCTTTTCTCAGGCATAAAATCCAAGTTCCAAGGAAGGTTCAGTAACTGTTTCTCCATTATTCTACACCCCTGCCTTGGTAGTTGTGTCAAACTCACACAAACATTTTTGGCATTCTTCACCATCACTTAAAATTGGGATATCAGAGCTAAGCCATAGTTGTTTGTCCAAAATGACAAATTCCTTTTCAAGGCCCATTCCATTTGCAGTACTTCACACAAATTATCAAATTAATAATGAGTCAGCAGGTGAGTAGCTGATACCTATTTCTTTTTACTAAGCCACTTAAAGCTGGTATAATATGTTTCATCCTCTTTTGCATCATCAGTGGCATTGCAAGGAACTGTCAAGAAATCTTCCATTAGTGCTTTTTCAATAGAAACAGGCAGGAAATTGAAAGACCATTGCTTCAAATCTAACTCCTGCTGAAGTCTATCTATTGTAGCCAAATTACTGCAGCCATGTGGAAATGCCTTCCTTAGCAAGTGTTGACAAGACATTACCATTTTTCTCAATTTACAAAAAATTGTATTACATTTTTGTTCAAAGTCGGGCTCTTTATGGAAGAATTCAGTCTGGTTGGAAACTGGTATTCTTCCACTTAGAAAAATGGGGGTTTGGCTTTTTTGTTTGTTCTTAAACTGTTAATTCTATTTAAAATAGATGCTTTCATCTACCAATAAAACTTCACTATTTCCACATGAAAAAGAAAAAGTAGTTAACAAGACACGCTAAATCAAACCAATACACGTAGTACAGCAAAAAAAAATGGTGGTCTTCTGCCATACCAATATGCTTTTTATAAAACAAGGGCTCTCTAATCCTCTCTCTGCCTTTATGGGATCTCCCGGGCTGCGTCCTCTGCCAGTCCCAGATTCCAGCACAGAGAACATCACAAGTTACTAACCTGAGAAGAAGCAGAAAAATGCCAGAGCCAGGACCACCGAGGCACCTTCTATTTTCATGGTGAGGGTGGTGGCAGCTGTTTGCCTACGTTGACTCTACTAGAGCATTGCTCAATGAAACCCAAAGAAAGGGCTCAGGGCTGATCACATATATATAGATGACCAGGTTCTCCGCCTTCCTTGTGACATAACCTTCCCAAGAACCATCATTAGCTGCAAAAACCAGTTTGTTGACACTACTCTAAGTTCTAATGATCCCATTAACACAATTAATTTCCATAAGGATGGGACATATTTGAGTCACTCCCTGCATTTTGTCAAGGTAAGAAAATTATAAATAGATCACTTCAGATCCCCCACACAGCCAGAGGGATCCTTGTCTTCTTCAGGGTGGTTCATAAGATAACAGGACTTCAGCTAACTCACCACAAATACCCTTTCATATCTCAACGAAATAGCTGAAAGGGGTTTTATTTTAATAACTCGGCTGCAGAAGAGACAACAGGAAGGCCAGGACACTCAAACCTCTGAAAGTCAGTCTGCTTTTATTAAAGCACCTCAGCATGGACCTAAAGAGTAAACATTCGGGAAAGGTTGAAAAACATCAAGTTTGAGGCTTTGTTGAATTTCTTTGGGTTTGATGCTACAGTTCTCATAACAGTTGTGTCAATGGTAAAGCCATACAGCCAAATCCTCATCCTTTCCCAGTTTCTCCCTGTTGTCTTCAGAAAAAAAAAAAATTGCAGTGTTATTAGTGAAAAGCTTTTCTCAGCCCAGGTGGGACCTGGCAGACCATTACAGACGTTGCTCTTTGGGGTGTGTTGTTACTGATGCTAAAGAGTCCAGCCAAGCAGCCCTGCTCTGGTCTTTCCCAAAGAAGAGATAAGATGAAAGTAATCATCCTGTGCAGGGTTGCTCAGGAGTCTCGAGAGAGGAAAATAAAGATGACATCAAAGTTTTGGAATGTGATTTACGTGGGAAGAAGCTGTGTGCCTTGTCTCCAGTGAAAAGAGAAGAATTTGGAGAGAAAAGTCATTTGCAAGGTTTGAAAGGGGTGGATAAATGAGTCAGTCAAGCAAACCAGAGCAATGAGGGGCTCGAGCACAGGCTGTGGCTGTGCAGAGAGGCAGACCAGCACCATCTGAGGAAGAAAACACACTTCTGCATGACATATGTGCCTGGCCAGACAGGCCAGCAGAGCTCAGTATAAATCCTTGTAATAAATTGCTGCCACACGTTTCTCAGATCAGAGCAGTTGTTCGTGTTCTCAACTGGAGCCAAAGCCAAGCCAGCAGAGCTCTAATTTTGAGTGTGGGCACCCCTAACATTTATTTTCAACTCAAAATGAAATCATGTGCAGGTTCTCAGTGGAGAGTTTGCCATACAGTAGCAAACTGCCCAAGGTCATGCAGATGGTTCACGGCAGATCTGAAGAGCTGCGTATTGTCCTGAATCATGGGATAATTTCTGTATGCGTATTTGGGCGTGGAATTGGAGGGGAGGCCAACAGGAAGAGAGGAAAACTAAGCTGACAGAGCATGTGTCAGTAAATCCTTGGGAGAATTGGAAGAGAAAAAGCAAAAAACAAAAAGCGTATGGCAGTTTAAAAGTGGTTAGAGCTTGGAAATCTATCTGAAGGACAAAAACAAAAGATGTTATTTGTTACTGAAGTGTCTGCCCATGAGTCAGCCATGAGGTGGGAGGGTTTGGGAAGGGGAAGTGCATTTTTTAAAAGGGTTTTGGTTTTAAAATTTTCTTTTCCTCCAAAAGTTCTATTCCTACAGAGAAATGGAACAATTCCCTGGTTTAAGACAGCTGGCTGACTGCCCTGTTCCTGAAGGAAGCAGAGTGGGTGCCAGATCAGGTCAGACTGGCCAGGTGACAGCAGCTCCCAGCCTGGCAGTGCAGGGCAACAAGGAAAAGGAGAAGGAGAGACAGGTCCTGACCCCACTCTGGCCCTGTGACCACCCCACCTCTCCCTTATTCCCACCACTGCAGCCCCCTGCCCACCAATTATACCCACACCAACACGTGGGAGAAGCTCAGAACGTCCCAAACACACCTTGATGCCAAAACCAGATCCATGTTCAGCAACAAAACTCTAGAGGGGTAAAAAATAAAGAGGATTCCCAGCCTAATTACTACTGCACAACTACAGCCTCCTAAAAAAACCCAGCAATGCTATGAAATGTGAAAGGGATGGAGAGGACCCAGCAGAGCCATATGGTTTGGAGGATTTGCTTGTGTGTGCTTGAGGTACACAAACCTGGGCACAGTGAGGGATGACAGCAGGAGTGTATTAAGCATAAACCTTGCCTGACTCACTTGATTGCCTGTATTGATCGATTTACACCGTATTGATCCATCTACACCATGAAGACTCAATCCTGCACTGGAATCCAGACAGCCCATTAATTTCCATAGGAATTTATATCCCATGGGATTGGATCTGGAAGAGAGACGATCCTGATGCTTTATCAATATATATTTAGCACAGCACCTAGCTAATCTTAATTTTAAAATATATGCCAAATAGATGGAGAGGAAAATGCCACTGAGAAAAGCAGCTGAGGGCTGAAGAGATATTGCAAAGATATCTTTTGTTCATGTCTCAGTTAAAAAATTTGGAAAAGTAAACAGCATATAATGATGCTGTGCCTGGTAGGGTAGTTCTCACTGGGTCTATTTTTCACCACATTCTGCTACAAAAACAGGAATCAGGATAAAAATAATCACGAAGGAGTAACTAGGAAAATGCAAGAGAAAATAGAAGCGTAACATGAAATTTAGGGAACCCCTAGGCAGCTGAAAACCCAAAAGGTTGGGACAAAATCCTACAGCAAGCTGGGCCAGCACTGGCAGGCAGGACACAGCCACAGGGGCCGTTCACCTCTTCCCTCTCAGGGCCCCAAGGAGAATGGGAAGGGAGTCCAGTAAGCAGCCAAATGATTCATACCCCAATTAGTGATGAACATCACACTCCTTTTCCTATGGCCATTCTCCCCTTTTCTGATGTTTCCATAATTCATTCCTGCAGAGCCTGTGCATGCACAGAAATATATCTATAGACAGGGAAAAATAATTGAGATGCCTTGTCCACTCAGGAACCTGTTTTTCTTCCCATTAGTGACATGGCACTGTTTTGCAGGCAGGATCACCTCCTTCCTAATGGGTTTAGCATCACTTAAGGATATTTTTACCAGGGAAAAGCCTCCTGGCAGTATAATTGGTTGGGATGGTGATGGTGGGGGTGTTGTTTGGTTTGGGGTTTTTTAGGGTGTTTGTTTCAGGATTATTTTTTTGAAGGCAGGGGAGGGAGGGTTTGCTTGGGGATTTTTTTGGTTGATTGGGTTTGTGGGTTCTGTTAAACCATCTGTGCTTTGGTAGCTCTTCACTGTTTGAACACCAGCCTCCAGCCCCAGCAGCTCTGAAGCTGCCCTAAATGCTTGAGGACATGAGCTGTGTTGTCCCATTCTCACCCCAGAGCAAGGCAGTGTTTTGGGTCAGGCTCCAAAGGCACCAAGCAGTGCCTTTGATAAATAAATAAATAAATNGTGCCTCCAAAGGCACCAGGCAGTGGAACAGAAAGCCCTGATAAAGATCTGTAGCCCACGTTTCTTCCCCTTTGTCCCTGGCAGCAATGCCAGTCTCCTTCACAGCACTATTTGCCCTCATAAAACTACAGACATGCCAATATTCCCACTATAGATGGACATTTCTGTCCTGATTGATGCAATTTTTACCTCCCACCACCTCTCTACTTCTGAGGAACAACAGCACCACTGCTCAACACCTAATGTCTATAAAATATTGAAACTGCTTTCTTTTCCAGCCGACCACTACATTCCTCTCCAACCCGGAGATCCTCAGGGAGAAAAGAGAAAAGATGGAGTTGTTTGGCATATTTAACAAAGGAAGCACAGAGTAAATGGTGTTTTGCTTCATGGCCAAAGCTGAATCCAGAGCTCTGAACTTCAGCAGTTCCATGAGTTCGTAGAATCACAGAATGGGTTGGAAGGGACCTTAAAGCCCATCCCATCCCCTGCCACGGGCAGGGACACCTTCCACTGTCCCAGGCTGCTCCAAGCCCCGTCCAGCCTGGCCTTGGACACTTCCAGGGATCCAGGGGCAGCCACAGCTGCTCTGGGCACCCTGTGCCAGGGCCTGCCCAACCTTAGAGAGAAGACTTTCCTAATATCCAGCCCAAACCCACTCTCTTATAACTCCAGAGTGAGGCATTCCAAAAAGAGGGACTTCAGAGACACAGGACAGTTTCCTGCCCAAGGATCTCATTTGTGCACCCACCCTGGGCCAGACCCTGCTACAAGCCTCTCCCATCTCAGCAGAGCTTAGGAGGTGCCTCATCCACACAGCCCATGCAAGAACAAGGTTTATGATGCTGGACCAAGCTCTGCCTGCCCTTCCAAGATCAAAATCCAGACTGACAAGAAGCCAGTGATCCCCAGGCTGATGGGAGTGAGTTTGAGTTCCTGGGCTGCAATAGCCACGTGTCCCAGAGCTCCCATTTGCACCCTCAGGTGGAGCTGCCCAGACCTCCAGGGAAACAAGTCTTGGCCATCCTGAAATCCCACTGCCACTGCAGTACCCAGGGCACGACAGTCCCTTCCCTCCAGCCAGGGAGGTTTCCTGAGCCCAAAGCAGAGCTCCAGCAGTCTGACACAGTGAAAAATCCTTCCCCAGAGGCTGCTGAGCTCCCAGCGTGGTGTTGGGTGTGCAGCCCAACTCCCAGCTGCATCCCTGAAAATGCTGCAGGTGTTAACTCCCAGCATCCTGGGGCACTGCTCCCTCTCTGGCAGCTCGCCAAGGAGGAGGAATTGCTCGAGGCCAGGACAGGAGTGATGGGAATTTCCCAATTTCATCCAACTCTGAGAGTCAGGTGCACAGCGAGTGCTATGCATCCACGAAGTCTCAGTAAAAAGCATTTCAGAAGCACGTCCAGAGCACAGCAAGTCCTTACTGAAGGACAAAATACACTCAAAAATGTAAAAAAAAAAAAAGGAAAATCTGTGTCAAGTGAACTTACTCTATCAAAAGGAGGCAAAGTGGATAAACTTAATTTGGAATAATTGCTTTGCATATCTCTGTGCACTGAGAGCATTTAAGAATTTGTCCTAAATCCCTAAATCCAGCATCTGCTGCAACCTCCTCTGGACCCAGTGCCTCCTGAGTCACACCCTTCCCTGTCACCAGGTTTCCTTTCCCACCCAAATCCACCTTTTTAGCTCTGATCTGAAAGTCACAAAAAGCATCTTGGGCTATGGACTGACCACGTGCCCCTTGTACATCCTCCAGCACCGAAAGCTCCTGGGTGTCCTTGTCACACCTGCAATGCCACGGCAGCAACTTCCAGCCCCCTGTGCTGGGACCAGAGCATGAGCTTCATCTCTGCAACCCTTGCCAGGCCATGAGCCACCATGACATGTGGCTGACTGGCCTGGACAGGCCTTTGCCACTGCTGATTTGGCTTGAGAGTGCCAGGGAGGAGGGGGAAATGAATCAGGAAGTGAGCAACAGTGAGAGGTGTAGGTCCAAAAGGCAGGGATGAGGCCAACTTCGGAAGATCACAATAATAGCATGTAACACATGCCATCTTCAAAGGACTAATGAATCCCTACAGGGTTCCCCTATTATTATTTGCATTTCACAGATGGATACATTAGGATGCAGAAGGCTGCATTATCCTCTGGGTCACACCTAATTCAGTCTGTTCATCCCTGGCCTTATATTGGAGCTCATCCCTGCGGTGCCAGAGATCCTCCCACGAGGCAAAACAGCTCTGCTATCTCCCAGGCAGGCCTGGTTCAGGAACCACCGCTGTGCCTGGGGTCTGATTTGCACAGCACACCAGACTGACTGGTCCTATTGATCTCTCCTGACCTTGAAAACTGATTAACTTATCAATTCTCCTTCCCTCCCATCAGGCTGAGGAGTGCGAGCAGCTCTGGCTTAAAGCTGGATTGAATTTTTTTAAATGTACTTTTCTTCTAGATGTGAAATATAAGACAGAGGAACCCAGAGGAGAGATGCATCTGAGTGTTCAACACACGATCCAGTCTCATTCCACCCCTCAAGTCTCAGTCTGGCTGTGGAAAGGACCCACCTTCCAGCCAGGAGCTTCCCTGCAGCTCAACAAACTTTTGTTCACTGAAGAATAAAGCTGCCCTGGGAAACCACGCTGGCTGGGAGAGCAGAGCTGCTCCCCAAGCTGTAACTGATGCCATGTGGGGCTGGGGATGCTGGAACTGCTCTCTGCATTCACAGGGAGATCCAGCATGGAAGCAACAGGCTCTCCCTGCCGACTCTGAGGAAGCAGCTGCCATTCCTGCTGTCAACACTCTCCTGGGCGGTTTTTGCTCATTGAAAATTGCGAGGCTGGAGATGGCAGGAGTTGGGTTTTGATCTACAAGGCCTCAGCAAGTAACATCTGCACACTGAAAGGACTTCCCATGGCCAAGCACCACGACATCCCCTGGAGCTGCCAAGCACTTGGAGCCTCCGAAGGCCACCAAGATCTGTGCTGTGATAGCCCTTCCCAGAGCCAGCTGATTTCACCTCCCTTAACAGTATTTGTAGCTTAGATAAGGGTAATCAAAATCTCATCATTCAGGGTGGAAACTGATCGCCTGCAGGGGTTAGAAAGGAGTTTTACTTCGTGTGTAGCGTTGCACAACTGCCAGGATTCACTGTGGGTATTCTCCAGCCTCTGCTGAGCACCAGGCGGGGACCACAGCAAAAAGCAAAGCTCAGCACACCGGCTGAAAAGCCGGAGTGGTCATGCAGAACAACACAGCCCTATTGTTTGGGAACAAAGCAGAAATGTTTCTGACTCCGGATTCAACTGACACACGGAAATGAAAGACAATGACTGTCACTAGGTTACTGAAACAGCAGAATTTCAACAGAGGAAGAAAAAATCTGTCCTGAGATCATTTTCCTGTGGACAGTGAGAGCACAGAGCACTGAGGATTGCACTTGTGTAACTCTGCCCCATCCTGTGCAGCCCCTGGACGCTCCAAGTGCTGCTCCAGTGAGTGGTACCAACAACCTGCCCCCCTCAGTGAGGGCTGAGCCCTTCCAGGCCCCCCAACAACCCTCATGCCCACCCACCCCCACCAGAACAGCAAGCCACGAGAACGCAGTGTTTTTCCCTCTGCGAAATTATTATTTATGTTTTATCGGCGGCAAAGGCTCCATAGTGCCAGAATCAGCCGAGGGGTGTGGTGGCCTAAGTGCCAGTACCCATGGCTGCAGTGACAGCAGGAGGCCAAAAACATGTCCCGTGTGGGTGGTGGTTGCTCTCAGATTAAAGTATCACCACGCCCCGCTCTCCTAATTGCGCTGTGAAACTCCGACCTCTGCCCGATCCCACAGCCAGCCCGCTGGCAGCTGCCTTGAAACACCCGTGGCATCCCCCAGAGCTCCAGCCACCCCTCCAGAAAAGCCCACAGCAAGATGAGACCCCAAATTTCCTTGCCTGTAGAAGGTAACTGAGAATGAGGCCTTTCAGTGCCTGTGTGTGATAGAAAACCACGGCGTCATTCCTTGAGGCATCTGCTGCCATGGATTGTGACTGGAACCGCCAGCCAAGAGGGAGAGTTTCCAAAGAAAGCTATCAACATTTCACCAAAAAAAACCAAGCAACTACAACTGAAAGTTGAATATGTTTGCATGAGAACTATGGCTTTTCCATAAATTAGATTTTCCTAAAGGAGCGGCTACAAGGAAGCTGGAGAAGGACTTTCAACAAGGCATGCAGTGATAGGATAAAGGAGGAATGGATTTAAACTGGAAGAGGGTAGGTTTAGGTTAGATATTAGCAAGAAATTGTGCACTATAGGAGTGGCAAGACACTGGCACAGGGTGCCCAGAGCAGCTGTGGCTGCCCCTGGATCCCTGGAAGTGCCCAAGGCCAGGTTGGACGGGGTTTGGAGCAACCTGGGCTAGTGAAAGGTGTTCCTGCCCGTGGCAGGGGGTGAAACCGGATTATATTTAAAGTCCCTTCCAATCCAAACCATTCTATGATCTTCTGTTTCTCCTTCCATATCCCCCAAATTTAGGGAAGAGCATAGAACTAACAAATATTTACATTTGGTCCAAACACCCTATTTTTTAATTTGAAAGCTGCAGAATCTGTCCAAGGCACCCAAAACTATCACTTTCCAGTCACTGTACAACCTTTCCCCAGTGTGCTGGTGATGCAGCAGTACCTGGGAAAGAGGAGAGCTGCTCCTTTACACAAGATGTAAAAAGCTTTAAACACATTTTTCTGTGAAAGGGAGGCGTTTTGCCAAACAGCATCAGTACATTCAATAGCATCACTCTGGCTGCTGAAGGAACAGCTCAGCCTTATCAAAGATAATGGCACAGCCCTTGATGCTGCAGAGAGAAATCACCAGAAATGCATCAGTATTTTGGGGAATCACTTGAGGTCTAATGCACTTAAAGAAAGCATCTCCATTCAGTCCTCACTCACACACCAAAACCCGGGTTTTGTGCAAACATGAACGCGGGCTCTGCTCCTCTGTGCTGCGGTCAAACACTCCAGAGGACGTGTCTGCAGTCCCCAGATTCCTGCAGGTTTGTCCCTGGTTTCCAGCAGACGCTCACTGCTGAGCTAATAATCCCTGTGCTGGGGGTGAGTGTTTGCCAGGCCCTTTCTGAGAGCAGCACAAGGACACCAGGACAGATTCCAGCCAGGACAGCTTTCCCTGCACACAAACATGACACTTGTGACACAGAGCTCTTATCCCTGCAGCAGGAGTGAGCTTACCCTGGGAAGTCCCGAGGTTTACCTTGTTACATTTAACTACCTGGGGCTTTTTGCTTGCATTTAACAACATTTTCCCACAGCACAGTAGTCTGTGCACCCATATCCAACCCAATAAACATCCCATTTCCCACTGCAGCTGGATCACCAGGATAATGGTGGAGATCAGCTAACAAATGACTGATGACCAGTGGGAATCAATATGTCCACCAGCTCTGAGGGATTTGGAAATTGGCTACCAGGAGTGACGTGTGGCAGGCAGCAGCATCCCAAATCCGAAACAAGGACTGGGAAAGACCCGAGTCAGTGCTATTCCAAATTTTTTAAGGAACATCTAGATCATGGTCCAGCCCTTTTCATCACCAGTTAGTGCCTGGCAGAAGGGTCAAACCAATAAAGTTTCAAATAGGCAGCAGGGGTGCCCAGCTCCTTTGGATGTTCACCTTGTCCCAAAACATTTTGGCTGCACATATTCCAGGTGTTTGTCCAGAATGCTACAAGAACCACAAAATAGTCTTTCCTGGTGGACCATTGGGATCTGCCAGACTGTGGTCCCTTCCAGGGATGGGATTGCATTTACCCTTTGTTTCCCAACTGAAAATAAAGCCATAATCCAACACTTCAGCTGCAGAGGAACAGAGGAAGGAACAGAGCCTTCTGAATTGGATTCAGAAAATTTGCATTAAGCTTATATTTGCAGCTTTTTAGGGAGCTGAGGATGACACACACCAGCTGTTGCACGTGAGCACATCTGTACAAATGTGAGCACACTCCACATACAGCATGAAGCAAAAAAAAAAAGAGAGAGACCTCCCCTTTGCAGCACCGAGCTGGTGACAGAGCCCTGGAGCTGGGGAGCAGAGACCAAGCTGCTGCCTCAGGAATTCCCCCTGCATTTCCTTCAGTCCTTGCCTGTAGCAAGGTAGGTTTCCTGCATTTGCAGAGCCCTTTTCTTTTCCAAATCTGTTGCATGTCCACTTAACCCCTGCTGCTGCCTGTCCAACCATCCAGCTGCCTTCACTGCAGAGGTGCATCCTTGGCTGAGTTACTGCCTGTCCCCGTCTGTCCTCCTGTCACTGGTCCAGGATGAGACACAGCAAACAACACTCAGTGCCCAAATGCTATTTTTGTCTTGTATTCACCGTGTGCATGTTTGGTCCCTGAGCTGTTGGCTGCAGTGCTGACTTTAGGGGACACTCTTTGCCTTGCCAAGCACACTGGAGATGCCACAGAGCCTGGTTCCAGAGAGGCAGGACAGAAACACCCGTGATTCACCCTGGCGTTGGCACTGCGCTGCCTCCACCGAGCACAGAGGTGGAAAGGACCTCCCGGGTCATCAAGTTCATCTGCTTGTCATCACCAGTAACCACATCACTGGATCAATTAGGAGCTGTTTGATTGGCCTATCACAGCTAATGGGCTCCTCCGTCTGGCAGAGGAATAACAGGATCCAGAGGTGATGCCAGGCTGGGAACAAGGGGTGACCATTTAACGGTGCCTGGGTCTGCCCAGGGCACCTCACGGCACCCACAGATTTTCAGTCTACATCCAGCCTAGCCTGAATGTTGTGCCAAGACCATTTTATCCAGTGGCTTTCTGCTGCAGAACTGAGCCTGGGAATCTCTGGACAACAGTCCCATGGTTTGTGAGCAGCGACAAAGAAAAGCAGTTTCCATCAGCTGTGTAATAATCCACTTCCTGAAGTTTGGTTGGGTTTTGGTTATCTTTCAAGGAATTGCACCTTGCCTGGGTAGCACCAAGGAAATCAACAAGCTGAAAGAGGAAGTTAAAAAAAAAATACAAAAAAACCAAAAAAAACCCAAAAACAAACAAAAAAAAACCCCCCAAAAAACACCCCACCAAAAGGGAGAGCAAAACGAGAACTAATTCTAAAAAATCCTCAGGCTGCAGCTTTAAAACCCACCCTAAGTGCTATGCCCATCACCAGGTTTACAAAAGCAAGGAGTTAAATGGAATTTATTCTTTGTTTTCAAGGTATGGCATCAAACAATGAATCAAAAAATACCATATTCATGTGCCCTAGGCTTTTTCCCCACACGCTTTTGAAGATGCCCTCTTGGAGATTAGAGTGACATCTAAGATAATTAGCATATCTTCAGGCTGGAGATTTAATGAATAACAAACAAATAATAAGTCTCTCATACTTACGAAAAAGCCTGGGCAACCTCTGTTCTAATATTTTCTCCTAAGTGAACATGTACACTGCACCATGGTTATAAGGTGGGTGCTAAGATTCACTTTCTGATCATTATCAGTTCCAGAAAAAAAAATTGCCAGAAAACCCAAGGACTTAAGGGGAATTAAATTTTTTTTTCAGGCAAAATAAGATGTTTTGCTTCATTCTTGAACTTTTCTATATTCCACGTTTCACATAAACCCAAAATACCTCACTTAAATGATGCAAATCACTGCAACAAGGACTGCAAATCACTGCAACATCCCAGACACACACAAAAATAAACACTTTCATTCCATGGGGCTATGTTTCAGCCTTGTGTGGGATGCTTAGATGATGTGATTTAATGGAATTACCCAGAACTGACAGCACATTCTACACAAGGGATCCTGAATTTGTGTCGAGAATGTAATGGAGAGGATTTTGAATCCCTAAGTAGCAGGACATTAATTCACCTTCCACTGAGCAGTAGGACAAACAGTGAAGTCCTGTTCAGGGATGGAAGAGAACCCTGCAGCTTCTTGTTGGAAACTTGTGGGACCCCTAAAAATGAAACACCCTTGAAGAGGTGCAGAAATCATATAAAAAGAAACAAGTCTAAGTATTTACACATGATTATGGCACTGTCCAAGGGATTATTTACTCAGTCTTTCCCTACTTAGTAGGCATCCAAAGGCCTTTTCCAGATGATCATCCCATTCAGTGCAGTGGGAACAGACAACTGAGGAGCAAAACATCGATTGTCTGCTGGATGCTGATGAGGTGATCTCTCACCTCGCACTTCCCTGAGCTGGGGAACAGCTCATGGAAAGGTTTGTAGGGTCACCACCAATGCAGGATGGAGAGAACAAGCTTGAAGGTAAGGTTCAGCTTAAGGGCAGGATCAGCTCAGTAAAATGCTCAGAAATGCTTCCCCAAGTGCCCTGTAAATAAATCCAGGGTCACCCCAAGGTGCAGAGTGTAGTACCCTGAGGGCAGGCTCGAATAGGTAGGACCTCTACAGTAAAGATACAAATATTAAATCCAAATGAAAACAGACCAAGGCTACTGGCACATAAAGAAGGTCTTTTAAACTAAATATTGTGGCAAAGCCAACAGTTTGACAAGACATGTGGCTTGGGAAAATGCAGTCTCCAGCGGAGAAGTCATGAAAATTTAGTATCCTTGAAGAAAAGGATAGGAGAGAAGCCAAAAACAGTCAGGGAGGAAGCAGCAGGCTGCAGGCCCAGCTGACAGCCCTGTCAGAGAGGGAACAGGACAGGACACCCTGTGTGCATTTCTGTCCAGGCGAGGCTGGAAGGCCAGATGAGTGAACAGCAGTGCCCTGGTTTCAGATGTGGCTATTAACACAACCAGCACCTCGGAAACCTGGTGGGGAGAAGATAAGCAGCAGAACATGGTAATGAATGGGTACAAATCCAACAGGAATGAGAGTAGGCTGGGCAGGTGGAGGAGCTGAGCATCAAAGGAGCTGGGCATTAAGGCACACATTAAGGAGAGCTTATCAGAGAGCTCAGCCAAGATAACTGTATCAACAAATGCCCCAGGATTGCAGTCCCATGCCCAGACATTACAGTGTTAGAGTTATTCCATCCTCCAACCACCCAGAACAGGGCAACAACAGCAAAACCTTAGGGGAGGCGAGTGAGGCTGCGATGGATATGAGCAGAGACAAACACAAACAGGAGATGTCCCTCTCCCTGTACAGATGGGATCCCTGACAGGAGGGAAAATGTCTGCATTTAAAATGGAAAGTTACTGCTCCCTCCAGCAGTAATTTATGACCTCTGACACAAGAGCCTCTTGAGCACATCCTGAGCAGCACCCAGGAACCAGTGGGTTCGATTTCAAGTGTGTGGCCAGGGGCTCTTTGCACCTTAAAACCGACAAATCTTGAGGGCAGCCTTGCAAACCTGCTGCTGTATGTTTAGCTTGAGGAGGGAACCGCCTAAACTCACAGGCAGTTGTTCAAAGAAAATTAAAAAGGAAAAGCCCTTAAGGAAAAACACACCCAGGAGGTGGGAAGACCATTTGAAGAAGTCATTAGAGTAAACGTGCATTGCTTAAAGGAAAAAAATATCAGAATAAAAGCTTAAAGTGAGACAATTAACAGTAAAATGAGACTAAGGAAAAGCACTGTCCAAATAGTGAAAATGTAAAAACGGAGACTAAAATCTAAAGTTTGCAACTGTGCCAAAATACTCCAAAGACTGAGAAGAATTTTCCACGCCACAGCACTAATAACAAAACACATTGAAGAGTCCTTGATCACAGGGCTAAGGGAGCCTCCAAGGAAGATAACAGCAGAGCAGAAAAGCTAAATTAACTTATTCACAATAAGCTGATAAATCCTGATAACACAGAGCCACAGCCAGGGATTAAATCCCCCCCTCAGCAGCACTGAAGGTGCTCAAATGTGCAATCACCCAGCCCGAGCTCCACAGTGCACTTTGGGGGAAAGGGAGGAGAGCTCGTATAACAGAGCAACAAAGCACACAGAGAGCAGTGACAGCCTGGGGAAGACTCATCACAGGTTTTTGGGAGACAAGTCCTGCCTCATCAGTCCATCTGAGTCCCCTAAAGCGTGGGCAAGCGATGGCACTGCTTGACACCATGAACTTCTCTTTCTAATGAACCAGTTTCAAGAATGTAAGGTGCCATCAAGTAATGGAAGAGTTTCTTTGAGTTAAAAATGGTTAAAAATGGAAACATTAATAAGAGGTCAGCTCTCCCAGTGGAGGTGAGACCCGACAGGCATCTCTGCAGCTCAGCTTTTTATAAGTGACTATGGAAAAGCAATTAGCAAAGGGAAAAATTGAATGATTCAAGAGAGTTCAAAGCTTCAAGTCAACTGAGAGAAAACCTCAAGTCGCTCAGGACACAGTAGCTGGACAAGACAGTGGCAGACAGATTTCAGTGCTGAAAAATTGAGAGAGAGGAGAAAAGCTTGCTATGCTCTAACTGCACATCACAGCTCCACAGTAACCATCCCTGTCAGGGGTGTATTAAGGAGTTCTGTGGCTAAGGTCACAAATAAATGTCACATCATTGCTGAGCAGCAATCAGGACGGTTTAGCACCTGATAGGAACTGTTAGGAAACATGGAGAGGATAAAACAAATTATTTCCATCATGCTGCCTTATGATTGCTGGGTCTGCCCAGCTGCACAGTGGTGGCACTGTGGCCTTCTTCATCATCATCATCATAAGAGGGATTTAGAGAGGTAAACAGGGCCCAGGGAACACCTCTCCTGGCCACAGAGAGGAGCAGAAATGGGAAGGGCTTTTGTCTAAACTCACAGGAACTCCCATGGTGGAAAACAGGCTGTAGAGGGAATATGGTCATGACAGTCCACAAAATCAGGAGGAACCCACAGAAAATAAAGAGTAGCTGCTCTTCAGGATTACTCACAGCACTAGAATTAAGGGATACTAAATAAATTATCATATAGTAGGTTTAAACAAACAAAGGGAAGTTGTTTTTTTTTTCCCCTCCCCATAAGATGTAATTGCATTGTGGAACTCATCGCCCCAGGATGTTGTGGATGCCAAACACATCAAGAGAGTCAAAAGTCAATTAAACAAATTCATGGACAGGTCCATCAGTGGCTATTAAACATGATGATGGAGATGCAGCCTCTGGCTGACAAGTCTCTGAACCACATGAAACTTTATCACAGGAAGATTTACTTTGTGCTTGCCTTGTTTGCTCCCCTCAGCATCCACAGCCAACCATGGACCCAGGTACTGAGTTATTCCAAGTTGTTCCAAGCTGGTGCCAGCTCTCAGAGTGGAACTGAGCTCTCTCAGGTCTCAGCACATGCCAGCTCTGGTCTAGAGTTCCAGACTTCCTCTTTGTCCCTGTCCTGAAGTGACATTAATCTTTTGAACACAGGGTGGATTGCCAACATCTTAGGCTAAAATTTTGAGCTTTAAACCTCAGGAGATTCCAAGGACATGAAATCCAAAATCACACCCAGATGTCAGCCCTTTGTTTGGATGTCATGATTTATACCATGAGTGACACTTCCTCTTCTGTCTCCCTAACAATGACAAAACAAAGAGCTATAAACAAAACCTGACTCCAGATGTTCTTGTGCCCTCATTAGTGACCAGCTTGGCTAATACTATTTCATCAGCCCTTTGTTTCAGGGTGGCAAGCCAACATCAGCAACTCGAGGACACTTTGATGGGCTCCCCCCACTTGGGATGCGACAAATTCCCAGGACACTCCTGCCCAACACTCACTACAATAACAAGCACAGGGCTGAATTACTGCCCTCGACAATGTTTGGTACGTGGAAAAACTTGTGCTTGCTAATTACCACGATTGCTCCATAAAAATCCCCCTCGGGCAGCCGCGTGCAATCCCGGTGAGCCCAGCCCTGCCCCTCGGCAGCAGCCCAGGTGGAGACAGCCTTTCCTCTTTGAAGAGCCTCCCCAGCATCCCAGGTGTCCCACCCACTCGCCAAATCTATTCCTAGACATATCAGCTCTATTTATTTTCCACACGGACTCTGACACCGGTGCAAAGGGTGAGAATCCGTCAGGCCAGACGTGTAAGTAGGCTACAAAACAAAGACTTTTCCTCTTCCTTTGAAGCCTACTATCCATTATTTTTGATAAGAGGTGCAGCAGATTTATTTCTCTGGTTTGAGCACTCCTAAGCCTCTTTACTAAGCCTGGCAGCGAGAACCTCAAAGCAGATGCCAAACTCTGCAATCTTTTTACGTGTGGTAGAAATAATCCCTTTGCCTGGTGCCTGGGAGAGCTGAACCCTGACATCCACAGGAGCTGCTGATGGACCAGCACTCGGGAGCCAAAGCAGAGCCAGCAATGGTCTCTCCTCCCCACAAAGCCCCTTCTCTCTGCAGCCAACCAACAACCACAGATTTTGCTTTTCTCTGAGCTCCAGCCTTGCTCTTGTACAAAGGCTGGGAAGAAAGACTCAGATCTGACCCCAAAGCCCATCACATCTCCCTGTGCCAGTTCTCCTAACAAAGGATCCTTTACTCCTCCTCCTCCTGCAGTTTCACTTCTAGCTTTAGATGCTTTGTGAGTTGAAGAAGCTCAAAGAAGCTCATGTAACAGGGCAATCCAAAGGCACCCCTGCTCCCAGATTAACACAGGCCAGGCTAACGAGGTCCTTTGGCTGGGTGGCTGCCTTGGGCTCAGGAACTCCATGAGTCACCAAATCCCAATGCCAAATCCCCAGCACCAGGGTAATTGCAGACATTTTGAACCTGCAAGATCAAGCTGCAAGGGCAGAGGGAAGCTAATCATGAAAGGAATAAATCAAGGGGAAATACTTGGCACTTCACTTTTGGCAGGGAGAGGCTGATCAACTTTTACTCTGGAGGAAAAGGGAGTGAGAGAGGGAAGATTCACTTTCACTTGGCTCCCAGGATGTCCAGGGACTTTCACATCCCTGCACAGAGAACAGCTGCTGTATGTCTTTTACATCTCACAATGATAGATTCCTCATTTAAAAATAAATCAGTGCAGCCTGGGATAGATGCCAGCACATTTCCCCCAGTTTTCCCACATCCCACATTTTAAAGGCAGCTGATGAGCTCCATCCTTGCTGATCCCTCATCCTTCCTTTAATAACTCCCCATGTTCCCATTAAAACCAGTGCTTTGCCCTCTTCACCTTTAAATTTCCCCAGAGCTGTAGTTCCCTACTTTGGCTGCTTTTGCTCAGTTTTGCATCATATGGTGTTACTGCTTCAACAGCACCAGCACTCTCTGAAGTTCTTTTCTTTTTGTAACTTTTCTCCACAGGCAGCACCACTGAACTCTTTGTGTAAAAAAAAACCACCTCTACTGGGTCAATCCATCTCCAAAATTACTACCTCATCAATCACTTGTGAGAATGTTTCAAAAGTTAAAAATCAATAGTTCAGGCACAGTTGGAACCAGCACTTACTCTCCACACATTGATCTTGACCTTCAGGTTGATGTTGTTCCCCAAAACTTATAAAAGGGACCCGAGTTTGCAAACAAGGTGCCCAAGCACATCGTGTTGTGCAACACAGAGGCTATCAAACCTGGGATCTCATTACACCCTCTGCCTCCCACTCCGGGTTGTGTTCCCTTGTTACATCTTGTTTCAAATTAGACCGAGAGCTCGTCACGCCAGCGGCAGTGGCTCCCCGTGGCACCACTGCAGCAAACAGGATTAATAAGCTAAGACTAAAGACAGCTCTCAAAAGCACAAAAAACTCACAAGAAACAAAGGGATGTGGGAAAGTCTTGCCCCTGCCCTGAATAAAGAACTCTCAAGACACTTGAATAACTTCAGGACATCCGTGAACTTGGCTTCTCTATCATGAGTTTCATTTTTCACTTTTAACCCCAGCACTCCACAAATTAAGTGAACCTAAATGAAAACATGCTTTGCATGGTCTAAGATTTTTTTTTTTAATGTTCTGTTTTATCAGCATAGCTCAAAGATTTAAGTAGTCCATTCAAACTGGGTCATTTGTGTTGTAGACAACAGGGCACACTCAGCAAGCAGGAGATAAGGATTCTGGTGGCAAGAAACAAGCTTGTCCTTTGTCAGCAGGCTGCTCTGTCCTAGCCCAGGATCTCACTCCCCCCTAAGCATGGTTTTATCACTGTCTTCCTTCTGGTTTAGGACTCACCTTGGTAATTAGGCCACCCCTGCCACAGTTACACCTGGCTGGGGAGGTGCTGCCTGCTCAGCTTCCCACCAAACTGCACCCAGAGCCCTCAGTGCTGCCCTTCCAGTAGGGCACACAAAGATGTGGCATTTGGGTATCTGGCCATCAGTTCCCAGGGGCTTTACACCAGCTGAACCACTTTTCCCATAGCCTGAAGAGGCTGACCTGGAGCAGTGTCTGGTTTTTATCAGCTGGGATCCAGAGAAAGGAGAGATTTGCCACTGGTCACCAAACAAGCCAGTGGTTTAGGTAAGATGCTCTTTGCTTTCCCTGGAGCTGAGGCTGGGATTCAGTTCACTGTCCCCATCATCTTGTCACACTCATCTGCTGAGCTCCACGATAACAGCTCAGGGTTTGGGAGAGCTCTCAGTGCACTGCCATTTCACCCAGCTGCAGCTGAGAGTTCCATCCCTCTTCATTTGGCATGGTTTCTGTAACGAGAAGCTTTCAGGATGATAGGAATTCCCAGGCCAAGGAGTATAACTCTAATAATTCAGCTTCACAACAGCAGATCGGGTGTCACTGCCTCCCTGGAGGCCTCAACTCCTTTCTCCCCCTGCCCACCCTCCCTGAGAGCATCATCTCTGAAGGTCCACCTCTTCCAGGTCTAGCACATCATCACTGGATTTTGCTTCCACAGGACCTTCCGACACCAAAAATGAAGCCCAGGTAGTGGTTCTGGTGATTTTCTCTAAGCAGGCACAGTGGGCCTGCCTTAATGGCAGCATCTCCTTGGACAGCACTGCCAGGTGTCCCTGGCACCGTGGGGCACTACAGAAGGTGGGTCTGGGGGCTGCAGAGGGAACTCAGTGCCCACATGAATGAGGACACTTACTCACAGAAGAGAGCAGCACTGGGAAGCAGAGCTCTCATTCCATGGGAAATCCTCATTTTCAAACAAGATTAATTTTGCTTTTAATCATCCTCCATCCAACCAATGCTCAGGACAAGAGGACTTGCAGGCAAAATTCACCCTCCTCATCTTACCCTTTGCTTGCAGCTGTTGTTACAGAAACCCACAAATGAAACCATCACATTTGCATGCCATTTAACTTGGCATGACAGTTTTCCTGCTGGAAGAAAAGCTTCCTCAGGCTAGGTGGGGTAGGGCTGTCCAGGAACAAACCCTTTTTCGACAGAAAAGGAGGAAGAAGTTAGTTATCTCCTGCCTTGTCCCAGAGCTTTGGAGTGAAGGCACTTAAGGCAACAGCAAACAAGTGCTCAGCAGCACTTCAGTGATGTGGTTTAAGCAGAAAAAAAACCCCCTTTCTTGAGCATGGAGCTAAGCAGGCCCCAGGCAGTAATGGGTATATGATGAATAATAAACCCAGCTGAAGCAAGATGCATGAGTCAACCCAGATGAAGAGCTCCTCTTGGTTCCTCCCTCCCCCCTGCCTTTGGCTGCTCCTTGGAAAACCCATATGCGTTATGAGGGTGTCCACAAAACAAACATTTGGCTGCCTTCTTCAAGAAACCTTGGAGAGCCCAAAACTGGCTGTGTGGGCTGAGTGCTCAGCGGGGTACAGTAACCAAAGCAAAGAGAAACCTCCTCAGGGGCTCTTAGAGCATTTGGGATGGGAGAAATGGAGCAGAAACCTTTGTAGAAAAGCTATTTACATCTGTTTGACCCTTGTAAAACAGGTCCCCAGGCTCTTCCCCACTCGGAGGCATTTGGATGATGAGGTTGCAGCAGCAGTTTGATCCTTCCCAGGGGAAAGGAATGGGGCAGAACCACCAAGCACACACATGGCACAGGCAGAGCGGTCCCACCTGCTCTGCCAGGCAGGAAGGGACAGCAGGAGGCTCCCTGGAAGGACCAGTGTCCCTGCAGTGCTGCCTCTTGGCTGGCAGGCCCAGGAGGAGCCAATGAAAGTGAAAGACACCTGCACCCTCCTCCAGACTCCACCTTGCCCCCCCAGCCTTCCCCGACAGGCAGCTCCTCCCGGGGAGGCTGCTGATCCCCTCCCACTCAAATCCCTTGATCCGCCTGCCAAAGCCCAGGCTGCTCCAGCAGGGTCTGGCTGCCCGCAGGTCACGGCAGGGCTGCAGCTCAGCTCTGGGTGCCACAAGCCCAGGGGGCTCTGGCTCTGCTCTTCCCTTGCTCTGTTCCAAATTGGAGATTTACAAGTTCACCCATCCCAGCAGCACGTGCTGGCCCCAAACCTTGGGAAAGCCAGGAGGTCCTGGGAAAGGGGATCCCTTGTACAGAGGGTCTTTGCTGAAACTAATGTGGATGCACACAAGTGACCAACCCATGCCAGGCACGGCTCCTGCTGCTGGTCTGGAGCCAGGCTCACCCACAGCTCACTGCTCGCTCTGCCTCCACATTTGCTACCGACACAACCTTCCTCACCCCGAGGCCAGCACCACCTCCAGCTCTCCCTGAATCATGAGTGGCACCGAGCCAGGAGGAGTGTGGAGGTGGTCTGCTTGCTGGGGACCATGAACAGCAGAGAAACGGGGTGACAGAGGCCTGACTGGCACAGTTCGACACCCAGCAGCCCCCCAGCAACTTTGTCCCATGGGGGGTAGACCACAAGGTCCCCAAGAAGTGGCAGGTGAATGCTGACCCACCTGCACATGATCTGCCCTTCCAGAAGGCAAGGTTTCAAGTCTGGTCTCATTCAGGACAGCACTGGGTGTGACAGGCAGCTCTGCTGCTGGGTTCTGTCACTGCTTATACTGCAGCACAAAGCCTTGCTCTGCCCACTGCTCCAGGAAGAGAGAAAGTGGGGTTTGACTCCTTCTTCCACTGTGGGTGCCCTGCAGTACATGGACAATGCAGAGAGCTTGTCTTGAGGGCTGACACGCAGAGCCCAGGAGTGCTCTGCCCCAAACCCAGAGCATTGGCCACCCCATGGAAGCTCCGTTCCCTGGGCCATCCCATTGCCACTGGGAATCCTCACCAGGCTCGTGCCCCATCAGGCACCACGAGCAGCCAAGTGAGCATGGCCTCCTCCTCCTCCTGCAGCCTGTTGAGCAATCACCAGTGGGTGGACACACACCCAGGCTAAACAGCTCCAGCACGGCCGCCCTCACCCGCCACGGCTTAGACCCAGGTCACCAAACACATTCTTGCTTTGGGTGCGCTGGTTCCCATGCTCCTCCCCGGGAGAAGCCCGTCTTGCTCAACCCCACTCCACTCTGGTTTCCCCAGTGCTGAACCCGGAACCAGATTTCACTCATCACAAAACGTGCCAGCCCTTCTTGCCACACAGCCCTGTCCCAGGGCCTGGCAGGATGCGATGCTGCCAGCGAGAGCTGGTCCATGCCCCACCACTCCATCCCTGCCAGCAGGGCTGCAGGCTGGCCCAGGACTAATGGAGAGGGGGGGAAACGTCTCTGTTGCCATTGTCACTAATCCCTGGTTTTGACCAGATCAGCCTGTGAGATGCTTGACACCTGAAGGACGGAGAGTTTAAGGCTTCCAATGCCTCCTCTGCACAGCCTTTACCTCCACATGACACATCAGAGCTTTTGCAATCCAGGTTAGCACCATCTGCCCTATTTCAACTTCAAAGCACTTCACAAACATTAACCAATTAATCCTCTCACTGCCCTCCGAAGGAGGTGAGCATCTTTATTTTTATCTGTTTCCCCATCAATGAGAAGGAGAGAGTTAAGTGCCTCTCCCAAGGCTGTCTGCACTTGACTCCCAGCCCCAGGCTGGGGCCATCAGAGGAAGGGACAGGTGCACCTGAGACACAGGAAATGCTGCAGCAATCACAGCACCTAAATCAAGCAACTTTGTTTTTCTCCGTGCCCCATATGACTGGGATTTTTGAGCATTTTCTGTTCATCATCGCTCAATGACCTGGAAGGAAAATGATCTGAGACAAGCCAGACAGAGGAGGCCACTGACACAACAACCAGGACCAGCTGGAGAGCCAGGGGCACACACAGAGTAACTGTTTCTAATAAGCCAGGAGAAGTCCTACATCTTGCAATAAAAAGCAGAGCTCAGCATGGATGGTTCCTGAGTAAGGGGACAAACTTTGATGTGACCACAGGTAGACAGACAGCCAAAACACGGCATGAGCTACTGGCAGCACTTAGCTTCTGCTAAAAACTGGGGCAGAACATCCCAGCTCATCCTGCACTTTAAATCATACTTATTTCCTGCAGCTCAGACAAAGCTTGGTTCAGGGAACCCTACAAACCTCTGAGGCACTGGTACGGACAGGGAGCTGGAAAGGGAGCTGGCCTTAAGCACTGCAACTGCAGGAAGTCAGCAGGTGTCACACCAGCATGGTGGCAGCTCGTTCAGGGTGGGACACATGTCCCTGGGAGTGATGCTCCCATCCTCTACATCGGTGAGGATTCACTCAAACACTGCCGGCAAAGGGCACAGCTCCCACATTCACCAGGTCATTCACCAGGTCTATCGTGTACCTCTGAGGTGTAACCAGCAAAAAAAACTGTTTCATCACCTGAAATGATTTATTTGTTGAAGACATGAACCCATGAGCACTCCCCCCTCTCCCAGCATCCAGGTGTGCTCGGGAGAAGGGAAGGAAACACCCTGATGCCAACAGCCCCGAGACAGGAGGCTGTGCAGAGGGAGGATGGGGTGCACAGGGGTTGCACACCAGAGCCCACCACCAGTGACGGCTGCATTTCTTACAACCTTTCCAGGAATGTAACTGCTGGCTGGGGAGCAGGGGCCGCCTGAGCGCGGGAGGGACGCCGTGGGACGGGCCGGGCAGGGCTGGGATGCTGCTCCCGGCTCCCTTTCGCCTCAGCAGCAATTTCTGTCCCCAGGGTTCCTCAGAGCATGTGAGTGAAAGTCTCGCTGCTTTTGCAACACCGCTGACCCAGGGTGGGACTCCTGCTCCTCCGCTGCCCCGGTGGCAGGGAAAACCCACAATTGTAGGGAAGCACTGCTTCGTTTTTCTCGTCATTTCCAATGGCTGTGGCTCAGCGCTAACTGCTGGCAATTACTCATTACCACTCACCCCGAGGTTCCAATTGCTCGCTAAACCCTGTGAAGATGTAGGAATCCCAAAGCCTTTTGGATGGAGAGGGGCAACCTTTAAACAAAGCTCTGCAATGCCAGATCAATACTGGAAAGAGCTGAAATCAGTCCAGCGTCTCGCTTAAGTGGCAGGAGAATTTCAGGCAGATGAAATGCAATTCTCTAACTGCAGTTATTAGAGGCAGCGGGGCTAGAAGCCTTGCTGGATCTGGAATAGAAGTACCATCCCGAGGGAAGGCTTTTCTTAGCATCAAGAATCACTATATGTGCTGTTTTAAACAGGTATTCAGAACATGCCTTGAATTTATTGCCAAGCACAGACCTCGAGTGCCAGTAGCACCTTCAAAAGGGAGGTTTGCCCACCTCCTCAGGGGCTGTCACACCTCCAACACGGGCTGCAAGCGGGCCCCAGGGAGGGGACCAGAGCTGTGGCTGCCCAGGTCCCGCTCCCACGGGAGCGCCCCAAGGAGCAGGGACAGCGCGGGGCTGGCTCACAGCAGACAGTGCCACCTGCTGTCACCTGGTCCCCGTCCCACCGCTCACACGGGGGTCCCCAAGCCAGCTCCCGGCTCAGCAGTACAGCCCCCATGCAAGCCAGACCCCAAAAAGCAGCCACTTTTCCATATGGTATTTTTGTTTACTCATCAGGCTGTTCCCCCTCTCCACGTGGTTGTGTGGGACAGACATGGAGCTGCTGGATGACCCACTGCTCGTCCATGATCTTCAGCATAGCACAGGATTTGACCCCACATGCCAGCATTGTTCACCAAGGAAAGAAGGAAAAGGCAGATACCAGCACTGGGATATGACAAGAAACAATTTCCAAGTGCACTTTGTCTTCCTCCTCAACTGAAAACTCTGGTTTTGTGTATCTCTCTTGAGCATTGACACAATCTCTTCCACTCCTGAACCTCTCACCACCTTTTTGGGGCATGGAGAGGAGCCCAAGCTGCTTAGAAACACCCTGGAAGTGAGCAGGGAGACGATCCCAATCCCACCCTATTCAAACACCACGATGAGATGGGCATGTGGATGCTGCAACTGCATGACATGCCCACAAACCCAAAATGCCCTAAATAACAGCTATGGGGTTTACCTGGACCCCACAGTGATACAACAACCTCACAAATCTCCTGTGAACTCCTCCAGGCAACCTTTGCAGCTTGGCTCAGACCAGAATCAAAATGTGAAGAAAACCACCAAACTCAGCAGGACTTTGGGCCCTCAGGGACTCAGCAGACCCTTAACATTCACCACAAGGAGCTTCTTAACAGATGGGTGGATTCTTAATCACGTTCTCAAACTTATAAGCCTTTAATTTGTTCTTCTTCTTGTTAAAAGTCATTGGAAGATGGAATCCCTCTCCCCAAGAAATCTACTTGCCAAGACCTGCTCAAGCCCAAATTTGCTTTCCATTAGCTGGCCACCAAGATCTTGACCAGCAGTACATTAACCTTTGTCATATTTGAGAAGTGAAAGACCCAAGGATTGACTAGGACAGATACTTAAACCAGTTTACAAAATGAATTTCAAGTCAGAGAGAAAATCCACACAAATAAGAGGGAATGGAACTCATTGCCCAAAAAGGCCCTTCTCAAAAATCTTTCCTTAACCAGAATACAACAAACCCAAATAAGAACGAGGTTACCTGTTCCTCAAGAGCCCACTCTGGCTCTCCTGCTGCAGGAGTTGTTGGTGAGCACAGAAACTCCTGCAAGTGCCAGCACAGCAGGGCTGCCCAAAAACCTGGCACACAACAAACTCCTGCCTGCCCACGAGCAGATGCAGAGGCAGCTCTGACATGAAAGCTGGTGCCTCTGAGCCATCTGAGAAAGGTCCACCCTGGACAGGAACCACCTAGAAAAAAAAAATCCACTTTGTTGACACACCCCCACCCCAAACACACGGTTTTGAAACCAAATAAACTATCATAGATCACACAGCAGATTTCAAATAAAGCCCTACAAAAACAGGGCAATCCTTGAGAGTATACTTAGTCCCCTACTACCCCAAGTCTCATTATTACCTGAAAATCAACTTAATTTAAGAACTCACATTCAGCCTGCAGACCCCTCACAACCAATTTCATCAGGATCCTCTTCCTGGTGCAGCACCCAAGGTACTTCCCAGAGCAATCCCATTGCTGTCTGCCCAAACCACCCAACCTCCCCCTAAATGTGGAGGGGGCACATATTTATGGTACCAGGAGGAGTCACATGCCTTAGGTCCGTTGAGCTCGTTTCCCAGTCTCCTTGCTTTCAATTTCCCTCCTTCAATCAGAGTGCTAAAGCGGCACAGGAGAACCAAATTCAATTAACAGGATTAATAGCAATTAAGCTCCTATTGGAGTCAGGGTTGTGCTCTTTAGTCCTGGAAAGAAACTACATGTCACTGCAACAAGATAAGCAGCAGGTGATGCCAGAAGCTTTTTATTTCCAAGGAGAAAAATTGGTTGTCTTCCTGAAAGCCCTTCCCTCCTCCTCTGACCAGAATTTGGCCCAGATGGAGCCGCTTCCCTTCCAGCCTGTTCCTGCTCAGCCCCACTCTTTGCACCTGGAAGAGCTCAGCTTCCCCTGAACACCAGTTATAGGGTCTGAATGAACCACCCCAAAATCACTCTCTTTTTCCATGCCTGTATTAAAAAAAACCAACCCAGTTTCACAGCATGTGTGGGAAAGAGTAGAGCACTTGGAAGTGATGCTGAAGTTCCCTTTCGTTTGCCTTCTCTGTGGGATTTGCTCCTGACAGCCCGACCCCGCTGTGCAGGGAGGTTCTGCCAAGAGGATCAGTCCCAGTTACCGGCACACCGGGATATTCCCACTCCCTGGCAGAGTCCTGACCCTTCCCACAGCAGGGACCATCCCTGAAGGCAGGAAGGCACTGTCACTCTGGCAATTTATCCTCCGGTCTCACTCCGTTGTCACAGCACCTCACAGAAGTTATTTTAGCTACAGAGCAGCGCTCTGGCTTCCTGTGTAGATCCTTAGTGTTCTTCCTAATTGAGGGCTTTTAACATTAACAGCCTTTAGCAGCTGTTCTCCTTCCGGAGGTGGGGGGGGGCACAAAATCTTTTATTCAAATTTCTTCTCTAAGAAGTGGAAACGTGACCCACATCCTAAGCAGATGTCCCTCAAGTGACAAGCCTTCCCCACTCTGTCACAGGCTCCTTTCAGCCACTGGTCCCGTGACTTGCTGAATTCACCAGTCCAATACATAATCCCCAAGCAGCAACCAGGGATCTCTGGCTGAATATTTCCTCCAGAACCAGGCAAGGGGCTCTACGTGGCTTGGTGGGAGCTGGAGCTGCCCAGTTCCAATGCTGGCCCACCAGTGCCCTGTCCCTGCTGTGCCACCTGTGAGTGAAGTACTGGATAAATTGGGATGGGTTCACCAGGGGCAGAGCTGCAGCAGCTGGGGGCTGTGGGCTCTTCCCAAGAGGAGGATGCTGCATGCAGCAGCCACCAAGCAAAATGGAAAATGGGATAGGAAGGGATCATGGGACGCACTGAGGTTGGTGCCTGCAATTCCTCTCCAGCCAGGGTGGGATCTGCATGGCAAAAAAGCTGCCTGAGCCCTCAGAAGAGAGCTGGGATTTACTTTTGTCAGAGCCTTGAGTGTTTTGAAGTCCAGAGAGTGGCAAGAAGCAACAAGCCCCACCAGTGCCCGCGGGAAATTGCAACAGAGTCACCAGCCAAAAGCATTCAAAGATCGCAAACCAGACCCAGATGATCATGAATCACAGCTTAGAAACCACAAATGGTTCTTAAGCCTCTCCAAAATAATGTCACTTACCAACAGGCTCGTTTGGAGTGGTTCGCGTTTTCCAGCCGCCTTCTGACCCCAAGAGAGAGAATGGGCTGAAGCAGGAGCAGAGCTCCTCGTGCTCCTCCTGGGAGCTGGGGTGACAACAGGGAGATGTTGTGACACCTGGCACAAGGTTACCCACGCTGGTGGGGCCGTGGGAAGGGCTGTGTGGGACCCTGGTGTCGGTGGGGGTGGGCAAGGGGTGACCCCGGGGCAGGCTGAGCGTGGCTGTGAAGGAGAGCAGGGGGTCTCACCTGGTTCCTGGCTCCCTCCAGGGCTCTGGCCTCACCTGCCCCACACTCACATTTGAAGTCTGAGGGATGGCAAAAAACAGTTTTGTTTGAAAATGCTTCCTGTGCTTTTCATCAGGGAACACACGGAGGTGATGTTAAATGCACTAATGTGGTAAAACACCACAGGCTCCTTGGGTCCACGTTTGTGGGCAATCCTGAAGCTCCAGACAGAGCAAGACCTACATCCCAATAATGCACAGGCAGTAAAGCTCTTACGTGTCATCAATGTTTTAACGCCCCATTTAAATATTAATATAATGGAACAGCATAAAAGCAATATCTCTGAAAGCACAGGGTCATTTAGTCCATTGCCCTGTTCTCAGGAAGAACCCAGAGACCTCCTCCAAGTGTTTTACTTCCCCAGTCCAGTGCTGATTTTCTCAGTCTCATAACATTAGTTCTAGTAATAATAATACATCATCATAATGCAAAGCTGGCCATCGTGATAATTATTTATGACTTATGCTTCTGGCCATAACTGAATGTTTCTGTAGAGGTTTTAATTATCATTTATGCATCTTTGTTGCATGTCCATAAAAATCCCGGGGCTCTGTATGGCTGAAAGCTGAATTTATAGGATCCTGGGAATGGCAGAGCCTGGATCCAGTGAGAAAGGCTGCTCCTAATGGCCAAAATGCCAGATCCAGTGAAAGGACATGTGTGTCAGCAGGGCACAAAAGGCAAAAATGAGTCCCAGCAGGTGGAACTGCAGTTCCTGCAGTAAAAGGGACTTGGGTCAGCTCCATTTGTGCCTGGTCCATGTCAGCACCTTGATGGAGATGACCAGGGAGAGGTCTCGGGGTCTGAGGCCCCAGCTGGTCAAGGGGCTGACACGGGAAGGGTGACAGCACACAGAGAGGTGTTTGGGCTCGGGGACACTTGTGCCCCCTCCCTGCCATCCTCCCCAGGGAGCTGCACTCGGGGCCGTCCAGCCCCTTGCCAGGAGTGTCTGATCACCTTCCATGTAATCCTGGAGGATCCTTAGGGAGAGCAGGACCTGGCCACGGCAGCCCTGCGGTTCATCCTGAGGAGAGGAACAGCAAAGCACAAAGCTCAGGGATGTCTCAGCTAAACAGGCAGATGCAGCATCATCAGCTGCCTCCAGCACACCCCTCACCATCTGCTCCTGGCAAACACCTCAGCACTGGAAGAGAGATCCCCCAAGTGCAGGCACTGCGAGGCTGCATTGAGCTTGGAAGCAGGCTGGATTCCTTCTTCCAAAATACACAGAGGGAAAAATACAAGATGCAACATCCCCGAGTATTTCCTACAGAAACCACAGCATAACATCAGAACCTCGGCTGTTTTTTTAACTGGAAAACCAAGTTTCTTGGTAAGTGGGGCTTGAAACTGTGAGCCAGGGGCTTCCAGAAGCTCAGAAAAGGGAGAGGAATGAAGAAAAGAGGATCTTGGCAGGGATGAATAAGGATAAGAAGGAAAAGCATACTGCAGGCAGCAGCCATGGGCTTTGGCAGCCACTTCCTCATGTAGAAGGAAAAAAACCAATTTAAAAGCTGCTTGGGGAAAAGGAGGTTCAGCAGTGGATTTTTTCATCTCCGTTACCAGAGCAAAAGGACTGCACCTCATATCCCTGATGGGCTGAAGACAGTGCCTTCACTGCAGAGCACCTCGCTTTCACAGCCGGGCTGGAAACGTACAAGGCATCAAAAATAATGTCGCATTTATTAGGGAAGCAATTCAAGTGCAAAACTCACCGAGGGATGTAGGCAGCTGACTACATGCAGAAATCAAAGGGAACCCTTGATGGAAAAGAAATGTTTAGCCACTATGTTCAAAGGCTCCCTAAATCAAAGACAAACTCCTTCTTTAATCAAGGCCATTGACCGAGGCTGAAAGCACAGGGAACTGCCAACAATTCCCGCAGCGTCGCTTTTCATGGCAGGGCTGCAGGTGCTGATGCTCTTGTACCCAGCATCCTCCCCCAGCATCCTGTATCTGTGTCCTGGGAGCAGCTCCCGGCACTCAAAACACAGCAGCTTTGTGGGGACAATAAACCTCAGCCGTCAGCCATCCAAACATCCCAGTGCCCCTGTTTTAGCCACAGGAATCTTTCAGCCTCTGCCTCCGAGCTTGAGGAGTCATTAGGAGAAGGAGCAAGTGTTAATTGGGCTGTATCTAATCTCAGCCCGAGCCAGGGGTCAATAGCTGTTAGCTAAAGTTTATCAGCAGTGTTTGGCCATCATTTATCAGCTTTGGGGAGGTTGTGCTGGACAGGTGTGCAACATGCTGACGCACAGACGGGGTCGGGGAGGATTGATTTTCCCGCCCGGAGCGGATCCCAGCGATTTCACAAGCACACGTTTGTTGTGGCTGAAGCAACCAGCACTAGCAGGAGATGCTGGTAGGGAAAGAGCTGGCCAAGAATGAAGTGCACATTTATGAATGGACTTCTGAAATAACATGGATCTCACAGCGCCTTGTGGTAGCACAGCTCTGAGGAAAAACCGTCTCTGGCAAGAGGCTCAGTGTTTCCCATCTCTGCTGAGCTTTATGTTCAGAATCAGAGTCCAGCAATGTTATCCCCAGCTCTAGATCATGTCTGCTACTTCTTTTCTCTTTCCTCCCAAAATCTCTTCTCTATCAGTCTGTTGAAAAGCCCACTGCTCATTTTAAAATCTCTCTATAGATCACAAGAAGAAGAAATGTTGTCAGAAAGTAAAGCCTTATTTCATAATTTGCATTAGTTTTCCCTTCCTATCATCACCTTTCCAATTTTTTAATAGGGATTTTTTTTCCTATGGTGCTAAGCAGACTGAGAGGTCTCTGCTGGAAAAACCTCATCTCCTCTATTTGTTCAAAATGGCACAGTGAGATGGACCAAAGAGTTTCAGCATTCTCGAGCCATGCATTTCATTGAAATCAGAAGTATAATACTGTTTTTCTTATTTCTGGGCCACTCTTGGGAGCCAATCATGTATCAATAGCCATTAGTGCTGCCAATGGAACTCACAGGAGTAGCTAGAATTGGCAAATATTTCTGGGGTTGTGATGAAAGTCATTTGCAGTATATTTGGTTTTGTTGATCAACTGCCTTACAAAGTGATGGAAAATATTACAAAAGCTTGACAAAAACTTTGACAAAATGTTTTCAAGAAATTGAGAAAAAATGTGAAAATATCTTGTATTTTCCACTAAAAAAATCTACTCCTGGAGACAGTGGGTTAGCCAAGGACCACAGAGGGGCTGTTGCTCCTCTGCTGGTTTCTGACAGCTTCTGTGGAAAATATCATTTCATTCAGTCATGTTATGAACGTCTGCAAGGATAAAGACTCCTCGGTCTTTTTTGGTCCCTCAGCAGTGTTTGTCCATCCTTGTGGTGAATATTTTTTTCCTGCTATTCTGCTGGAATAACACTTCCTGAACTTTGTCTCTGGCATCTCTCACCTTTTGCTGTTTAGGTCTGGGAGGGCCCTGGCTCTGTCTTCTCCCCATGTCCTGCCAATCCTTCACCTCCTCACACCAGCTCTGCAGCCAGGACAATGCACCCAGAGCTCACCTGGACTTCAGCCAACTTTCTGAAGAGCCAATTCTCAGATATCATCACTTGAAACTCACCCGAGGGAAAGGGAAACAGTCAGAGAACCACAGGATGGTTTGGGTTGGAAGGGGCCCTAAAGATCATCCAGTCCAGCCCCCTGCCATGGGCAGGGACACCTTCACTAGACCAGGTTGCTCCAAACCCTGTCCAGCCTGGCCATGAACACTTCCATGGATGGGGCAGCCAGAGCTTCCCTGCTCAATGGGCAATAACTGCAGGCACACGGGAACTTTTATCCAAACAGGACCAGGAACTAGAAATCCAGGATCCATATCAAGAGTGGCTCACACCAGAGCCCTTAAGGTACCTCACACACACTTCAGAGCAGGATCCAGCCCTGGACAAGGGACATGTGGTCCTTGGGAGCAGGGACAGAGCTGCCTGAGCCGAGCAGAAGGACAGATTAGACCGGATCATCCCCCCGGAGTCTGTGACCCCAAAAGGACAGGGACCATATGCTTCCCATCTTGTTAAGCTCCGTGAAAGAGGGAGTGGGCACAGGGTGCTGCTTCGAGTTGGAGAAAGGGGGAGTGATTTGCTGGAGGAGATTGAAATCTGTGTTTGCCCAATTATCATCCGCAGTGCTTAATCACTCTGCCCTGGATCTCTCCGGCAGCCGCAGGGGCAGTCGGATGTGGAGGCGGGAGGCAGATAGGATTTAATAAAGAAGCAATTTTATGAAGGAATACTTCGCTTTTGGCATTTTCTGTAGGAGTGGGAAAAATGATCTTTTTTTCTTCGGTAATGCCAGGGAAAGCAAGAAAAGCAGAGCTCCGTGTTTCAGCTCCTGGGGGATCCACCCCATGTGCCCTCACTGCCTCTACATCCCATGGAGATCCTGCAAGAGACCCAAGGAGAGGGGCACAGGAAATATGGGGAGAGAGGGGGAAAGCCTGTCCAGGAGCTGGCACCCCTGCACTGACCCGGGGTCCCACCTGCAAGGGAAGAGCCCCAAGGTCACCAGAGCTGAGCACAGTCCAGAGGGGTTCCCAGCAGGCCTGTGCCACCAGAGAGCCGTAGCAGAGGAGGGAAATGTTTCCATGGACTGAGCCCGTGGGGTTTGGTGTCACTGCAGCAGAGGCAGAGCAGAGGCAAACAGGCCAGGAGCTGGGCTGGGAACTTCCACACCAGGCTGGGAATTCCACCCAGCCAATGTCAGCCAGTCATCCTCCCAAACACAGAGCCTGTCCCCAGCACATTCATCCTCCTCAGGAAGCGTTTGATTGGCATCCAGGCACGGTCTCTTCTGAACAACCCAACAAGCTGTGATTTATGTGATGTCTTTGTCTTTAGACTCTGCTGTCAGCAATACCCATTCTCAGGCAAAGCTGCCGATGCCTGCAGATTTCCAAAGGTCTCTCTCATGGACACGCTGCCCTTGCTGAAGGATAACAAACAGAGGCTTTAGTAAAAGTAGAAATGATGATTTGCTAATGTTATCCTGTAGCTATGCCCAGCCCCCTCCCCAGAAACCAGAGGTCCCAAGTCCAAGATTTCCAGAACAGAAGAGGAAACAAATTGATATGCTGTCCTGGGCTCCAGAGATTCTCTTGCAGCTGGAGAAAATACGTGATGCTTTCTCAGCAGCTACTCACAGGATCCCTTTTCCTAAACTGTCAGAATGTTCAATATCTTCCATGCACCCAGAGCAACAGAATAGCTTTCTCAGCATTCATGGGAAAGAATCCAAGACAAAAATCACTACCAACCAAATTATGGTTTGGGGTTTTTTTCTGCAGGAAAAATCAGTGTTTGAGCAGTAATTCCCTGGGCAGAGGAGCAGCTGATGACTGCACACCATTCTCACCTTGCTGATGCAAAAGGGCTCAGTCTGTCTCATGTACCTTTCAAAACCACCTTGGATACCATGGGCAAGGTCTTGGCTACAGCTGCAAGAGCCAGGCCTGGCAGGTTACAGAGCTTTAGGCATTTTTAGCTTTTAAATCCAACACAAGCAGCATTTTGGACCCAAGAGAGCTTTGAGCATCTTGGTAACTGTTTTTTGTGACACCTCTAGGTTTCACATTTGCATCAGCCTTTCTCCAAATTTCACTCATCCCACCCATTGCAGGGCAGCAGCAAAGTCCCCACCTGCCTCGCTGAGATCCTGAGCACTGAGGAGCCTCTGGTGCCTGCCCTTCATTAATCCCAAGGAAGGTCACACAACCTCCACCAAGGGACCAAGGCTCAGGGACGCCACCAGCACAGGGTCATGGTGCAGGTCTTGGCCACACAGTCATTCCTGGGTGAAAGGGCTTGGGACTGCACAAGGGGCTCTGTTCCTGCTTTAGCCCATTCTCTCTCTGGTTCAGGAGAAGGCTGGAAAATGTGAACCACCCCAAATGAGCTTGTTGGGAAACACCATTATTTGGAAGAGGCTTAAGAACCATTTGTGGCTTTTAAGTTGTGACTCATGATCATCTGGGTCTGGTTTGTGATCTTTGAATGCTTTTGACTGGTGACTCTGTTGCAGTTTCCTGGGGGCACTGGTGCCTTTCTTTTTGTACATCAAGTCTCGACAAAAAAACAAATTCCAGCCCTGGTTACAACAAGTGATCCTCCAGCCTGTCATGAAGGGACCATGGCGGGGAGATAGGTTGCTTCCCAGATTTTTAATTCCCCTGCAATGTAATTTTTTTTATTCCTTTGTAACACTTTACCACTGAAAGAAATGTAACTTGAAAGCACTCAGGTTTGGCCAAAAGACGATGCAGAAATTCATCCTGGAGAAGGAAAATCACCTCTTCCTGCTGGTCCACCTGGAGGCAGACCTGGAAGTTCAACCCCTTACGCCCCTGTCCCACATTCCTTGTGTAGCATCAATTCCCTCTCCAACTGCTTCCAGCAGCCAGGAGAAGACTCCATCAGCAACTGCAGAGATCTCGTGTCCTACACCGTGTGTGGTGGCCACCACCCAGCAGGGCGGCCAAGAGGACACCATCCCATGCCAGCACCTGCTTTGGGACCCGCCTGTCCCCTCCATTTCTCCTCGACAGGCTCGGCAAGTCACACAGCACGGCTGGCAGAGCCGCCTGACTCATTTCTCTCCACTCCTCCAGCTGATGTGTTTGGAGGAACACGCTGCTCTGACAAGGTGACACATCCTGAGAAAGCCCACACTGCCGAGGACGGTACCAGGAGCACCCAGCGCAGTAGCAGCTCCCAGCTCTTTTTCATTCCTCCCCAGTCAAATGAGCCCCAAGCATTTCTGTTTGATTTTCCTGAAGGATATTGAATTGTTGTCAATCAGGAGAGAGGAGTCCTGAAATCCCCTGTTTTTGAAGGCATCTCATAAAGACACAGCTGTCAGTGGAGACGCTTGGAAAGGAAGAGCATTTGGTAATGGAGAAACTGCATTAAAACCCAAGTGTGCCTGCTGTTCAGCTGCAGCCTGTGCTGGAATCTTCTTTTGGCAGAGGCAACTGCCCTTGAGTCTGTTGGTTTGGCTCAATTCGTTGTGGAATAATTAAGTTCAGTCCATTGCACTGCATAATCTGGAGTTTCTTCAACCTTCTTCAGTAGCAAAGTACTTAATCTCATCCAGCTCTGGGAGCAGTTGGGAACATGAAAATCAGCCAGTGCAAAGCTATCAGGAGCCTGAGCAGTAAGAGGATGAAGAGAGAAGTGTGCAGGAGGCAGGGGAAGGTCAGCAGCCTGCCTGTGCTTTGATGCCTCTGACTTCTGGAGGAAGGAGAAAACCATGGTGTTACACACTTGAAATGTCCCAGGAACCAACAGAGTTGCCACCTGCAGAGCATAAACACTGAGGATTTACCCATCAAACTCAAGTTTGGAAATGCGCCTGGATGCCAAGGAATCTGAGGAAAAACGTTTCTGTTCCTGGACAATCCAAACTATCACATTTCCTGGCTACAGCAAGGATCTCCAAACTGAAAAATGTGTTTCACCAGGAGTGGGCACATCCCCAACATGGGTAATCAGAGAAACTCTTTTCAGCACTGCTCTATTTACATGTGTTAGATTGAAGAGGAAAATCTTCTCCCCAGTTGCCCTGGTGTGTGACCACCAATGCCCTTGCTGAGCCCCCTCCCAGCTTTGGGAAGTGAGCCCAAAACACCTATTGGCACATACAGGTTCTGCTCACACTGTGGACCTGGCAAGTAACAGGGGACAGTGTTGGACTGAGATGAACCTCCTTCAGCTATAAAAAATGATCATCCCTCCCTCCCTTGCTCCTCGGAGGGTGACAACACCACATGAAACATTGTCCCAGGCACACTAAAGGATTGTTATCTGTGCTCAAGGGTCCACTAACACCCAGCCCGCCTCCTGAGAGCTGCTGAGCAGGTCATACCCAAAGCCAGCTTTACTCTCTGAGTTAATAAAATAACAGATGCCACTAGGAGCAGTTCTTGCTACCTCATGTTGCAGGTCAGCCCAGAGAGAGCAGAGGCAAACCCAGTCAAGAGGGAGGAATCTCCCCATGACCACTGAAGCAAAAGCACAAGAGCTGTTTATGGCAGGGGAAAGCACCCTCCAGAGCCACGTTGGGAATGGGGTATCCCGTGGACAATGGAGCAGCTGCCAATGGAGCTGAGATTTCTCCCTCTCAAACAGCTTCTTGAATTGCTCTTGGCATTGACTTTTTCCTGTTCAGCTAATTAAAAATCTGTCTTTGAGTCATAAGCCCCCATTAGTAATAATTTGCTTTGCACTTCTCCAGTGATTTATGGCTGAGATATCAAAGTGCTTTAGAAACATTAATTAATCCTTCTAATCCCCGAGGGACTGATCCACTCTCTGCAATGCACCATCGGTGGTGTAAGTGTAGGAAATCCCCAGGGTTTACTCCCAACTGCAGGCAGGGAGAGGGGAAGGGAGCAGCGTCCGACCCAGCGGCTCATTTGGGTTTCTGTCTGCAATCAGAGATGTGCAGTCAAAATAGCAGCACTGAATATGCAGCCACGAGCGAGCCCGAGGCAGAGCCAAGCTCTGCTCTCCAGCAGCAATCCTTGCTCCCATTCCTGCCTGCCCGGGGAGGGAAGGGGAGCTGCAGCGCCCCAGCTCCACTCTGCGGATCACATCTGGAAAGGTGTGCACAGATCAAAGCCATCTTCACCCAGAGGTGGCTTCACCAGACAGCTGCACCCTGCAAGAGGCAGCAGCAGGGTCATTAACTAACTCTAGCTCATTAGCTAACTGTATTTCCCTTGCTGTCCTGCCCGTTTCTCCAATCTTGCTTCCTTGTACAAAGTTGCTTTATCACAGCTTGGAGTGCAGACCCAGAGCTGTCCCCCACACCTGGGACAGGGCCCCAGTCCTTGCTGGAGATAAGGATTGTTACCTCCATTGGCCTGGGAGAGGCTTTCATCCTGGCGTCCACCAATGAGCCAGTTGCCACCTGGTGTTGTCCCCGTACTTCCAATGTTGTCACCACAGGGCTGCAGGGTGGAGCTGGCTGTGTGGTGTGGTGCCAAGAGGAGGGAAAGGTATAAAGGTCCCAGCAGACTGCCAGGGACAGGATCTCTGAGACACTGAGGAGTGTCCCAGTTTCTCTCTGCTGTGCTCAGTAAAACATCACCTTGACCATGAAGGTAGCTGGTGTCTTCCTTCTCCTCTCCCTGGCACTCTGTTTCTACCAAGGTGAGTCCAACATTTTGCTTAGTGCAACATTTCCCCTCCTTGCTAAAGCTCCTGGGTCTGCCACATGGGGAGGTGAGTGTGGGAAGAGACCAGCTGGTGCTGGGACCTTGCTGTGGCCCTGGGCAGGGAATGCTGCAATGGCCAATGTTTATTTAAACTGTACCTGCCTGTCAGCAAACCTAAAACAAAGGCTTTGGAAGGGTGCACTCGCTCCCAAAAACGAACAGACCTGCTGGGCTGACGCTCTTTCTTCAGGGGTAGGATTTGTCCTGTAACTGGTGATTTCTAGGACAGTGTGATCCTTTCAGAGTGAATAGGTGCTATTCTGGTTTTTAAAAAGCAAATCCAAGAAGACAGGAAATGAATCTATGCAAGGGAAAATGCAGCTCTCACTACCAAAGCCAATGTTTAAGCCAACTGTGTTTTCAAAATCCCATATGGTGCAGAGGGATGAGAACATGAGCTGTTGCTGCTCCTCAGGTCCTGCTTTAGTGGGCTCGTTCCAAACAGGAGGGTGCTTCTGAAGCAGGTCCTCTGTCATCCTGTTTACTGCACAGAGGCTGCCATTGCAGGGCTGTCTGAGCACAAAATCTGGGCTCATTTCAGATGAACTCAGCACATAGTGAGCTGCAGCTCTTGGGTCTGGACCAGTGCTAGTCCAAAGTAAAATCCCTGAAATATTAAACAGTGTGGCCACCAGCTCCTCAGCACCAAAACGTTTCACTGCTGCTGGGCCATGCTGGTTGTTAATAGAGACATAGGATAAATCCTCTATATGTAGATAACTTCTGGTTTTATAAGCAACCCAGGATCTTCTTCTCAGTTCTGCCTTTGCAAAAAAATTCAGGTTGTTTTTCAAAACACCCACTGCGTGTTCCACCCATGTGATCCCAGCTGCCAGCTCAGGGCCAGCTTCTCCATGGGGAAGCCCACCAAAGCCATGGCTTGCTCCCACCAGCTTTGATGTGAGACCCCAGGGTCTCCTTCTAGTAGAGACCTTCAACAAATTGTCTTTTGCTCTGCTTGCTTGTGGTACAAACCGAGTAACAGTAGAAAAATCACGCTGGATTTACTCCAGCACCTGTCCAGTGTCAGCAGGAGTTTCTCAGTGACTCGTGAACATGTGGTAAGACATGACAAAAGCCACCTTTGCTCCCTGACAGCTGGCAGGTGACGTCTCTAGAAGTGGATTTTTCCTTGGCAGGGCCTTGCACCATTACAGAGTTTCTGCCAGGGGAAAGAGGGTGACCCAGCAGGGAGGGATCCAGCTGAGAAATTTGGGAGATCCAAGGGAAGAAATTGTTTTCTGGGACAAAGGTGTTTGAGTGAAGACACACAGCCTTCAGCCTAAACTGTCTTTATTCTTTCCCCCTTGAAACCAGCCCGAGTGATGGGTGCTAAGGTGTCTCTCTCTCTCCCTCTCTCTTTCTCTAGGAAATGCCGAGATGGATGCAGCTCCAGGAACAGAGGTGAGGTCTCCTGTTTTATGTAGCACAATTGAGACAGCACAGCACTAACCCATGCACTGGGGAGCCACCATTGCTAAGCACAGTGAAGTAGAGTGGGTTGGCAGCCCAAAGATGCCAGTGCCTGGGAACCCCCTTCCACCTGCTGTGCCGCAGCAAAACCCCAGTGATGATACAGGTTTTCCACTGCATTTCCCCCAAACGCTGAAGGAAAAGTTCCTAAAAAGCTAAATATTGCTGTTACCTGCCAAGAAGGTCAGAAACCCCCTTAGTCTCTGGCTTGCAAGTGTGAGGACAGGTATTGCTGTGGCATAAAAATAAAAACTGGGAAGAACATGCTCAGGCAGTGCCCACGGAGCACTGTCTAATCTGTTACTCCTAAGGGTGTGCAGCAGTGCCAGCTGGAGTTCAGCTGGCCAAGGGACATGGTGGCAGATGGTCCCAGTGCTTCTGAGAGCTCATAGCAGAGCTCTGAGGATGGGTTATGAAGACAGACAAAATGTGCACCTCTCTGTGAAAGCAAAGCTCCTTTGGTAAATTGAGAACAGGTTTAACATTTTCAAAATCACCCTTTTGTGTCTCCAGGCAGCTTGTGAGAATTTCAACCTAAGAAGAGGGTGTACGAGGGAATTTGACCCCATCTGTGGCACGGACAACATCCTGTACAGCAACGAGTGCCTGTTGTGCCTCCACAACCTGTGAGTATCTGGACCTGCTGCAAGTCGAAATGCCACACAGATGAGGGCTACCACATGTATCTGGGATTTCCTAGAAAGAAATCTGTTTGCATGCAGCTGGGTGGAGCGTGGGCAGCGAGCCCAGCACATCTGGCACGGATCTGGCCTCCTGCACAGATGCTGCACCCGCTGCTCCGGGCATGTGGCCTCCAGCTGAGGAATGGGCCCCTTGTGTGTGGCACAGACGCTGCCCACAAGCAAAAATCTCCCCACACCTGCAGCTGCCAAGCAGCAGCGAGAGCTGGCAGGCATCCAGGATCTCACACAAATGGCAGAGTCCTCAAAGTCTGCCCAGATCTAGCACACGGGCTGAAGGATATTTTTCCAGATGACCTCAGATGTGTGGTGGCTGAGGAAAAAACTATGTTTTTTCACCCCAGGAATTTATAGCTGAGCTCTGCTTTCTGTCTTCTCTGCGTATGAAAGGATACAATTTGCTCTGGGTATTTTTAAGAATGAGCTTTATATTTAATCTGTGCTGGTGCCAGATTGCTCTGTTCTAGCAGAAGGCCAGGTCCAAATGCTAAGGGTGTCTCTGGCAAGACTTGATGCATTTCATCTGGCTTGGGCCCTAGGTAATTTAAAGTATATTTATACATTGGAAGCACTCTGTGTCAGACAAGTGAAGGAATTACTTCCAATTCAATGCTATTAAGTAGTTCCAAAATCTCTGTTGGGAAGATTGAGTCTTATCTGGAGCCAGATGCCCCAGTCTGCAAGGCTAAGGGAGCTTCACCCTTGACTTCACCTGGAGTAGGCAGGGATTTTTGGTGATCAGGCTCACAGGCCCATCTGCCATCAGCAGACACATTTGTGAAGTTCAAAGCCCAGCTTTTCTGTCTCAGGATGAGTGGGCTTGTGGAGCCAAATTCTACTTCCAGGAGCATCACCTCCCTGCTAACTCTGCAGGAACAAAGAACAGAATCTGGATCAGCAGGAAAAAAAAGAGTCTGGATAAATATTGTCAATTGGGTTGTCCCTTCTTTGCTTCATTAGCCCAGGCTGCTGCCACGTATTCTGCTGCTGGCCTGCTCAGATGCTGGTTTACCTTTGAAGGCTGAGTATGATGCAGTCAGGCAGAGAGAGGCTGAGTGGGATCTCCTCAGCAAAGGCACCACAGTTAATGACCCAGCACGGCCTGGCAGGGTGGTAATGACCCTGCTGGAAGCCAGCAGCCCAGCACCAGCTGTCCCTGTATTGTGCAACAGATGGGGGTGGGAGGTTCATCAGACACAACATCATTAGGGCTTTGGCCAGGGACCAAGAGCGGGGTAAAGCGAGCGAGGAAGGCTCCACAGTCAGCTGTGCAAAGTGGCATCCAGGATGCTCCATCTCCCCAGTGCAGAGAGCAGCTCCGGAGGGGAGTAGTCACAAGAAGGGAAATTGGGGTACAAAAAAGAGAAAGACTGAGCTGGTGGTGTATCCAGAGCCAGCCAGGAGTCAGAGGAGGGATGGGATGGATGAGAAGCTGATGCTGCATCCACCTTGTGTTGACAGGCGCTGCATTCCCAGAACCCTTAAAACTCCCGTTTGTGCAAGCTCCAAGCAGCTGCAACTGGAAATGTGCTGCTCCTGTGGGTCAGAGCCCCGAGCCTTGCAGCTCCCCTGTCCTGTTCCCAAGTGAAGGAATTCTGGGGTTAGGAACAGCCATTTGGTCTCCTGGCCAGGGCCATCTGGGCCGGGCACCAGGACTCTGAAGCTGCCTGGTGCCAAATGTCTTGGGGGAGAGATAAACATCCTCATCTATAAAGCCTTGGTCCGTGGGGAAAAGTCAGCCGAGAGGCAGGATGAAGTGTCATTTGCAGTTTTGTGTGTGCAACTGGCCTGACAAGAGCTGGAAGCCTGCAAGGAGTCAGGGAATAACTACGGAGAGCATCTGGCAGGTCCCTGCGGCAGCAGCGTCTCACTTGTCGCCTCTGGTCACTTCACTGTGACCAGCATGCAAAATGATTTTTGCAAAACGCAAATCACTTTACCAGCATTTCTCTATGCACCTGAGAAATGGATCTGTCTTTCCAAAGAGGAGAACATCATGATTCCGTGTGAAAATGAAACAATTCAGAGTGATCAGGTCCACTACTGGGCAGAAAAAAGGAAATAATTTTTTAAAGGTACCTTTTTAATATTTCCCTCACTTTTGCTGCAGAAGCAATCAGGAGGGGAGGCTGGGAGCAGGCCAAACCCAAGTGAGACACGGTGGCAGGCTTTTGTCTCTAAAAACCTACAAAACAAATTCATAACCTCTATTGTCTGCAGTCAGACAGGCATTAGAGGTGTCTCAGTGCTGTCCTGCAGCACGGAGGTGAATTATCCTGCCAGGAGGTGTCAGAAAGCCCTCTTGAGCATATTGGAATTAATTAACACATGTCCATGGTAACCCTGAACTCCCTGTCAAGAATATGTGGCCTTGCTTGCTGTGAATAACACTTAGATGATGATTTAAGCAGTATTTTCCTTTTTTATTTCTGCCTTTGTCCTCGGAGCCAGGCTCTGCTGTGTCTCAGGGACCCAAAGGCAGCCCCCCCAGCATTTTTAACATCTCTTCCAGGCAAAGAAGCAGCCACGTGCGCATCAAGAACAGAGGAATGTGCCGCACTGTCCGCACCTCTCCGAACTGAGGCGCAACCGTTCCAGAGATGAGAGCCCAAAGCTGCCCCACACCCGCTCAAACCCCCAATAAAATGGAAGCATCACCATGCCTTGTGCTGGGATTTCTTACACACACAGCAGTCCCCCTTTCCCCAACACTTAGAGCACCTTCCTGAAAAATATGGTTTGTTCTGGTGATGCCTGTAAAGAGCTGTGAGCAAATTACTGACAGAGCCCCAGGGACAAGGCTGGGACGTGCCCAAGGAGAGAGCCAGGCTCTGGCATAAAAAGCAGGCTCTTTGTTTTTGCATCAAGAATTTTGTTTTCCTTTCCTAAACTTCCAGTATTCAAGCAATAGGAGGTTTTTAGCATTCTCATGACTTGCAATTGCATTTGTTAAATACAGGGCACTAAAGCCCTTGCTCCAGAGCATTTGCCAGGAGAAAGAGCCCAACAAGTCATCTCCATGCTGACCTGTCTCCAGCCTTGTCCATATGCCAGTGCCCCATCATATGTGCATCAAGAGTCACCAGCCTCACATTTGTCCTGCAGGTCACAGCTACCCAGTGCCTCAGAAAATCAAAAATATTCCATTTTTCCAGGCAAAAAAATCTTTTTTTTCCCTTCTAATGGCCTAGGTGAGCTGTGCTGCTGGCACTGACAACCTGGCCTGAGGACTGTGGGCTGGCAGGATGGGAGATGCCTTTCCAAGAAGGACTTGAAGGTGCTGGTGGATGAGAGGCTGGACGTGAGCCAGCAGTGTGCACTCCCAGCCCAGAAACCAGCCTTGTCCTGGGCTGCATCCAAAGCAGTGTGGGCAGCAGGGCGAGGGGGGGGATTCGGCCCCTCTGCTCTGATGAGACCCAGCTGCACCCAGCTCTGGGGTCCCCCCATAAGAAAGACTTGGACTTGTTGGAGCAAGTCCAGAGGAGGCCATGAAGACACTCCAAGGGCTGGATCACCTCTGCTCTGGAGACAGGCTGAGGGAGCTGGGAATGCTCAGCCTGGAGAAGAGAAAGCTCTTGAGAGACCTTAGACCCCCTTCCAGTGCCTAAAGAGGGTCCAAGTGAGACTTTTTACAGGGCCTTGGAGCGACGGGACAAGGGGGGATGGCTTCAAATTGACAGAAGGCAGGGTTGGGTTAAGTATTATCACTATTTTACAATGGGGGTGGTGAGACACCGGAATTGGTTGCCCAGACACATTGTGGATACCCCATCCCCAAAAACATTCAAGGTCAGGCTGGAGGGAGCTGTGAACAACCTGGTCTAGTTGAAGATGTCCCTGCCCACTGCAGGGAGGTTGGAAGAGATGCTCTTTAAAGGTCGCTGCCAACCCGCCCATTCAGCGGCCCCGGCGTGCGGCTCCCGGGATGGAGAGCGGGAGGAGCTTTCGGCACTGGAGGCCGCTGTTGCTCCGCCGCAGCCGGGGCCGCTGCCGGAGCTGAGTCCGCAGCTGGATCCCGCAGCTGGAGCCCGCAGCTGGAGCCGGCTGCTGGATCCCGGGGGATGCGCGGCCGGGCGGGCGGGGAGCGGCGCTGGCCCCGCGGGCGCTGCTGCTGCTCCCGCCAGCCCCGCCGGGAGGCTGGAAACGCTGGGCTGGGGTAGCCGAGGCACTCGGCCTCGCCACGGCCCTGTCCCACGGGCAGCTCTGCGGGGATGCTCCTCCCAGGGGGCTGCAAGGACGGGAGTGGCCGCGGCGGGTGTGCCCTGCGCCGGGGGGATGTGTCCGTGTGTGCCCGGCGCTGGCACTGCACTGCCAGCTGCTCCCTGGAGAGCTGGGCACTCCCCTGCGTGTGCCAAAGGGCTGGCGTGTCGTGAGTCAGCCCAAAACAGAGCATTTGGAGCTGGGGGTCGAACCCTCATGGGGCTCCGTGTGATTCACAGCCCTTCAGTAAATGACAGTTTGTATTTTGGGGCAAACCCAACGCTTTGTTGTTAGCAAATCCTGAACTTCACTGTGGGTAGAAAGATGAGTTTCCTTTATGAAGAAGTGGCTGAAACAAACACAAAAAAAAAAAATGGGTGATCCAGCTGAGAGAGCTCCAGTGCTCGTTTGAAATTTCAAATGCAGCCAGATGCAGCTGGAGGGGGGGAAGCACAGCTCCTCTTTTCAGATCTGCCAGTGAGTGCCTGCAGTCGAGGGAGAGATGAAAAACGACTCACTTTGCCCACATGTAAAATTAATGCACGAAAGGTGGTAGTCCCAAATAGGCTTGGGACTGTGAATTGCCTTGACATCTTTGCACACAGGGGATCCTGGAAGGATGCCTCCCACAGCTGGGATATTGCTGATTCTGCTGCATCATAAGAAATGGAGCATAGCTTTTATCCAGGGAGATCTCTGCAAGTGAGGCTGGCAGGAGGGGAGACTGATCCTCCCTACACCACTCATTCACTGCTCTCAGACTTTGTGGCATGGCTAAACCCACCTTAGCCCCAAACTCATCCCAGTTGGTTCCTTCTACCCAGTAGAACACTGAAAAGTGCACTGAGGCCAGTTTATGCCACGGAAAACATCTTTCCTGCCCATGCCATTTCTGGGAAACATCACCCAGTGTTAGCCAAGAGCGTTTCTTTGATGAAGTGAGGTGCTGCCCGAGCCTGCAAAGCAGCAGGTCTCGTCAGCCGCACGGCTGAGCGCAGCCTGCGTCTCCCCAGGCACTGCTCTGATGAGAACTGGCATTCCTGCGAAATGTCAGCCACATCCCTTTCACAGCAAGGTCCATATCAGCCTGGAGATTATGGGAAGCAGCAGGTCAGGGGCCACTCTGTAGCTCTGCACGGCGGGGGCACATCAGGCAGAACCAGGGCAAGTATCCAGAAGGGAATGGTTCCTGTCCATATTTCAATTTTGGCTTGAACAAGGGCAAATCTGAGGTGCAGGTGCAAAGTTTAGACTCATCCTCAAAACCAGTCCCCTGCTCCCACAGAAGTTCTTCCCTAAAGCCGAGGAGGGGAACACTTCATCCAAGCTGCTGCTCTGCCATCTGATCCCAGCAGAGCCTGGAGCTGTCCTGCCAGCAGCCAGCCTGACTTCTCTGAGACACCAGCCTGCTTCCCAGTGTCTCCATGATGCTGTTCCCAGTGCTGGTGAGCTGGCAGGGACAGGGCAAAAGGGAGAGTGGCAGGAGGAACGGCTGCAATTCTTGGTTTCTTCGTCTAAATAGCTGCAGCCCTTCAGGGTCCTTCCCAGGGCAGTGCTTCTGGGCCTGTGTTTGGGAGAGCCCTGAACACGTTTTGAATTATGCAGCTAGGGAAAAACAGGATTTGCCAAATCAGAGGAAGGGCTCAGCCATCCACCTCCCTCCTCCTTCCCTTCTGGCTGCTCCCAGAGGGCTCAGCCAGGGCGAAAAGGGAAAGGCCAAGAGCACATGGTGGGTGAGGAGAATCCCAAAGGAGGGTACAAAGGGCTCAGCATTTACTGCGCCGAGGGAGCTCAGGCACAGAGCAACGCAATTCCTGCCCCAGTGCCACGCTGCTCGGAATAAAAACTAATTTAATGACAAAGAGGGGAAACTCCAAAAATAACCTCGGTGGCTGCAACAGCCAGAGCTCCGGATAAAACAGGATTACCCACAGGGCCCAGCCCTGGCCAGCTCCCAGCCTGCCTCCCCTGGGAGCACCAGCACATCCACGGGAGGAGCAGGTGGTTTGGAAGCTGGCAATGCTTCCCTTCATCTCCCTCTTCCTGCCATCCAGGGACATCTCTCCTGCAATCCTTCACCAGGATTTGCTTTTTGGGTGGAAACTTTTCAAAGCAGGGCTGCATCTCAGTGCCTCCCAAGCAGCCCTGGATACTGCCAAGCCTCAGGAATGTCACAAGAGTGACGAAAACGAGACAGCTAAGGACAGAAGGCCCAGGGGAGCATTTTCAGATCAGGAAAACATGTTTCTTTAAATTGAGACTTTTCTGCCAGTGAAAATTCTTGCAAAATTCAGCTGGGGAAGCCCTTCCCCCTCCACCTTCTGGAACACTTTCCTGAAGCTCCCACCTGGGAGGCAATATCTATTTCCATTGCCAGTGGCATTTGACTTCATGATGTCATGGCAGCATACTGTGAATTCAGGTTTAGAACTGGACTGAGGAGCTTCACTGAAATGCAAGACCCAAGCTGAGAAGAAGCCCTGAATTTCTGGGAGTTGCAAAATATTCATGTATTCAGGCCTATTTGGAAGAGGCAACTTTGGTACCACCTTTGCCCACTGCAGCCTTCCCCAACATTCCCCTGCTAAGAAGGCTTCTATTTTAGCCACATTTTCAGCATCAGATTTGTTTTTCCAGTCTGGAAATAAGCAGAGCCTTCCTCAGATGTGCTGCAGCTGCCGGAGGGCACTTTCCATGAGGCATTCTCAGTTCTAGGAGACTTGTTTTGGGGGAGCTGAATTAAACCCATTTTGCTGGGCTGACAAGGAGAGCTCCCCTTTGCAGACACCCCATGGGAACCCATCTGCTGCTGGAAAGGCTCCTGTGTGCTCTGATGCTTCCACATGCCACCTCCCAGATCTGGCCTTTGGCAAAGGACGCAGACAGAGTGTCCCAGTGCCCAGGGCAGGGCAGAGATCCAGATCCTGCTCTCCTTGATGGGTACACAGCCACTTCAGCTGCTGCTGTTGTGACAACCTCAACGAGAGATGTCAGGAGTGCCAGCGAATGCAAACAGTTTTGTCATGGTGGAGAGGCAGCTGCCAGCCCAGCACAGCAGCCCTGCTGTGGCAGAGGGTCACGCTGCCAAGCTTGAGGCCACCGAAGGAAATACCAATTGGTTCCACCCGGGTGGGAAATGACAGTGGCAACGCCCTGCAAAGGAGAAGTCTGACTGAAATGGAAGGATGCTTTTAAACTGCAAATTTCCTTCCATCTAAAGCACAGCTCAGGCTACGTAGGGAAAAGCTGTCCTTGGCAAATGTATGGGAATGAGCTGGAAGTGGCTCTGCACCGATGCAGGGAGGCTGTCCCCAGGGCTTAGTGGGGCTGGAGCGGGATCACTGCTAAGTAAGAGAGTGGACACTTCCCAGTGGTGGGCTGAAACCACCCTGATAACCACAGACATGGCACAAATAGTCACAACTGGAGCTGCACATTCGAAGCCAGATCTCAGCTTTTGCTTTCTAATGTCTCTGAGCTGTTACAGAGAAGGCAGATGACAGTAAGAGTTGGTATTTCTCTGTATCAAAGACAGCCAGCTTCCAGGAATCAGGAGCATGCAAAGTGTTCCGCAGACAGCAAAGCAGCCCTGCCAATGTTTCAACACTACTTCTCTGGCCTTTATCTTTCATCAGGCACACTCCACTTAGAGCAAGGACAGGAGGGGCTGGCAGTGCCAGCTCTGCGTGGTGCTGGCACGAGGAGCTGGATTCCTTGTGCTCTGCCCGCTGTTGGAGACCTCCCGGCGCTGCAGTCAGCATTAGCACTGCAGGTGGATTCAATGCTGAGAAGTTCTGCTTCCTTCCAGCTAAGCAGCACAGCTCCTGGAAAGCTCCCAGGCAAAGGTCCTGCCCTTCACCTATGCCAGAACAATAACCTGTTGTAGCACGGCTCAGCAGGGCTGGATTGCAGACTTTTTCCAATAACTTCAGCACTTTTCTAGCTGCAAAAGGATGCCACAAATAGAAAATCACGTGTCGGGTTTAACCCAAACGGGCTGCTGGCCTCTGAGAGAAGGTCGGATCCTTCCTGGCACACCCTGGCATGGATTTAGGTGGTGATCCACCCCCACACCTGCGTGGTGGGGTGCTGGGAAGCTCTCCTTTGCTGGCAGATGGTGTAATGTGGCTTGAAGCCACAAAGACATTAGGTCAGTGCAAGTGTCCAGCTTGCAGGTGGCATCACTCTCCTGGCCCGAGATCTGATGCATTAATCAGAGACCCCCATCAGCCCTCTTTTCTGAAGTCATTATCCATAAGGAGAAGGGAAGCAGCAGCCTCCCTACACACCCTATCACACGCCCTGGGGCACTGTGCCCCCCACTAATGCCCTCAGGGGTGCAGATGGTGTCTAACTCCAGGACCTGAAAGCAAAACCCAGGATCCCTCAAACTAAGCACATCAGGGGCTAAAACACGGTGGTGAAAGAGCCAGGGCAGGACTGAAGCATTAGGCAAGGTATGGCTGGGGCAGAGAAAGACGTCCCACAGCCCTTGCACTGATGGCCACGTGCTAGTCCAAGGCAGGGAATGAGCTATTGCACATGGCAGTGAGATGGCACAAACGCCTGGCTCAGAGTGCCAGGACCTGTGGATATGGCAGAGCTCTGGATCCGGCCCCAGCAGGGCACTGCAGGGAGCTGCACCAGCACAGCTGCAGCTGCCACCGGGCTGGAAATGTCTCTGGCTGCCCCAGGGCTTGGGCAGGAGCTCTCTCTCTTTCCTCACCCCACTCCTGGTCACAAGCACACAGGAATTTGGTAACCGAAGGGATTGTTCAGTGCACATTTCCGAGGGGATGGAGCGATGGGTGGTGACTCTCCTGGCCTCCTCTGGCCTTCCTGGCTGGTTCTGGACACTGCACCTGCATCGCTGCCAGCCAGTGGCAACACAGCGGGGAAGGAAAACATCTGCAGCAGGAGCTCCTCTCCTCCACCCGACAGCAGAACCCACACAGTGCAAGAGGGGAGTGGAGGTCTTGCATGCCAGTGTGGATGGGTTGTTTTAGGGAACAGCACACACATTCATCCAGTCTGGGAAGTTTCAGGAACCATGCAGACTCGGCTACAGCGTCTGAAATCAAATCAAACCAGCATGGGACAGAACCCCAGAGCTCTGCCCTCCAGCCCTTCTCTGGCCACTGACAACCCCAGAGCCCTGAGCTCAGCTTCTCCCATTCAACAGGATCTTCTCATTTTGGTGCTCAGGAGCAATCACTACCATGCCTGAGCTTTCCAGTTTGCCCAGCAGTGCGAGAGAGACAAGTAGAGCATATAAACTAAGGTAGAGTTCAAGGCCAAGGAGGAAAAACTGAAATATTAAGCATAAACTGGTTTGGTCGTAATGAGGGCACCATTGTTTCTGCTGTTCATGTTTAGTCCAGAGCCACAAATAACCCCAAGCTCTTGGCAAAGGAAAGGGACTATCTGGTTACAAATAACTTCCCAAAAAGCAATTAAGAAAAGTTCTATTCACCTCTGTAGGCACTGGGGCAGACAAACGTCTTCTGGTTCCGGCTCTGACATGCTACCTATCCTGATCCAACTCCTTTTAAAGATAAATCCTGCCTTAGAGGCAGCTAATTGACTTCAAAGGCAGGTCCAGGCTTTTCCAGCTCTCTTACAGGCAAAGTGAAAATTTTGGCCTAAATAGGACATCTGGACAAGGAAAAATATATTTAAAGTTGCATAGTTGAACTGCCACTCTCAGAAATAAGGCCCATGAGAGCAAAGTCACCCTCAGTAACCAGTCCCCACAGCAGGAGCACTTTCCCATGCAAACAAGTTCCTGTTCATTGGGGCATGGAATGCAAGCCTCCACGAGCCACAGTTTATCACTTTCAGCATCTTGTGCCTATTTTAAGACCATAATTCTTACTTGCTTGTGCAAAACACTGCTGGGATGACCCACTGAAATTGAGGCAAAGGAAACAAGCTCCGGAGCTGGGTCTTCAAGGGTCACAGCTGGAAACAGTGTGGCTGCAATTCTGAAAGCCGTGAAGGCTTTTTCATCCAAAATATCCTGACCTGTGTATATAACAGCCAGAAAGCTCCTTACCAAAGTGGAAACTGGAAAACAGCACCTTTGTCACATTATCCCCAGGGAACCCAGGAAACCTGCTGTCACACACCTGCAGGGTCACTGCACCACCTTCCACACTCCCTCTCTGCTGTGCTCTTCGAAGGGTTTGAGTTTGGAGAAGCCTTCAAACAAGCCCTTGACTCCAGGTCACCAGCCTGACACGTGTGCTCTGCTCAGAAGGGTCAGTGCCACTCCATGTCCCCTCTTGCCTTGGACACATCTGGCTTCACCATGAGAAATAAGCCACAAATCAGACGAGGGCACAAAGAGTAGCCACACAAGCTGTTTTGCTTCAGCAAAGATAAGGCCAAACAGGAACCTCAGAGGAAAATTAAAAATATCACTGCAAACTTGTAGCCTGGCAATGTGCCTAATTGGGCATTGCCCACATCGAGAGGAGATATTCCTGTGAAAACCTGGCGCTGAGTAACTCGCTCCCAGCCTGGAGATGGGATCCTGCACAAACACCTGCCACTGGAAATCCAGGAGGGGAGATGTAACAGGAAGCGGCAGGAGGTACATAAAATGTAATTTTCTCTTCCCCTGATCGAGCATGTTGAAGAATAGCTTGCCTGTGTTGAGACAGAGTGTGAAAACCACCTTGTCAATAGATAGAAATCATGGGGTTGTTGAGCCAGTCAGGGCAAGAGGTTTTATTTCTAGACCATCAAGGGAGAAATAATTCCTTAGAAAAATCGATGAAATTTAAATGAATACATAGGAATGGCTGTTTTAGCCCCCAAGGTCCATCCAGCCAAGCACTGTGTTTCCAGCACAATATGCCCTTCATCAAGAGAACAGAGCTGTGCAGTTCCCGAGGGCACCGTGAACGTGAGAGATGTGTGGAGATGTGAAGTGCCACAAAGCAGATGCCATCCCCTCGGATATTCCCAGTTCCCCCACATCCAGCATCAAAACCAGGCTGTTTGGGTAGTTCTGCTGGAGGATCTGAGGGCCTGGCAAAGCCCTCCACACTTCAAGACCGTGGCCAAAGACTCTGGGGCCCATTGGCAGAGCCAGGCAGGAATTGTCTTGGCAAGGAGCTGTTCCATGGCAGAGGGGTCACATCCCCCTGTGTGCCCACATACAGAGGGGCATCACTGTCCCCAGACACCCCTCTGGATCATGTCAGCTGGGCTGGAGGGTTCAGCCACATTCTGCCACCCCTCCTGAACCTGGGAATGACAAAAATCTGTCTGTGCCATGGGAAAACTGGTGAAGTGTCTGGTGTGCTTCCACAACTTACAGGGATCCTAATTAAATACGAGAGATGCTTTTCTCTGTTCACAGCTTCCGTTCTCTCCTCAACACTCAGCCACCAAGGCCTGTGGTTTCAGCTCAAGACTTTGCCCTCAGAGCTGGTTCTGGCAGTGTCTGACTCTGCAGCTCTGGAGCTGAACGCTTCCAAAATGCCATCAACAGCTGTGCCATCTCTCTAATTTCATGGTAATATCACCAATTAATAAAAATAAAGCTTGAAGGAGCCTAAGGAGCTCAAAGCTGCATCAGGTGTTTTTCCACTTTCTTTTCAAAGGCTTCCAGTAATGGAATTTCCAACTTCCCCAAGAAACCATTTCCCAGCATCTGTGTCTTTCTGGTTTGGCTCAGACATCTTCTCCTAACCAAGAAAGACACAGAGGAAAAAAACAATTTTCTTCCTGTTTTCAGTAGCTTTTTACACATTGCAAGAGCTTCACACTTATCCTGTTTTGCCTCAATCTTCAGTAAACAATCTTCTCCCTTCCTTCCATCTCCTGCTAGGTCAGATTTTCTCTCCTTCTCCCTGTTCCTACTGCTGTCTTCCATTCTTACCCCAATCCAAACCTGAAATCTGATGCTTGGGGTAAGTTCCATCAAGCCTTTTCCACCAGCCTTCTTGTAGGAGACTTTGACCCACAAAGACCATGCATTATTCAGAGCAGTTCTTTGGCATTTCTGCTTCACTGACACTCAACACAACACTGATCATTTCACCTTTATAGCTCCTGGCAAAGTCTGTCAAACCTCAGCCTCGCTCATAACTACTCCTTTAACATCCTCAAAGCCGTCGGAGCCCCTCTAAGACTCACGCTGGGACCTGGTGACTTCTTGCTCTTCCAGCCCTAACACACACGCTTCAGCTTCCCAGGCTGACAATACCTCTGCAAGGGAAATGTGAGACTTCTTTGCCCTCCTGCTCTTTAATTGCAGTCCTTGCCCCAGGCAGCTCCGTGAAGTCACCAGCCGTGATGAAATCCTGCATTTCCCGTGTCTGTAAATATTTTCTAAAATTTTATTTCCTCCTTAAGACATCAAAAACTAGGTCAAAAAGAACAACTGGGATATTTAAGAATCAGGTTTGCCTTTGGCTTTTATGATCAAGGATGCTTTTAATATTGAATGTTCGGCTGTCAACATCAAGACCAACTTAATAATAAATGTCTGACATTTCAGTCATTATTCGGAGTTTTTAATCCTTCCAGCGCCTGCCTGTTTACCGAAAGATTCAAGTTGGTGTTTGCACTGGGAGCCTGGGAGCTGAAACGGGAATGAAGCTCCTCGCAAATACCCAGCAGCCTCTCCCAGCCAACAAAGCGCTCCGGAAGGTCAGCCGGCAGCGTGTGCAGGGGAGGAGAGGATGCCTGGGGAGGGCAGAGCCATGGGAACCTGCTAATAAACCCAGCACAGCAGTCCTGGCTTGCCAAAGCCCGGGCTGGCAGCCACGCACGGATCAGAGCTCCTGCGGAGCTCCACGGGAGGGAGAGCGCCCGGCTGGGCTTTGCTGCTCAAGAGCCTCTGGCTTTCTTCCCTTTGTGGGCTCCCACACCACTCCACAGGCAGTGTCCTGCTTCTTTGCGGCTTCTTTTTTCTTCTTCCTCTGCAGAAAAGCTCGATCTCAACAAGAGTTGTCCGACTTTTAGCAGGGGCAGCTTGCCACAGGGTTGTAGCATCACTATGAAGTGAGGGGACAACAGGAGGGGACAGCTGCACCCTCAGCAGCCCTTCAAGTCCTCTGTGGGACTTGTGGGAATCACACCACACGTGGGAAGGGACACTGGTGCCGGGCCACTGGTTTGCATAAATCACATAATAGATGTTTAGGTTCTTTAAACTTTTCTTAGTTCCAAGGTTCTGGCTTAATGTGTTCCGTGTTTGGGCGACTTTTTTATCTTTATGTCAAGTATGGCAGCCTAATTACAGTCATTTCATTGCCTCAAACTATTTGAAAGAAGTTGCTACATATAATTATGTGCACATAAGTGACAAGAATGCCACGTCTAACACCACGCAGGTACCTGAAGGGGTTAACACCACAGCTTGCACCCAGGCCAAAATTCACATTCCCAGCAGCTTATTAGATAAGTTGTCCACCCTCTCCATCCCACGGCACATTTGTGCCCTGGGTGGTTTTTTGCTATATTTAGCAAAGCTACAACGAGTTTTCCTGCAGGTGATTACCCACCCCTCCAAAGGCACTGCAGGCTGGTTTCAGCTTTTTTATTGATTTGGCTGATCAAGATCTGAAAACCCCACACGATCCTGAGCGTCCTTCAGAAGCTGCAGCACCACATCACACACACAAGGCAGGTGTTGGATGTCCGGGGGGAGGATGCACAGCCTGTTTTAGGAAAGGATGGGTGCCTGCCCAGCTCCACCCATTCACCTCTGTGACCAAGACCCTTTTCTTTTCACTAGAGACACAAGCACCAAGCTCAGATCCTTTCATGGCCGTGAGCATTGTCCTGTCATCTTCTCACTCTGCTTCTCCAGCTCTCCTACAAACCACAGCAAGCACACATCTCCTCCTCAGCCAGTGGGCTGCTGTGAGTCCTGCTGAAAGCACGCACGGTTTTGTTATGCAAAAGACAGTACAGAGAGTCCCCTCCGTGCAGCAGCAAACAACACAAACATTCCTAAATGAGACCAGCCAAACCCAGAGGCAGATCCCAGTAAAATCTATAGGGAGATACAAATTATTCCGCTGCATGCCTGACTGCCAGGAGGAGTTTTGCAAACGCTCTAATGAAGTCTGGACTGCACCAAGGCAAGGATGTCAGAAATTAATTCCTGATGATCTCCAGTACAGAAGCAGCTCTTCATCTGTCTTTTGAGCCAAGTTGCTTGGGTTTGCTGCTTTTCTCTTTCGGAATTAAATGAACAAGTAATTACGTGGGCAGAAATAAAACTGGAAATAAAAAAGGGAGTATGAGAGAAAACCCCTCCAGTCGACTGGTGGAAGTTGAGGCAAGTAATGGCTGTAAAGAGGCACCTGCCTCACACAGCCAGGTCTCCCAAGTCAGAGGCTGGTCAATTAGAGCTTTACCAGCAGCAGATTGACTTAAAAATACGTAAACCAGCTGGCCCTGGTATTTCTGTTTTCTGTGTGTACACGGCGCTGACAAACACCAGCCATTTTTACATAGCCTAGGGAAAGCTCTTGTTCTGGAAATCATTAGTTTATGCAATTATGGTTCTCTCTGTTGAATGTCACATGTGCAGAGGTCATTACTGGAGATAGGAAAGAGGCTTCTTTTTCCAGAAGAGGCACGAAGATGGGCCACTTTTGGCTGGAATACAAAATATAGTTCTTCACTGGCAGGACACGTGTCCTCCCACGCGTTGCCTGCCTGCTTTGCCGTGGCCCCTCTCCCAATGGCCACATGTCCTCTCACCAGGGTTCACGCTGGGACTTCAAGTGAGAACTGTGATGCTGTTGATAAAAGCTGCTTGCGTGATTTATCTGCACCCCTGGAAGGTGTGAATGGATCTCAGCTCCAGTGGGCCAAGCGCTAAACACCAGTCACTGGGAATGAGCAGGTCCCCTGTGGGACTGGGGCTGTGGTAGCCTAGGCTGGGACTGAAGGCTGAATGGATACTTACACCAGCTTTGGATTAAAATGACCAAAAAATCAGGGCAAAGGTCCTGCTCTAGGAAAACATCAAAATAAACTGAGCAAAGATAAAAGCGTAATGACCAACCTTTGGGATCGTGTTTCTCCAGGGATGGGGAAGTGAGCACCTGGCTGGACTCCAGGCTCAGAGCACAGTGCCAAACCTTCTCCCCATGGGGAGCACGGAACAGGGTGAAGCCCAAGCCCAGCATCCACTGAGAGGATAAAGATGCTTCAAAAGTTTTGCCTGGTGCAGCACTTGAAATCTTGTGCTGGCTCATTCCCCTGTGGCATAACCCACCAGGGCCATACCCCTTTTTTCCTCTCATTTAGCACTGCCAATGTATCACAAACCAGGTAAATTCTTCCTAACTGAGCAATTCAAACAAGCTGTGCCTAATAGTCCATCTACCTCGTTGCTATTTATTTTGGCATCTTTGACTGTTTTAAATCCCACTTAAAACTGTCTAACAACCAAGATTACGCCATTCACAATTGCCAAACAAACATCTCTGTTACCGTATGTACACTGGAAACCTGACTTTTTCCCTCCTCCCTCTCCTTTTTGCTAATACAACACTGGCAGCAAAATCACACTGAGGTAAGAGGGAGGGGTGAGATGATAATTATGCTGTGCGAGTCCAAAGTGTGACACCAACAATTCCTGCTGGCAGCAGACACTGTGGAGAAGACCTGTGTGGGCTTGTAGCACACAGGCACACTGAGAAGGATCCACAGGTGTCCAGTTTAATAACAGTCTCTCTGCACTGCCATCCAATTCTCCTCCAAATAATCAGTCGGGCTTGGCTCATGTCAGGAAAAACACACATCACCTGTAACACCAGACCCTGCTGAGAGCAGCTCTGGAGGCTTCCAGCCTTCCTGTGTGGGGGCAGGATCTGACCTACAATCAAAATGTCCAAAAGGATTTTGACAAAGTGACATTTAAACAATGGCTGAAAATTCATCCAGCCCAGGGCTCTCGGCTGCTGCAGCTCTTTGGTTCTTTCCAGTCTCCTGGATCCACGCAGAAAGCTGCCCCAAATCTCCAAAAAGAGCAAAACTTAGGGCTGGGATTTGTGTCAGTTCAGTTGACATGTGTCAGTGAAAGCATCTCCTTTCAAGCATCCCTCTGCTGGCTTCACACACCCCTTCCCAGGAGATCCCCCAGCTGTGCAGATTTCCACAGGAAAACCTGCTTTGTGAAACAGATTTTTCTATAGATATGCTTCGATTTTGATTTTTCGTGAAGTTTCTGATTTTCTTCTTCAGAAATCTGTTGTCAAAAAATTATTTTTCCCCACTGGTTATCCATTTCAAGGTTATTTTGCTGTATTTGCCATATATTTCCCCAGTTCTGTATTTAAAAAAAAAAAAATAGTTTGGATTTAGATTAAAATATTTAACATTCAAAAAAAGACAACCATCCCAGTTTTATCGAAGTATTTCTTTTGAATCAACCAAAAGTGTTCAGGATTTTCTTTTCAAGGATGTCCCAAGAACTTAGAAAATGGCACATGTCCTGCCATTTTCACACCAAACACACCTGGACATCCCAGAGCTCGTACTAGAAAGTGCTCCAGCTCCACCACAACACCATCCTCATGCCTGCTCTGTTTCTAAATGTTTCAGGAAGCTCCTCAATGTGTTCTGCACACATGAAGCAGCACTTTGAGCACTCTCACTGTCTGTGCACAGCAATTCCTGCTTCATGAGCTTCCATCCAAGAAGGTGGAACGATGGGATCATCCTAAACCCAGTTCTCGCAGCCCTTACTTGTGTGCATGGCTCCAGATTTGTGCAGCTCAGCCTTGTTTGCATCTCAAGAGCCTTCAAGCAAACATTAGCTGAGAGGAAAAACAGATGGTGCAATTAAAAGCCCAAATTCTCCACGACGGGATGCCCTGACAAAGCTCTCCAACCTTCCCCGAAAGGCTGAGCGGGGAGGCTGGAGCAAGCAGGCTTTGTTGTCTCTGTGCTGTGCAAGGAGTCGGGTAAAAAAGGACCATTTCTAAAGCTCTAACAGTTTCCTTAAGGCAGAAGATCTGAGAGTCCCAGAAAATCAACTCAACTTGCTCAATTTGCTTTGTGGGTTTGTTCCACCTAAAGTCACCACAGCAATTCTCTGGTCGTGCTCCCAACAGTTTGGTGTGAAATGCAGAGGGAAGTGTTCTTTGCTCCAGACTAGCACAACACAAGCCACCTTCTCGGTGTCACAGCAGGCATGGCACGAGGTCAGGACATTTTAGACTCCTCCACACTCCCAGAGACAAGAAGTAAATGTCACAAAGTCCCCCTGCCTGCCAAATCCAGGCAGAGGCTGCCAGAAAGAGGCTGCCTAAACTTCAGAGCCAGAACCTGCACACTCATTTCCCTGGCACAGGCAGGGCTTGGGGTGCAGAGGATTAGCAGGGAGCTCTGCACCTCCTCAGGAAGCTGGGAATTCACATCCTTCCAGCACAGCTTCCAGGCAGCATGGAAAGCATGGAAAGCCCTTGCTGCATTTCCAAACAGAGCCCATCCCTTCCAGGCACTGACGCCAGCATTTGATGAGCTCCACGTGACTCTGGCATCTTCAAAAACCACCATTATCCGAGAGTACTTGGGAATCCCCAGCTGGGAAGGGATTTGGGAATAAGGAGCACTCATCTCCACTGCATTCTGCAGTGCTGTCACTAGCAGAGAACGTGCCAAGAGTTTTGTCGTATTTCAAGGAATGTTTTTTCCTTGTTTCCCAAAGGAGGAATTCAGCTTTCCTCTAGAAAGCGAAGTAACCCCAATGGCCACAGCTCTGCTGCTGCAGAAAGAATTTTATCCCACATTAGTTCCAGACACGACTGAATCCCTCCCCAAAAGCACTGTCATCCCAGATGGACAAACATCCTTCTCTTTGGAAATCCCCCTTGGACTTTCAGACACACAGACCCCATTTAAAATCACCCCAGGGAGATGTTGAGACTTTTTCTCTCTTTATTACTGAGCCCCTAGATGCTCATCTTACCTTCCTCTACTTCCCTCACTCTTAGCACACACCAAAAACACTGCAGAAAATGCTGTGGCCCATCCTCAAGAGCTCTTTTTTTCTGTGCAATGCCCTGTTTCCCTCCCCCAAGGCAAGATCCATTGGGAGACTGCAGCCCTCCTGTCCAGACACACAGCACAAGTCCCAGCTTTGCCGTGGCTGTCCCGGGCTGTGGGAGGGACAGCTTTTTTAGTTTTCCCAGCTCTAGATGTTTGTTTTATTTCTGTAAGAGGTTTCAAGTAGGGCATTTCTTGAAAAGCTCTCTCTCCCACAAAAATCCAGCCTGCTCCTTGCTTTTATCTCTGGAAGAAGGAAAGAAGACCTGCTGCCACAATCACTGTGCTCCCTTGCTTTCAAGTCCACAGAATCAGGGGACATATGCCTGCATCCAACGCCAGCGCTATGCAAGAGCCATTTCCAAGTCATCTGCTCCAGTACCTTATTCCAAAGTATGTTTGGTTTGATTTTCTCTTTTTTGTGGGGGCTCGGAGTAAAGAAGCTTTCAAAATATGTCCATGAATCCCTGTGGAGGAAGGTTGCACAGCAGGTTGTTCAGCTGCCTTATAGGAACTGTAATCGAAGGTGTAGGAGAACAGAGCCAGAATTAGGATCCTGAAGCCAAGGAACAGCAGATCCCCGTGGCTTTGCTGCCTCAGTCTCTGCAAAACTTCCCAACCCACCTCGTTCTGTGCTGTGGCAAGTGGTGTTTTCCATGACGCTGCTGTAGGAGCGTGGAATTCTTCAGCTCGGGCCAGCTCGTGTACAGAAGGGACACCGTGTCTGTGAGCAGAGAACTGGGGTGAGAAACACAGGAGATGATGCTCTGAGGCAAGGGCTGGAGCATCACAGAGTGTCACTGCTGATGGGACCCCCAAACCTGGCCCAGGGGGACCCCAGGGTGCCTGTGCACAGTGAGAAATAGCTGGGGAATAGATGTTGAACATTGACAGGCCCCTGAGCACCTGCTCTGCACAGCATCTGTGCACAGACTTCGTGCTCAGGATCCTTGGCTAATTAAAAAAATTTTTAAAAAGCAGCTTAAAAACCTCACTTGTCACCAGACAGCTAAAAACTTGACATGCAAGTCTCTCGAGCTGCAGGAAGTACTCAAGATAAAATAAAAAAAAAAAAAAACCCACACAAACAACCAAAGAGAGAAACAAACAAAATGTACAAAGAAAACTACAGCAAAGCTTTCATTTTTTTCCTTTTTTTTTTAACAAAAACTCCTTCTCTTCCTCATGTGTTTGGGAAAGCAACTTGCTGATCCTCTCACAGCCAGGAAAGATCCCATCAGCAAGGGTGAGGAACTCATCAAAGCTGAATTTTCATTCTACCTCTGGACTATCAGACTCCCAAATTAGGCTTATTCCCAGCAACACACCACGGCAAATGTATCATCCACACCTCAGCTCAGCCCAGAAGCAGACGGCTGCCCTGAGAAAACCCTGCCAGACCCCCTGCAAAAAAAAAAACCAAGAGGAAAATGTAATTTTGCAGCTGGGAATCTTGACTGTCTCCCAGAGTAGCATTAATCCACCTCACCTTCCTAAACTCCACCAGGAAATAGCTGCAAGGAAGGGGCGGAGGAGGAAAGAACCACTTAGGAAGCATCAGCTGCAGTCTAATTAGAGCTATTAGCAAGCTCTTAGTGGTGTTTATTAGCCCTTGCCCAGCGTTGCTGAATGAAGCAATCCTGACATCAGCCTTCTGGCTTGGAGAGCCACGCTCCAACCCCAGCTCGAGGAAGAGAAGTGTTCAGAAAGGCCAAGCTGGTTTCAATCACAGCTGCAGCTCTCCGAGCCAGCTCAGGGCTTGTTTTGATCACATAGAAACCAAGGTCCCAGATAAGGGGAACCCACCCTGTGTAGGGCAGGAGTAAGATCACCCAGTCTGATGGGTTCCATCATGATATCTCTCTGAGCTAGAGGTTTCCTGCTCTGATTTATGGCTACTGAGTCATTTCGAGTTGACAGCATCATTCTGCCTCTGCTCTTCACAGAGCTGGGGATTGCCAACCACCTGCCCTGGGGACTGGGACAAGATGCTCTCAGAAAACAAAGCACAAGCCCTGATCTCAACTCAGGACAAGCTGGCCATGAGTTGGACAGGATTAAAATAAGATTTACATCTTCTGTTGCACAAAACATTCATCACTGGCTGCTGTTGGATGTCTTCAGCCTGCGAACAGTTTGTCTGACATGAGGTGTTTCTTAAACATGTCATGCCTTTCAAAGGACATGCAGCCAAAAGCTGCATGCCTCAAGCAGGGCTAATCTCCCTGGAGTCTCTTATAGTAGCATATTTCAAGGCTGTTTATCATACAGAAGGGACATTTAAAAATATACAAATGTATGTTATAAATCACAGCCTTTTCCTGGGAAGGAGCAGGAGGAAGAAACCAGCAATCACTCAACGTTGAGAAAATTTATATGGAGAGATCTTAGCTCTGGGCTTACCACAGCTAGCAATGGTTGCTTCAGCAGGGCCAAAAACACATAATCAAAGCACCACAATAAATGAAAGCACTTGGGAAACTCAAAACATACTTAAGGAAACACTGAACTCCCATCTATCTTTCTCAAGCACATGTATAGTCAGGTAAAATCTTCCATATCCCCGTGATGGGAAAGCTGCCTTGCTTTTGTGGTCTAGCTACCACAGTTCACAATCTTTACAACTATTTCCTTTACAGATAAGCAGGTTTCTACCACTCAACAGATGGGTCTGTCGGAGGTGCTGCTGAAGGAGGAAACCAAACAGAAAGTCTGAACTCCTGGGGCCGAGTGCCAGATCAGTACCTGAAAAACTGAGCTGTCTTCCCTGACTCATTCCCAGTGCGTGTGACAACCAACTGCTGTGGTCACAAGGTTTTTAAAGACAAACATGTGTCTTTCCAAGACTGTGGCCACGAAGAATTGCTTCTGCAATGCTTTGCAGGACCGTGTTGATGGAAGCTGCCTCTGGGACCCAGCTGGTGTGACCACCAGCTCTGCAGGATGTTGGCCAAGCCACACCTCAGCCACCCAGCCCCACAAAACCTGCAGTGTTACCAGCACAACCTCTCTCTCTTGATGAGCAAACACGAAAGTGTTGCTGCCATCACAGCCACCTACAAGCAGCTGCTGCTGGGGGTCTTTTGGAAGGCAAAATGTGGTGAAAAGAAACTTAGATTCCATCTCAGCTACATCTCAAACTTGTGGCTTCCAAGAAACAGTCGTGTTCATCAGAGAAATCCTGCACCCATGCTTTGCTCTCACCGTCAGCATTTCCTTGCAAACCCTCCAGCCCCGCAGGTGTTACACACCAGGCCGTGGTGCTGGAAGGTGGATTTTGGCAGCCCTGCCAAGTCAGCCTCAAACTCATGGGAGGGAGAAGCTGCTACCACGCTCCTGATCCATGACCCTTCTGCTGATCCCCCGAGCATATCGGAGGGGAGATGCCACATTCCCCTTTCTGGGACCAAACATCACTGAGATGCTGGAGAGGGTGAGCCTCCAGGATGGAAAGAGGTGTGTCCAGGAAGAAATCTTGATCCCCCACCACCTTGGGTATCAGACCACATCATCCCATCAGCTCTGGGCACAGCAGCTCTCTGCCTGCTGCCTCTGCAGCCCTGTGTGAACACCCTGCCCTGCAAGGAAACGCTGCTCGGTCCCGGGGATGCCTGCAGGTGAAGATGTGAAATGTGAGTAAAGAAAGCAGTTTGTGCAGAAAAGTAATGATCCCTTTGGGATCTTCCCAGTTTATACACAATTACATCAAGCAGCTAAAATGAACGAGTGCTCGGCAGAGAAGGGAGGCGGATAATCCACGGGTGTAAAGCCCTGCAGCTCCCAGAAGCAGTAAACGATGTAAAGCAGAGCTGACATTTGAGGATGCATGTGATCCTCTAGTTTATGTATGTCAGGACATCTGCTACTGCGACCTCACACAGCTAAAACTTCCCCTGTCTTCACCTACGGCTGCTGCTGAGCGTAGCGTGGAGTAACTCCTTGAGCTGAGCTGCACGCAGGGGATTCCACTCCTTCATGCCAATTTATGGCCAATTCAGGATTTCAGCAACAATTATTTATCACCAGGGCTCCCCGCTAACCGTTACCACATTGGTGAGAAGTTATTTCAAATGAGTTTCCAAATTAGCGACTCCGCATTCATTTCTTTTATGTTGGTCTCCGTTTATGAGGGATGTCAGCAAATCACAGGATCCCACTCAGGGTAAATTACCTGGGGATTTTATGCATGATCGTTCTGCTAAGCTGCAAAGGCAGCGAGCTCTGCATGCTGCTCGCAGTGCCTAAGGCACCAGGGAGGATGAGCCCAACTGCTTCCAAAGGATGATCAGGTTGGAAAGGTGCTTAAAACACCTTGCAAGGATGGAAGAGGCTTCCCCGTGCAGATTAGAGCATGCCCAGGCCACGTACCCCTCTCCTAAATCCTGAAACAAAATTCCCCTCTCCCTGAATTTATCATTACTGAGTGAGAGAGGAAACAAGCATGTGCTCTCTTTCTGCCTGATTTTATTCTCTGAGACAAGAGCTTTTCTACTCAGCAGAAAGCAAACTGGGGGTTGTTTTGTTTAGGAGTGAAGAAATAGCAGGTCTTGACTCCGCAGATTTCTGGCAACAGTTACGCCTTGGAAAAACAGTTGTGTTGGCAGCAAAGTGAAAGACCCTGTCTGCTGGAGCAGCCTTTGGCCTCTGTGGATGCATTTCCTGATCCCAGGCAGATGGAGCATATCTCCTACCCTGCTGCACTCCAGCAATTTCTGCTCCAGGATCCTTGTGCCAAGTCAGACGGCCCCGGCGATGGGGCAAGAGTCAAAGGCACCGGTTCCCACAAGGAGGGCTGGGAACAGGAGCTTGTGCACAGGCAGCAGAGCCAAAGATGTCAAGGAACGTCACTTCTCCTTGCAGAGGTGGAGGAACAGAAGGTCCAGGAGGACCAGCTGAGGACCAGCTTCTCCATCACTTCAGAGTGGCCCCAGTAAAAGGTTTCTCAGGGTGCAGCTTGGCAGTGCTGGTCCCATGCACCAGGCTGAGGCTATTTTTAACCTGGGGTCTGAAGGACAAGGGCAGAAAGACCAGGTGATATAGGCCAAAACAAAATTGTGCCTGGCCGTGCCCAAAGCTGTAGAAGGGCCACAGCACATGGGAGGCAAGAAGCAACTGCTCAATTTTCTTGCAAAGTCTTCTGGCTGGGATCCAGTTTATCCCATGCAGATCCCTCCTTTGGAGTGAGGATGGGTTTAGCCTCCAACACAGGAATGACAAGTGTCAAGAATGACAGAGCTGGAGGAGCTCTGCAGTCCTGGTTCTCCCCAGGGCACCAGGGACAGGAGGGACACTAACAAACTGTCTAGGCTGGCCTTCCCAAAACCATGGTGTTTGGACAAGAGCTTTGGCCTTTCTAATTTTGGTTGGTTGGTTTTGTTTTTTTTTTCCCTTTTTCTTCCNTTGGCCAAATTAAAAATCCAGTTCTGTCCAGCTGCCTTTGGCCTTACATTACCACTCCTTCCCTGATGATTCTTCTGGGAACCACAAACCCCAAATCCTGCACAACTCCCATGCTCTCTTTCTGCCCTGCAAGATGGACACAACTGATTTTCATATTCAATTTCCCAGCTTGGAAACAAAGCAGCACAAAAAGGGGAAGGTGATGTTTCTTTCCCATTCCCCCTTCAATGTCAGGTCAGGGTGAAGCTTTTGAAGGGCCCAGAGTAGAACGGCAGCCAAGCTGCAGCTCTGAACATCACTCAGGACATGGTGGTGCCCCCAAAAATAGAAGACCTCTGGGTAAAAATAAGCCACTGGGACCATTCCTCATCTTAATCCTCAGGAGCAAGGACTTTCCTTTCTTGTGGACCCTCTTCCACCTCTGTGCAGCTGCTCGACCCCTTGGTCCCAGCCCAGTGCTGTGCTGCTGGCTGGACTCTGCCACGTACCCCTCTCTGAGTATAAAACCAGCTGGGTGGTGAGTCTGGGGACTGGGACACAGAGAAGAAGTCTCCTTCAGTGGTTTTGCACCTTTGATCTCTGGAACGTGTATTTCCAGCCCAGAAAGGGCTTTTGTGCCGGCCAAGGAAATAACTACTTAAAAGGACAGAGAAAGAGAACTGACAAGAGATGGGGCAAAAGGATTGTGCTGCAAATGAAAAAGGCAGCCTACCCCTATGTCTTGAAATGCCCAAGAAATAAAGTGAGAATTGGCAAAGGTCAGGCTGAATTGGCTCTTGCAGAGGATGACATGAAAAATAACAAGAGAAGGCTTAGTTGTATAGATCAGAGTTAAAAATGGAGAGGAGAAATGGAGCTGCTGTACAGAGAGGATGGGGTATAGATTAAAGTTAGTCCGAGTGTGATCCAAAACTAATGCATCCTCTATCTAACATCACGTCTTTGTGCAGATGACACGGGAATAACAGGAGTGAGGAGACAGACATGGAAATGTCACATCCCTCCAGATCGAGTCAGAGGGCAGCGAGCCCACACCATGGGCACAGCTGGTTCCTGTCCCCCAGCACTGAACACCTGACACTGAAACCTGCCATGGAAACCTTCACCAAGCTTGGAGAAAGGAGAACAGGAAACACAGCACCTCAGCTAAGGAGAGGAGAAAATGCCACTCTCCCAACTACAGACCGTGTAGGTGTCCCATGCCATATGCCAGGCACAGAGCAAAGTCCAAGGGAAGGAGAATGTGGAGCTCAGAGCTACCAGACTGTTTTCCACTCCTCCAAGGGTGCCAGCCAGCCTGATAAGATATTGCTGATAAGATATAGCCTCCATAAATGGAGATCTAATCTACCTCACCTGCAGCAAAGTGTTTGCTGGAGCACCTTGGCATTTTGTCCCCACAGCGTGGGGGGACGGGGACCAGTCCATGGGCTTGGTGGCAGCTCAGCACCAGCTCCTGGGCTGGCAGGGCTGTGGCAGCCTCTGGGCACGCTTGGGACAGATTTTTAGGGATGATCTTGCCCCAGACCAGGACTGGGCTCACAGCACTCATGGGTCTGAAATGTCCCAGGTAAAGAGATCCAGAAGCAGGAGTCTTGGAGCATCACTGTAGGGACACCCCAGCTTCACAACTTGTGACCAGTTTTGGTCCCAGCCAAAAATACTTCAGGAACACCTCATTCCCTTCAGCTCCTGCCTGCCTGTGGCACACATGCGAGGACTAACTCTCCTGGCCATGACTGTAGCACTCGAATTGCCATCTGATTTCCAGACATTTCTAGGAAAACGCGCGGCTCTGCTGAGCAGCAAGCGGAGCCTGGGACGTGCCTAATCAGCTATGCTAATCTGCTGCTGCCACGCCGAGCCTGCACAGCGCAGCTCCCAGCGCCTCCCGGCTCCTGCTGCAGAGCCCAGCAGCGCTGCTTTGTTTATTTGCAGTGATTTACCTTCGAATTCATCACCCTCTTCCCAAGAAGTTGGCATCCCCCAGCAGGAATTGCCCCCCTGCACCTCCCGGTGCCGCTGCAGGCTGCGGAGATGGATGGGCAGCAGGCGGGATCCGGGGGCTCAGCTTGTGGAGGGCCGCAGGGGAGTACTGGAACAACCACGGCTCTAACTCAATTTCTACCCATTTTCTCCTTTGCCTTCACTTCATTATAGATTATTATTTTCTAAACTGAGGCAGAGTCGATTCTGCTTCCAACTGAATTGCCCACAGGCTGGCTCCTCTCCTCCATCCAGCTGATACAATCCTCATAGCAAGTTCCTTCTCAACAGACCGGCAGTCTTCAGGGAGCAATGCCTCATTTGGGGAGAGTCCTTCATCTTTTACAGAAAGCAGCATTTAATTTCCAGTTGTTACTGGCTGTTTCATGCAGCTTTTCCACTAGATAAGAAGTGGCATCTATGTACACAATGTAAAAACGAGTAATTCCCAGCTTGAATTGGGATAAAAAGTTGGAATCTCAATGTATTTTGCAGACGAGGTGTCCAGAGCAATGACAGAAAGGGTCATTTCCCATTTCCAGCTTTTTCTACAGCCCTACCTACTTGTTATGCTGCGGATGAGCACTTATTTCTAAATAAGTTGTTTCAAAGCAAAAACCGAACCATTCTCCTTTGAGGAGTGTCAATGCGAGACTTCACAAAGATTTCTAAACATAGATACTTCAAAAGAACAAGTGCAATAAGGAGACTGGTCAAAACGTATCCTCCTTGGCACAGACTGGCAGCTTTGAAGAATTCATGTTTTCTGATGGAAAGATGCAAAATGGAAAATATTCCCTATTCCTTGGGCAGGTTCCTGTGCTGCAGCAGCCCCAGCTCACCCGCATGGGGTGATCCCATCCCAGCACAGAGCTGGGAGGCCAGTGGGTGTGGGAGGACAGCCCTTTCCAGGCCCATCGTGCCTCTCTTCCATTTCCTTCACAACCTGCCTTGCAGTTTGGGGTCCCCGCTGTGGGGTACACACAGCTTGGGACAAGGGCAGTGCAGGATTCTCCAGGATGTAGGACTTGGCTCAACCAGCTGGCCAGGAGCCCTTGAAATTACCCCATCCCTTGTCCAATCCCTTCTATAACCTAAATTAAATGGGTGTTCCCACCTCCTGCAAGGCTGCACAAGTCACTCTGGGTTCCCCCAAACCCCATTCTCTGTCTCCCCTCGGACATCCCACGGTGCCCCCGTGGGAGCCCTGCAGGCAGGGATTCAGCCCCTGGGCAGAAATCAGTGGTGGAGACATTCCTGCCTTTCCTCAGAAAGTCCAGCTGAATCCCCCTAAAACATTTCTGAGCATCTCTGGAACAATTTGAGCAGTTCTGGAGCACACCCTGCACACTCCAGCCGGGTTTTAGGGGGGAGCGTGCTCTTCTGAGAGAGCTGTTTCCTATTTTTGTCAGCACATTGAACACAGCCTCTAAATTAAAATCTTCTATTTCCAGACTATTTTGATCAACGCTACTTCCTTCAGTTTAAAAGATACAATAAGAATAGATGAGCTCTTACAAATTAAAAGCCTCTCTTGCTTAACAAATTGTCTCTTTGCAATAATTAATTATCTGGAGAGAGATTCCTGCCCTACGCTTTTGGCCTCATTCCAGGCTGTGTAAGGGGTGGGAAAAAAAAAAAGTTTATATTTGGGAATTTGTTGCCTCACAATGCGGGCTCTCACACTTCCTGCACAAGACAGGACCAGTCCAGAGGTGAGCCCATCCTGGGCACAGCAGAGCTGTCACCAAGTGCCCATCACAAGCCTCAGCTTGTGGTTTGCAGGGGAAGGCTCCAGGCACATTTCACTGCCTGCTTTACTTTCTGGTTTTGATAGGTGATTATTATTAGGCAGCAGGTCTGTTGCTCTGGGCAGCTACACCATTCCCACACTGATGGTTCCTAGAAGCTCCTGGTACAAGGGGTTGTGGATTTGGAAGTTGTGAAAGCAGTGCAAGGACACGGGGGTGGCTGCTGCTAGCCATGCCTCTTGCCAGGTGCTCCAACTCCCTGATGACTTCGGGACTTTGTCCAACCTACACTTCCTTAGGAAATTCCTTCCAGTGCACGACTATCCTTATGATGAGTAAGTCTAAATTAATCTTCGATTTTGCGCTCTAAGCCCTTGGCTGCTACTCCTCCTCTCAGGAGTAAGGAGCTCGTACTCACCTTCCCTGTGGCAAAACTGGAAATATGAGCAGGTTATAACATCTGCTCCGTCAAAATCCCATCAGTCTTTTCTCAGGGGACACGTTCTCCAGGCCTCTACCACATGTGCTCCTCACCCTTGGAGCTTTCCAGCCTCCCTGAAGAGGACAGGCATTGTTGGCTTTGCTCACCCTGGTAGATGCTCCAGGTCCTCAGGAGACAAGAGGGAGGCTGGTCCCAGGCAGAATCCAGCGTGGGACTGTGAGAATTCCCACCTGCAGCAGGGGCCACTCACACTGTGGGTCAGGGCAGAGAGATCCCCTGCTGCTTTAACCAGTCCTACCTGACTTGCAGCTGCAGCACCACTGCACCAGGGATCAGCATCCATCTCACTGCAGATGTTTAACAAGTCCTTTCCCAGTAATATTTCTTTCCCACAAGTATGGTCTGGCTTACACAGTCCCTGGCAGGGAATATCAGAGATTTCTATCATTATTTATCCTTTTGTCCAGGACAGGATTTAACTGGAAATCATTTGTTTAAAAAGCATCCCACCAGGGATCAGCATCCCCAGTTTTGACGAAGTTACTGGCGGTGGGACAGGAGATGGAGGTGGCACAGACAATCACGTTGGAGGTGTTGTGCACCCACAGCAGTGCCCAGCTCCTCATCTCCCACTGGGAGCACCTCAGCACTGCTTTGGCTTCACGGTCCCACTGCAAGCTGGGTCCTTGCAGGGCCTCCCCGTGCCCGGTCTGCTCGTGCTGGCAGCTCGGGCAGGGGCGCAGCAGGGTCCCCGCACAGGCTGGGAGCTGGTGGCCAGCAGCCTGCCTGGGCAATGCCTGCAGCCAGGTCCGTGCCCGGAGCCCCGTGCTCCTTGCCAGCCCCGCGGCAGGTCCCGCTGCAGGGGAGCGTTTTGCTAATCCTTTCATCCCTGCCCCGTGCCCAGCAGCACAGCCTCCCGCCAGCTCTGCCGGGAAAGGCTTTGGAAGCACCTGGGGCTCCAGCAAGGAATCCTTCCCTGTGAAGCAACCGGGGCAGGAGCCACCTCCCAGCCCTGAGGGCTCCTAAACCACTCAGAGAGTCTCAGAACAGGCCCTTACATACACAGAGCAGATTTAATTCAACCCAAGAGGAAACCAAACAGCTCATTCCCTCAAAAACTGGCTGACCTTCCTGACAGGAATGCTGGGAGGGGTCTGAGAATGAGTGAAGTGTAGAGCATTCCATTCTCCCACTCTTTTCCTGGACCACAGCTCAGCCTCCTCCACACACAGAGAGCAGCTCTGCACAACCCCAAATTAACCACAAAATATCACCCAGGCCACAATCTCAGCGGTGTTTGGAGAAGAATTAAATATTTATCTGGAAAACAAGGATGTGCACAATTGAATTCGGCAGGATTAGTGATAAAGCCCACCAAGATCCACTCACTGGAGCCAGAGCCAGTTGCTCCTTTCCTGGGGATGCCTTGTGCACCCAGGGGATGGGTCACACTCTGCCAAGGCTCCTGCTCCCCTCACACCCTTGTGGTTTGGAGAGGATGTCACCTCCTCCCATGGACCTCAGCTGATCCTTTTTTCTTCATAGCTCACCAGAGGGATGAAAACCCCTGTGCTGATGTCCACAGATTGCTCCTCCCTAGCACAGTTTAATCTAGGAACATCTCTGAGTGAGAAGAGGACCCTCCTTGACCCTGGACATGCTGGAAAACGTGAGCCTTCAACTCACTGAAGGAGCTCCATAGTAGCGTGGAGCCAGCAGCACTCTCTAGTACTCGTTGGAGCTCGGAGAGCTTTGTATAACAAAAACAGACTGACAACCTGGAAATAAACCTCAAACATCCTCTCTCTGCACTCAGAGAAGCTTAATATATATGTCACAGGCTGTATCTATAGTCTGACACTATAGCACAGCAGATGGGATCCTGCTAAGCATCCCTGGGATCAGCATTGCAGAAAACAAAAGGCTGGGAAAGGCCCGAGCATCCTCCTCTTTTCCATTACATGTGTCCCCACACAGGAAAGGTGCCTTTGGACAGAGATATTCCTGGAACAGCCAGGATTAATGGCATGCCAGAAATATATACGCAAGCAGGATGTAGCACTGGAGCTCAGCCACAGCCCAGCAAGGGTCTCCCACCACCCTGGGGAGCTGCCCAGTCTGCAGGCAGGAGCAGTTCCTCACACAGCCCCAGACTCATTGCAGATGTTTAACAAGTCCTTTCCCTGTAATATTTATTTCCCACGAGTATGGTCTGGCTTACACAGTCCCTGGCAGGGAATATCAGAGATTTCTATCATTATTTATCCTTTTGTCCAGGACAGGATTTAACTGGAAATTATTTGTTTAAAAGGGAGAAAAGCTTATTAGCACACCGAGGAGGTCTCAGCCCTTTACTTTTATTGCGTATATAATCCACTGGAAATCAAAGTATTCAGATGATTTGAGTAAGTTACTGGCCTCTGCCTGCCAGCCAGGAAGTTCAGCAGCCTGTCATGGGGTCAGTACCTTTCCATGGCTTTTTACTTTTGATTTTTCCAGAGGAAACAACTCAGCACAAGTCTATTTCCCTAATGCACAATCTTCTGCCAGAGTCCACACAAATGTCCCTAAAACCCAACGGGACACGTCACCGACCCCTCTCAGCCTGCACTGCCCAAGGAGCTGCTCTGCACCCAGATGCTTTGTTTTCTTTGTATTTTCTACTCACCTTCCCCCTCCTCCTTTGGCTTTTCCAAGCCCAGCTCATGCTGGGGAGAGCAGCACAGAGCTGCACCTCTGAGCCCTTCTCGGAGCTGAGCTGCCATACGTGATTTCCCAGGTTGGCTGCTACCTTCCAGGCATATCTTCACCATCTGAGGCTTTTCAGGAGCTCTTGTCTTTGCCAAATCTCACATTCCTGGAGTTCCAAACTTTCCATGAGTTCTCTCGCACTTTCCCATCTCCCAGCATTGCTGTAGCCTTTAATAACTGCTGCTTACACACACACACGCAGAATGTCAGAGACCTCTTGCCATTTCCTGACTCATTACTCACTCCTTGGCTCTGCACAGGCCACTCAGGGAACGTTCCAGTTTCGGAGTGTCCCTGGTTGCTGCCTGCCCCGTGCAGAGCCTGGTCGAGGTGGCCATGTGGCAGCTCAGCCATCAGGTCTGATGAGTATCAAGGGCCTCCTTCCTTTTCAGAGCTTGCTCACAATGATGTTTTCCAGCCACAGGCCCTGCAGGTATCACATCTGCCCCTGCCAGGGTGCTGTGCACAGAGCCCAGCAGTCCATGCCAGCAGGAATGCCCCTGCACGGCTCCTTTCAGCTCGAGGTCCAGCTGCTTTCCTGCACTCCTTGCACAGTCCCTGGAGGCTGCACCCCTTCCAGTGAACTCACATTGAGGGTATGACCCCATACGGCCCCTCAGAGGCTCCACAGTCACTCGGCCACAGCACAAGGTCAAAGTTTGAGGCTCTCCTGTGCTCAAGGGTTTGCAGAAGTGGTGGTTTCCCCATGACCCAGATGCCCATACGAGTCTGAAGCCACTCTGCCACTGCATCCCAAAATGCACCCTCAGATTTCTCCAGAGGCTTTGGGAAGATAGAGCACGCTGAACTCAGAGCCTGCCCCATGGACAGCAGGGCCCTTTTATTGGCAGGGATTAATGCAAGGGGGCTGGAGAGGGAATCCTGCCCCAATAACCAGAGTACTTTGTCCCTACATGGCACTTCCCATCGTGAGACTTCCTGATGAAAGATCCCTCGTAGAGCAGAGCCAAGCGAGGGCCCCTGTAATAAATCAGCACCCCAGCGACTTTGGCTGACGCAGACATTCCTGAGCAGATTTGAATCTTGTTTGTGAGGAGGGATCCCTCCACGTCCTCACTCTGCACACCCCAGCCACTTGAGAAGCATCTGGCAGCCAGTCCACGGCTCAGCTACCCCAGACACCACCACAGGGCTGCTGATCAGCGGGAAAACTCTCTGGTTCCAGCAGATCATAAGCTTATTAAAGATAGATTTGTGCTTTGGTCTGCAGAGATAAACAGATCAAAGGCATTTTGGTCTGTGTGCCAGTGCCGCGGGTATCCCCCTTCGGCGGAGAGGGAGGCTGGGACGTGCTCTCCATTCCCAGTGCAGGGCATTGGGGGAGCTCAGCCCAGCGGGGGGAGCACAGGGAGTGTGCCCAGGGCCACATCCAGACTGTGAAAAGTCTGTCCTTGGATTTTTGCATGGGGAACTTGGAAGCACTTTGCTCTCAAGGCATCACTCCCCACGCTGCTCTCCCCGGGCCCTGCGGAGCCAGGGGGTGGCCAAGCTTCGCTGGAGTTCTGCTGCCAGCTCGGGACCTGCTCTGCTCGGGAGGGGGAGCTAAAAGGGGAAACAGGCCCTGGAACAGCTGGCCCAGCAGCTGATATTTGCATAGTGCTTTGAAACCCACAGATGAAAGATTTGAGAGACACGAAAGGCTGTCACTGCCTGTTTGTCATTTCGTGTGGTTCCTCCCTGCTATCGCACGCAAAGCAGACAATTTTCAGGAGAGGTGAGTGCAGCCTTGAGGGAAAGATGAAACGGTGTGGGCTTTTCCTGCCACATCCACTTGCACAAGGAGCAAATGTGCACCCCAGCGCTGGCTGGGCTCCAGTTTCCTCCTCCCACTGTACAGCTACCTCACCTTCTTCCTTATCTGTCCCCAGTTCAACAGGAGTCACCAACCTCCCTGAGCCATCTCTGATTTCCCGCTCCAGGCTCAGTTCTGCTTGCTCTCAGGAGGCTCACATGGATTGCAAAGCCAGAAACTGGGAGCGAGTGACGGCATCAGGGCCCCCAACAGCAGGCGAGTGTGTCCCTGCAGAAAAAAGCCGGGAGGGAGGGAACCTTTGCCCATGGCAAACCAGCAGCAAGGGCCCTAAAACTCCAGGTGAGTGAGGAAGGTGATGGTATCACTCAAGAAAGCAGCAGCGGGAGGCAGCAGGCATCCCACCCCCCTGTCCGTGCCAGGCACGGCTCGGCCCAGCCCGACACGGAGCTGGGCTCACTTTCAGCATTTCAAATTTGCCGGATGATAACCTCGGTGTCTGAGTTCGCAGCTCTGGTCCCACCCACTTGAGGTCTGACTCATGTTGCAGTCACCGCTGCCTGGATATCGGTACGAGAGCACGGAGGGAGGTTGGTTCGAGAGGAGGGAGGGAGCAAGGGAGGAGGAGAGGAGAGAGGAGAGGGACCAGGCAGCCGCCGCTCGCAGCACACGCTCCTGCCTGCGCAGCTGAGCCACCCGCGCCGGGGGAAAGTTGGAGTCGGTGCAGCCACTGAAGGCTCCCACAAGCTCAGGGGCTGTGAGAAAGCAGCGCCTTTCCCAGGTAACGCTTTTGCCTTACTTCTTGCTGAGTTGTTACGCCGGTAAAATACTTTCTAAGTGAGATTCAGAGGGGTTGGAGGGTCCCAGCTGAGTGGGACCCTGCAATGGGCCAGCTGGGTCAGAGCGAGGGGGTGTCACTCCTCAGACCCACGTGCCATCAGCATCCCGGGGTGGCTGGAGTGGAAGCCAGTTTGGGGACTTTTTTGGCTGTTGCTGGTGGGGACAGCAGAATCCGAGAACATCAGGGTCAGAGGGAGGACAGGGGTGGAGTGTGCCCAGGGCACAGAGGCAGAGCCCTGCACATCTGCAGCATCTCTGCCCAAGCAGCCTCCCGGCGAGGTTTCCTGCTGACTTTTGCACCGACCTGCCCGAGCCCTTTCTCTGAGAGCTCCAGCCCTTCCACCCAGCCCTGCACATCCTGGCGGGTGGTGGGGACCTGCTGCTGCCCCATCCCAGAGCCCGGTCAGACCTGTGGGGCAGGGCACCCCAGGGGTGCGCAGTGCTCGCTGTCCCTGCCCGGAACAGGCTTCAGCAGGCGGCTGCACCCCGGAAACTCGGGCAGCTCCAAGCACACCCATGAGCCCGACACCTCTGTTTTCAGTTTCACCTTTCCTGGACTCTCTCTGCCGCGCAAACTTTCGGAATGCTGGCTGCTCTGCTGGGTTCCACGTACCTCTTCACATTTCCTGTTTTCAGGGGTCCTGAACAGCTTCTTACCCACAGAGCCCCTTTCCTCCTGGGGAAGCCTGATGGAGGGCTGGGGGCAGTGATGGGAATTTTGTCCTGCCTCCCCCAGCCGCTCTGCTCATGCCAGAGGCAATAATTGCTGCTTTGTATTAGACATGACGCTGGGACAGGGCAGAGGGAGCACCAAGCTCTGGAGAAGCCCAAGAACAGGGACAGAAGGGTCTGGGGATGCAGCCAGGCAGGACCCCGGTGTCCCCTCACATTTGTCCTCTCTCACATTGTCTTCAAGTCCTACCTCTGGCAAATTCGCTCTTGTCCCATTGTGAATCAGGCTCATGGATCTGGCAGGGGAACAAGAAGCTCATTTCCAGCTTGGGAGTTTTGCAATTCCCACCATCACACCTCAAACATCCTCTCTCAGATCAGAAGAAATCCCCACACTCCTGCCCATCTCTTGGCTGAAGTACCTCTCCCAGCATGCCCAGATGTTTAATTTCAGGAAGGAGTTTAATATAATTTTAGAAAAAGCCACAATGCTCTGCTGAGAGCTCTGCATGGCCAGGGAATGCACTTTGCTCCTTCGTGAACTCTGCCAGCACTTTTCTCAGAAAGAAGCTATCATGGGAGGCAGAGTAAGATTTCAGGTCTGCAAGGGCAGAGCCCTCCTGTCCCTAGGACAGAGCTAAAAGGCTTCATGTGGCCCTTCTCCTGAGCCCCCAACCACCTCTGTCCTTTCCAGAAGTGGGGAACACTTCCCAAAGAGAGGCTGCCACGTTCGGGCACTCCCTGAGCACTCCTCTCTGCCCCTGTGTCTGCTCACGGTGCCGAGGTACCCGGGCTTTTAACAGGTTTAAAACAAACCTGTTATGCCAGAAGTAGGAGCACAGCAAGGGAGAGCAGCCAATGCATTCCCTGCCGGAGCCGGCGCTGCATCCCATTAATCTTGCTGCAAAAGTGCACCAAGTGCTGGAATTAATGATGTTGGAGGAAAGAATGCTGAGAGATGGGGAGGGGGAATAAAAAGGTAAAATGCAACAGAAATTTCCCGTGAATAAATCACGGCCCCCTCCCCAGAGGAGATAAATGCAATTTTAAAAGGGAACGCAGTGAATCAAATGCAACAGGGACTGCAACAGAGCAGAAAATATCTGTTCAGGCGAGAGAAGGCAGAAATTACTATGAGAATTGTAAAGAGGATAATGGGGAGACGATAGGATATGAGAGCGGAAGGATCATTAATGCACCAAAGAGGGCTATTAACAGAGTTCCTTAAAGATCAGCCTAGAGGTAAATTTTATTTAATGGTTTGCATTAGCGATCTTGGCTCAGAAAATGAGGGTTTCTTTAAGAGAAACGTACTGGTGAGAAACTTGGGAAAAGTTTTTCACTGGTCTAGGGACTAAGCACGACAGGAGAAGAACCAGAGGATCTGAAGATTAACAGAAACACACCTGGCTGGCACAAGCTCACATGCTTAGGGTCTAAAAGCAAAAATTGCTACTCTAAGCAGCTGAAAACACCATAGGAAAAATATCTGGCTTTTAGAGAACTCCAGGATGACTGCAAACAAAACAAATGCAACCTGACACGTCTTCACAGTCTGAGACAGCGTCCATCAGAACACCAGTGCCACTGGAAAAGGCACGAGAAAGACGACCCAGAAGCAACACCCTGCTCTGGTTCCTTCAAAGTCAGGAGGGTGATTTTGAACCAGGAACAGGTCCAGGCTGTGATAATGAGGATAATCAGGTAAATGTAAAAGCTGCCTGGTGAGACAGGGCTGGAAAGGTATCATTTATTCCGGCTGTTGCTGGAAAGAATGCCACGGGAAACAGCTGCTCCACTCGTACATCGAGGAGGAAATCAACTCGCTCTGCCAAAACACAACAGGAGCAGAGGACACAGGTATTGAAGGTGGCTGCAAGTGACCTGGGCAGAAAGCCAGGGGCACATGTGGAGTCACAGAGAGCAAATGCTCCAGGAGAGAGCTCTGAGCTGGACCCGGGGTCTGTGTGCTGACAGCAGTGAGCTCACAGCCCCCCATCCATACCAGCCCTCCAGTCTGCTTTCCCTGCAAAGCCGTGTCCAGAGGCTATGCCCACCTGGGGGAATATTTCCATGAGATGATTTGGCTGAGGGATACAGGAAAGTCTCCCGCACCTCCACCACAGTCAGGGTTGCAGCATCACACGTCCAAGCTGACAGGAGGCAGGTCCTGCCCCATTCCAGGGAGGAACATCCCAAGGGTTTGCAGGCAGCTGAGCCCTGCAGCCCACACAGCCCACAGAGTCCCCAGCTCTCCCTGGGCTCCTCTGCAGGGATGGGGACACCTCTGTCCCCTTGCAAGTGCCCACTCCTTGCCCTGAGCTAATCTGAAAAAGAAATAAGAAGCAAAACTCCTGGGCACATTTGCAGTGCGGGGCTGCACCGGGAGCTGCCCTGGCACTGCAGCAGGAGGCAAACAGGATGATGTGCCCAGAGCTGGGACCCACCAGCAGAGCCCGAGGCAAGGCCCAGCAGAGCCCATGTGAGCTGCAAGAGCCAGAGGCAGGAGCAGGTTGTTGGTGTGTGGCGAAGCAGCCACGTAGGAGGCTGCCATCCACCCACAGCATTTTCTAAGAGTGCTACTCCTCCTATAATTTAATCTGCCATTTCCACATGTTGGGAGCAATGAAAACACATCCCTTTCACTTGGAAATACCCTTCTGTGAGAACAACCTGTTCTCCTCGCTGCCATCAGTGGGCAGGCAGCGCTCAGCTTGTTCCACACTCCTTTTGTGAGTGAACAAAGAGCTTTCCATGGCAAGAGCCTGCGCTGCAGCTGGAGGTGAGGAACTGCTCCACACGCTGCTGCCGTGGCTGAAAGCATCGCATCCCTCTCCCAACAGCCTCAATCCCAGCACCCAAACTCAGAGGGCCTCCTGTCTGGCAGTCAGTTTGCTCTGATCAGCAAAAGGCTTCCCACGGGCTGTTGTTGTTTGCTTTCCATGCCTTTAGAAGCAGCAGGGCTCTGGGTATCACCTCTAATCTCAGTGGTCCAGTCCCAGACTTGCCCCCATACGGTTCCTGGCAATCAGTGGTTGTTTACTCGTGCAGTCTCCCTGGTATACTCCCTCCCATGGCTCCCATGCCTTTAGCCTTGAATCAAAGACAAATCACCTAAAGAGTTTTCCAACGTGCACCACAGTGTTATCTTGTTGTTGCAGGGGGAGTTTAACTTTAAAATCTCACCTTTGTTTGGCAGCAAGGCTGGACCTTTTCATTTCCTGGAGTTTCTTCTGATTGCTCCATCTCTGCAGCCTGTCATGCTCTGCAGAGAACCAGCTCCAGCTTCCTGCACAATCCTGGGCACCACTGGGGAGGGCTTCATGGAGTCTCTCTGGGGTGCAGAGAGCCTGCAGAGCTGGGTCGTGCACCACCCGTGGGGACCAGCACAGATCTCCCACACCAGCACATCGAGCAGGATGGGCAGACCCCTCATCCCACCTGGGAAGCTCATGGTGAGAGACCACAGCCTGGACACAGGCAGCTCCATGAGGGTCCCAGCACAGTCAGTCCAGCTCCTCAGCCCATTTCCAGCCCTCCTTCTTGTCCCTGCAGTGCCTCAGTTATGCCTTTAGATATCTTCTCAACATAGGTATTGCTTCCAATCAAGGAACCAAGGTCCCTTTGAATCTAGTAGTGGTGGGGTCTTGGAGATCACCATAATCAGCAGCTCATTTGGAAGTTAGAGTGGGTTGTTCTGTTGTCTCTTCCCTTGCAAAATGCAGTATTTTGTTATTTGTATCCAGACAGAAAATAGCCAGACAAAGTTTGCAAGGGATATTCCTCTTCCCTCCCAGGACCCAGAACAGAGTGGGGATTTCTATACAGGCTGCAGGAGATACTGTGATTTGTGATGGCAGGGACAAACCCAAGGCATTGGGCTGCTGCAAAGCTCAGATACGAGGGCAAAGTGTAATGAGACTGGCAGCCACAGCCGAGATTCAGAAATTACGTAGTCGTGACTAATTTTGTTGGATTGCATAAGAACTGCTTTCTCAGGAAAATTGTTTCCTCGTATCCTGCTCATTCTCACTTTTACTGTGAGCCTGTAGGAATGTGACGGTTTTAAAATCCCTGCCCTTCTCTCAACATCCCTACACCACATGGGCACCCCTAGGGCTGGGAGAGCCCAGCTGGCAGGTACACGGGTGCCTGGCTGCCAAAGGACTTTCCAATTTGGGTTTGAGCAGGCTGGAGCAGCCAGGGAGGTGCAGACACTGTTTCTGGAGGGGTTTCAGGAGAAGCTCAAAGGGTCTTTGCCTTTGCAGCTCTGACTTGATGCTTGTATAGAACCACGGAATGGTTTGGGTTGGAAGGCATCTTTCAGAGCAACTCGTTCCACCTCCTGCCATGGGCAGGGACACCTTCCACTATCCCAGGTTGCTCCAAGCCCTGTCCAACCTGGCCTTGGACACTTCCAGGGATGGGGCAGCCACAGCTTCTCTGGGCAATCTGTGCCAGGGCCTCACCAGACACTTTCTTTTGCAGGTTGTCCTCGGGAGGAGGCAAAGCTCTGTCCCTGCTGACCACTGTCACCAACCAAACATCCAGAGGGCATGAGACCCTACAGGACCTGATCCCATGGTCTCTCAGAGGAAAGGAGAAGGCAGGAAAGGAGAAGGAGCAGTTGAGATCCACCAGCAGCTGCCACAGGGCATCAGCTCCAGCACTGAGCTCCCAGAGGGGGCCAAGAGGCACAAGTGAGTGGCAGTGCCACGTCTTTCCTAGACCATGTCGTTCCCAGCACACAAGGCTGAACATGTAGAGTGACTCTGCAATGTTCTGCAAGGTCACTGTAAACCAAGGGTCACTTTGGGAAGGGCTCTAGGCCTGCCTGGTAGAGGCTCACACCAAGCAGCTTTGGAGCTGATGAGAGCAGGGCTGCTCCTTGCAGTGACACCATGGATCCATGTTACAACCACACAAGCTCTCAAAAAAGGATGGACTTTCCCCTGCAGCTGCTGATCGGATCCTGCCTCGCCATCCTCATCGCGATCACTCTCTGTGGTAACATCATCGTCTGCCTGGCCGTCACCCTGGACCGCCGGCTCCGGAGCCTGACAAACTGCATCATCGTCTCCTTGGCCATCACCGACCTGCTGGTGGGGCTGCTGGTGCTGCCGTTCTCTGCTTTCTATGAACTCGCCGAGGAGTGGCCCTTTGGCAGCGTTTTGTGCAACATCTACACCAGCCTGGATGTCATGCTGTGCACGGCCTCCATCCTCAACCTCTTCATGATCAGCCTGGACCGCTACTTCGCCGTCACCACCCCGCTGCGCTACCGCCAGGTGGTCACTCCCTCCCGCGTGGCCGTGGGCTTGGTTGTTATCTGGACCGTTTCACTGATGGTCTCCTTCCTCCCCATCCACCTGGGCTGGAACACCAACGGGACAGCAGTGCAGAACACAGGCCCCTGCAACAAGGAGTGCAAGCTGGAGGTGAACTTTGTGTACGGGTTAGTGGACGCCTTGCTCACCTTCTACATCCCTTTGGTCATCATGTGCATCACCTACTACCGGATACTCAAGATAGCGAGGGAGCAAGCCAAGAGGATCAACCACATGTGGGGCAACACCCCCATGCCACCCATGGTGAAAGAGCACAAAGCCACCGTGACGCTGGCAGTGGTGCTGGGAGCCTTCATCGTGTGCTGGTTCCCCTATTTCACCATGTTCACCTACCGGGGGGTGTGGGGGGACAGCAAGGTGAAAGGCACACCCATGTCCATTGTTCTCTGGCTGGGCTATGCCAACTCAGCCCTGAACCCCATCCTCTACGGGACACTCAACAGGGATTTCCGAGTGGCATACCAGCACTTGCTGCGTTGCTGGAGGATGGGACACCCCAGAAACTCCCACCTGCCTCCCCTCCAGAAGGCCCAGCCCCGGGGCAGGCAGGGCCAGGGCAGGCAGGAGGGTAAACCCTTGAAACTGGAGGTCAGGAACGAGAAGGGGACCCTGCTCACCGATGGAGCCCTCAAGAGGTAAGAGACTTCCTACGCTCAGGACTTTGATGTCTGATATCTGACAGACTTCTCTGTCTGTCCCCAGAGAGGAAGGCAGATTTGGGGACCCCACAATATCCGTGGACTTTTGAGCAACAAGCTGATGCCCCAGCAGGAGATCCTTGCCCAGGCAACTCCTAAATTCAGCCATTTAGAATTTCATCACCACCCACAGGGACGCAGCTTGTGTCCCCTCCATGCTGGCAGCACAAGTCCAGGTACTCCAGCTTCCCACATGGCCGGCCCTCCCCTGGAACTGCCACCGTTCACAGGGAGCACAAAATGTGCCCCGGCTTTGCTGGGTAATGGGGACAGTTTTGCCATCAAAATTTGCTGTACAGATGGGGTGCAGCCATTAGCTGGGGCTGCTCCCCAAAACCAGCCGTGTCCCCATGAGGAACAGCCAGCAACAGCTGGGCACACAGCAGAGCTGCAGGGGACCAGGAAAGGTGACCACCCATCACAGAGGGGAAATCAGGAGCTCGTCCTGGGGCACAGTCAGAGCACCTGCAGCCAGGCTGAGAGCCCCTGCAGGAGCCAAAATCTGGGTCCCCAGCTCCCTGCAGAGCAGCTCGGCCACTTCCCCTTCAGTCCAAGGCACGCACCCTCAGCACTTTGGCCATCAGTTTGCACCAGCAGTGAATTCAGCCAACAGCAAGTTCCATTCCCATCTCTGGAAAGGGGCAGGAGTAGCCCAAATTTGGTTGGCAAATGTTTTTAGAAATACAAATACCCATGTAAAGTTAGAGCCAAAAATTCCCTCAGCATCATCCCAAGCACATTACGAGGGTCAGCCCCACCAAGGGGCGCGGTGAGGGAGCGGGGTGGGAGCAAAGAGGGCAAGATCTGTGCCAGGCTGTGTCCCCAGCCCTCTCCCTGGGCACCCACGTCCCCACGGGGCTGTGCCCCCCTCTCACTGCCTCATTCCAAGGTGTTCACTCAGCCAAGCACAAGGAGAACGGAGAGGCAGGCTGTCAATCTGCTGCTCCTGAGACTAATCTAACCTCTAAGCAGTGCCTGATAAGCAGCCCAGAAACTTTCCATCCATAGATAAGGAGTCCTTTGATTCCCTGTTCCCAGCGTGCCAGCAAAGAAGCCGCGCTCGTGCGCTCTGGCAGCACGTGCCCTTGATCCTGCCCCAGAAACAGTCTTAAGCCACCAAAAGGAGAACTCGGGGAGGTGAACCAAAGTTCAGAGCCACCCAAAAGACTGAGCCAGCATCGTGCCTCCCCCAGGGCACCAGTGTGACTTTACCCAAGGGAGGGGTGGATTAACGTGAACAAATACAAGAATGCGGGTCCTGGGGCTGTATTTTTCAGTTTCCAAGGAATTAATGAAGAGCCCAAAGTTATGGCGTTTGGTAAATTGTAGGTTGTACATAAAAACATATGGAAAACATGTACCTCAGGTGGTGGGGGTGTTTCTGCAAACATACAGAGACAAAGAGGGCTGTCCTGTTTACTCACACAGGAGTGCAGCCCCCGGGCAAGCCAGGAGCTCATGCACTGAGGCTCTGCAGCTGAACCAGGAGAGCTGGCGATGGGAACAGGCTGTCGGGATTTCCCTGCACAGCCAAGAGCGAATATAAATGTCTTCTCAAAATGCTGCCTTACCACAAAGGGAGAATAATGACTTGGAGGGAGATAAAAGGGGAAGAAAAATGGGCTTCTGTTCCTCAGGCAGAGGGCAGGGTCACTGATTTCCTGGCTTTCCCCCTCCCAGCTTTTCCGGGTAAAAAAGATTCTCCCCCTGGTTCCCCAGAGGGAAGGCTCAAGCAAGGGGATGTTTCTTGACCTTTCAAAATCCAGAGAGCTCCCTCCCCGTCCTACACAACATCATCACTGTGGTTTCTGCTCACAATCAGATAAGAGTTGCTCGAGCACCTCAAGGTACTGCTTTTACTTTCTCTCCATCTCTTCGTAGCTCCCTCACCTCACAGCAGTGATGCACCAATGATCATATGTGGCCCCTTCCAGCCCTTTTTTCCATAGTCAGATACATAAAGATCTGCTGTTGGCAGATGATCAACTAATACCACACAGGACAGTTGAGCAGAGGATTTACCCATTCACCAAAAACCTGGCAGCCAATTTCTCCCCCAGCACAAACCGAGCTGGTTCCTCTCCCCTCTTCCTCTCCGCAGAGTCTTCCGAGTCATCTGCCCTGAACATGTTAACAGGAAAAGACCAACATAAATAACTCCAAAAACTCATAACCCCCCAGATAAGAACACCCAGAGCTCAGAAGAGCTCTGCTCAGAGCAGCTCCATGGGGTCGTTCAAGGGAAAGCTCAACCAGTAGAATTTTGAACTGTTGCCCTTAATAACAATGTTCTTTTCAGATCTGAGGCATAGGGAAAAGAGTAACAAATGAGAGTGGAAATACTGGAGAAGTGCAGCCAGTCTCAGGGGTCACTCAGTCTCAGTCAGGAGCAGGGCAGGGAATCAAAGGCCACAGGAGGGCATTTCCATGGGTGAGGACCAGGTAGGGTGGAGAGTGCAGGGCCAAGCAGAGATGCAAGGGAAGACAGCTGCTCCCATTTCCCCACCAGCCAGCAGCGAGGAAGGCAATTCACACAAAACCAGTAGAGAAAAGCACTGAGGTGCTCTCAGGAACCTGCTTCAGTGCAGTGGGACTGGGCTCTAAAGAGACCTGGTGCTTGTCATGCTCGTGGCTGCAGGCTCTGAGACCAGACCCTGAGGTCCAGGGAGATTAAAATCCTGTGAGAGGCAATGTTCAGCAATAATGAGGAAGTTTTGGGGAGAAAAGTGCTGGAGCTGAGTGGCTCTGGCTCACATTCTTGCATGTCAGCTGTGCTTAGAGCAGCTTGGGGCAGGACCATGGCTACAACCTGTGGGCACAGAAGAAGCCAGTTCCCATTGGAAAGGGTCACTGTCTTAGTGACAACGTGCCTGCCCCAATTGCCAGCTTCAGGAGACAGACAGCAGGCAGACACCACCTGATTCTTCCCAGAGCAAAGCCAGGCTCAGCCAGGCTGGCACTGACAGACTGGTCTGTTCTTTTTCTCTTTTTCCTGTCTTCATGTGCAATTTAACCTTTCCAGCACTGGAGCTTTTCTGTGAGTCTCAGCCAGCCCGCTGCCCTAGGACCCACATCTCCCAGCCTTCAACTCCTGGCTGCCCTCTTCCAAAATCCTGTGTGTGAGGTTGAAAGGACAACACTCAGCTTTCCTCAGCGAGAAACTCAACAGCAGAGGCGAGAGCTGCAGGGTGAGTACAAGGCCAGGGTCGCTGGGTGACAATGAGGGAGGAGGCAGCTCTCCCTGCTGTGGCATCTGCTGCATTTTTCCTGGTGCAGGCATCCCTTCCTGATGGTAGCTGGTGCAAATACCATCAGAGATGCATCCTCACTCCTTTATGCAGCACTATTTGCTCTCCAAGCCCAGGGGAGGAGCACAGAGCTGGGCCCCCCTCTGTGGCTGCCCTGGAGGTTTGTGCTTCTCAAACCAGCCTGAGATGCCCTGGAAGATGCTGCATCCTGCCTGTCCCTCACACACTGCAGAGGCAGCTGCATTCAGACCGTGAATTTCCAGCACACTTCATTTTCATGCAAGCCTACATCCTCATAAATTGCCAGCAGCTTTGGCGGAGATGCTGGCAGGGTTCCCGAGGTGAAGAGCTGATGCTGCACCAGGCATTGCTGCTCTCTCCAAGTGGTGCTGGGCTGGAGGCCACGACTGCCGTGCATGGGGATGCCTCCCAGCTCCAGAGAGCCACTTTGTGCAGCCCTTTTCAGGAAGGGTCAGGCAAGGTCACCCTGACCTCCACACACTCTCCACTCCAGTGCTGCACCCTGATAACCTGGGCTCTCCATATTGACTGTGCCTCGGGAGAAATACGGTCACCCACGTGCTGGGAGCTGGGCACACTTTGTCCCTGCTGCACACTGAGCACTTCTAACCTTAGCCAAGGTCACAGCAATAACAGGAGCCGGTGCTGTCTGTCTGTCTGTCCACACACACAGCCAGGAGGGAGCTGGAGCACAGGGACCCCACTTCTCAGAGGTACTCCCAGTGAATCACCCTGGAAATGCCAGGGCCCATCAGCAGAAGGAGAACCAGAGGAATGGAGGCTGCAGATGCTGTTCTTTGGGGAGGCATCACTGCTGCCCTGCAGGAAGAGCAGGGTGAACCCTCCAGCCTGGAAACCACAAAGCACAAAGTGAAGCTCCCCAGGGCAGACACAAGGCAGAGTCATCTCTGCTGCTGTCACTGCCCAGCAGCAGGGGCAGGGGGGACACCAATTCCAGCTCTTCTGCTTCATGCTTCCCATCTCTGTGCATATGTTCCAAGACACATGTAGTTTCCGTGAGGTTAAGGCAAAATGCCAGCCATCCCCCGAGAGGCTGCTGATCTAATCAGCAGAATGAAGCAGAGGCCTGGGGGAGAGGTTTGCAGGAGATCTGAGGTCCTGGTGTGACCACAGATTTCCTTTTTGCATCATGGGGGTGGAAATGTCACCTCGTACAGGACACCCCCCCTAAAAGTCCCTGCCCAAAAAAATTCCCTGACCCACAGCAGTAGCAGGGAGAGGGGCCATGGGAGAAGCAGCACCCAGGAGCAGAGCACTGCCAACCTCAGGACATCAACTTTTGTCAGGCTACAACTCTGACAACCATGCTGCTGCTGGCTGGCCTGAGGGACAGGAAGAACAGGCAGAGAAAGCCACAAAGCAAAGTGATATAGCTCAGAGGGGAGTTGGGCGATTAGTCTTGGGGTGATGCAAGCCTGCTCAGCTCTGCCCAAATGTCAGCACTCGGCATTTAGTCGAGGATGCCGAGAGCATCCTCACAGCATCACATCCCGGTGGCTCCCAGGCACAGCAGGTGCTGAATGCAGCATCCCTTACACTGGGGAGCAGCAGAGGGGGGGAAATGGGCCCGTCTGCATCCTGTAAAGCCACTGATCCCCCTCTGTGTTCCCCTGCAGGATCCCTGCTCTGGCACGTGGCATTCGCTCCATCCCCAAACACTGCCGGAGAGGCCTCTGCCCGCCCAGGTTTCTTCCCAGGAGGGTGGTGTGTTAGAAGAGCCCTCAGAGGAGCTACAGAAGAACATCTCCCCTGCCCTCTTTGGGCAGTGACACTTTCAGCATCAAGCCCCACACCAGCAGGAGGAGATGCCCGAGGAGCTGGGTCAGGAACCAGTGCATGCCCCCGGCAGGGCTGGGCTGGGGGTGCCCTCTCCAGACCCCTGGCAGTGGGTCAGGCTGCCAGGGCACGGGGTGGAGGGGGAAAGGGGCTGCTGCTGAGGTCTTGGTGCCAGGCAGAGCAGCCTAGGATGGAGAAAGGCAAGGCAGGCACTGCCTTCCCTGGCACCCTGTGCTGGGGATGTATCCACCCCTCGGAGGGGGCAAGGTCCTGGTGGAGGGGATGTTGGTGTGGCAGGAGGGCTCAGCGGGGTGGACGTTGGCAGCCACGAGTGCTGGATGTCCGGGCACAGGACAGCCCAGTCCCTTGGCATCCGTGCTGGGGCAAGACTGCCTCCCACGCTGGGGAGGGTTTGGCATCTCTGGGGCTGCCCTTACTCCACATCCCTGTCCCAGCCCTACTGCGAGGCAAAGAGAAGCCCTGGAGCCTGCTGGGCCGTGGGGAGACTCTGAGCAGCCAGGGTTTGCCCCGGGCTCTGCCCTCCCCAGCAGATCAACACTAAGACTCCCAGAAGAGAAGGTTTCTGCCCCGAGCCTGTGCAGAAATCATCAGTGGTATAAAAACCTATTTAAGACAGAAGGAAAATGAGCCGCTTGATTTCTTTGGGTGTGCTTTGTCCTGGGAAGAGCCTCCCTGCCCTGCTACACCCTACATTCCCATCCCTCTGCTGGGACAGAACCTGGACACAGAGCACAAACCCCCAGGACACAGGCACAGCTGTCCTGGGCAAGGCTGGCACCTCCCAGAGCACATCTCGCCCTGTAGGACGAGCCAGACGATCCCTCGCGGGTCCCCGGGCGGGCGGAGCAGGGCACACCCCGCTGCCCCTCGGGCGCGGACCCGGAGCGGCGGCACCGCTGGCTCGGGGCTCCCCCGCTTGCTGCGGGCACGGAGCTCCGGCCACACCGTGGGCATCACCCGGGCTCCCCAACCCGGCACAGCCCACCCCACCCACTCCCCCAGCTCCTCGACACGCCCCGAGCCGCCGCAGCACCGAGTGCCAGCATCTGCCACTGTGGGTTTCACCCCTCCACCACTAATTAGTGGTTACAGAGAGCAAATGGCTCCCAGAGAGCAAGGAATGCTGAGAGAGGGGGGATGTTGCAGCCCCAGTGCCCCCCAGCACCCAGCCAAACGCCACCAAAGCATCGGTGGGCAAGGAAACAGCCCCAGCACGGTGATGCCCTGGCAGGTCAGGTCCCCTCCTGGTCCTCCCTCGTGTGGCCTTGGGAGAAGGAGCTGCGAGACCCTTGGGCTGAGCCCCCCAGAGCAGACTGAGAAATTGCCTCGTCAGCAGCTTTCCAGAGCAGCAGGAGCCGCGTCCCTGCAGAGGAGCACACGGAGAGCTCCTCTTCCCCAAACAAACCAGGCAGGAGCGGGCCCGAACCGCCCGCAGCAGCCACGCTCCGCTCCAGCTCGGAGGAGAACTGGCAAACACACACCCAAACCCCTGCCACCTATGATAACAATTAGAGACTTATCTAATTGCAAAAATAATTGCAATTGAAGTGTTTAATTACCATACTAAGCAGGAAGAGCCGTTTCCTACTGTTCCAGTAGCACTCCCGATCCATCAAACAAGGTTTGGGGCTTGTTTGGGTGCCGGGGTTTTGGATTTTTTTTGATTATTAGATTGCAGCCCCAGGGGATGAAGAGATTTGCTAATTAGGGTCTTGGAGAACAGCTACCAATTCACAAACACTTGCTTTTAATTTCAATACTAACGAGGCTGGAAGGGGGAGAAATCCAAAATGCAGAACATCTGTGGCAGTGCTGGCTGCAGCAGCGCTGCCCCCAGCCCCTCCTCACTGGGCTGACACTGCGCAGGGACCATCCCAGAGACCACGGGGATGGGCTGGGGAGGGGTTGGCTCAGTGCAAGCACAGGCAGGGTGGAGCTGCTGCTCTGGGTCGCTGCTGTCACCGCAGCCACCACACAAACTAATCCCAGCATCGATCATCTGTCTAATCCCCTCAGGGACCATCGGCTTTCTCAGTGATGGGCTAATCCTGGTCCTGAGGCAGCCGTTCCATCCCCTGGGGGTGCAGCAGCAAGAATTTCTCCAGGTGACATTTGGTTTTGTTCTCCTCTAAACTGACAACAAAAGAGAATTTAATTCTCTCGCCAAGCAGCAATTCTGCGAGGGAAGAGAAACTGCTTAGGAAGCTCCTAACCAACATCTGCTCTCTCAGATAGGAAATATCCCCTGCTAGTGGAGGGAGCACAGGCAGGGCTGGCTGCCAAGTGCAAGGGGACATCCCCATCCCCCTGTCCCTGCAGGGGACACAGGAGCTCACGCTGCCCTGTACATGGGACCCCATCCTCACCTGGCTGCACCAGCCACCCCAGGGACCCGCAGTGCCTGGCTGGGCTTCTTCCACCAAACCACCTTTCCCATCCTTGCCACAGCTCTGGGTAGGGTCCAAAACCCGGCAGAGAGGAGACGGGGAAGGAGAGAAGCACACAGGAAGCAGGAGCAGCCGCAGGGCATCCAGGCGTCCTGTCCCCCAGGAGCGCAGCTGAGACGTGGTGGCTGCCACGGGCCGGAGGCAAAGGAGCGTTTTATTTCTTTTAGATAAAAGAGAAACATCAGTAGAATGAGAAAAAAAGTGAGTTGGGGTTTTTTTTTCGGGCTGTCATGTGATTAAACACAGAAGAAACAGAAAGGTAGAGAACAGCCCGGAGCAGTTGAAAATGAGAAACTTTGTGTTAGAAATCTCAAGATTTGATTTTCTGGAATAAAATATATTTTGGGGTCACTCGCCCAACAGTTTTGGCTGAGGAATCAAGCCTCTGGAAAGGTTACAGAATCCATTTTCTCCCCCCAAATGTAAAAATTACATTTCCATGCCAAAGGATCTTGAAACCAAGGACAAGCACTCCCTTCCAGCATGAAGGAGATGACCACGGGGAAGGCATCGGCCAGTAAAGAGGTGCCTTCCTGGCCTCAGCTAAACCCTTCTTGCCCACTGCCAAGAATGCCAAGGCTGGCAGTGCCAGAGGCACAGGCTGACCCCGGCCACCGCGGGATGGTGGCCATGGGTCCAGGAGCATGGTCGTGTCACTGGGATGGTGGCCAAGGGACCAGAGAGAGAGGACAAAGCCACTAGAGGGCACAAGTATGACAGAAACACGTCCCCCCATCCAGGGACCTCCAGCTTCTGCTGTTCAACAGTCCCAGAGGTCCCCAAAACACCTCATCACCCCCCACCTCCAAAAAACCCCCCCTTAGCTCTTCCCCATCACTAAATCACCTTCTCCTGGTAGCTCAAGACCCCACCACGCAGGGCTGGCTGCGGAGAGCCGGGTGCCCCTGGCCAGGCAGCGAGATGTGGGTCCTGCAAGAGCCATCTGGCCATCGACGAGGGTCACGTCCAACATCCTTTTGTCCTTTCCTTCTCCTTTGTCCCCCAGAGCATGCTTCGGGCAGCCGCTCCCCTCCCCACTCCTGCAGCCGCCACCGCTTTCATTAAGGCTCTACCACCAAACCAAACAGCATTTGTCAGGGAAACGGCTGCCAGGGGCAGCTCTGCTGGAACAGATGCCCCCGTGTCCCCCGGCAGACAGACTCTGTCACATCCGCCTTCCCGGTGCGCCGCACACCTGCACGGATGTCACACCGCCCGCGTGGGTGTGCTGCCCTCGGTGCGGGATGGGGCTCACACAGCCCTCTCTCCCGAGCTGTATTCCTGCTCCCCGCCCGATGAGCACCCTGGGGCTCCTGGGTGGGTGTCGGAGCCGCTCTCAGCACCTGGGTCACTCCACCCGCCCTGGGCGTAGCTGGCAGGTGCTGTTGCCCCGGGGTGTTTGCACAGCTGTCAGGGCCTCCCGGATGGATCTGCTCTCCTTGCTCACAATTCCCGTCCCGCGGGCAGCAGCCGATCTCCTCCCTGCCGGCAGGAACCCAGAGCCGCTGGAGGCAGAGGCAGCATCACCCTCCGACCCCGCGCACACAGGGACCGATGCTGATTAAACGCAGCCCCGGTGCTGATAATTAATTTCTCAGAGGATGAATTACTTGGGAAAGCTCCAGAAGGAATGTTTTTCTTCCTGCCACACAACCGTTGGGTCTGTTTGGGCTTTTAAAGAATCTAACAGCAAAGGGGAAGAGCATACCCTGAGGAAGAACCGCAGCCGTGCCCTGGGCTAGGGGAGCCTGCTGGGTTTGGGATCTCTGCTGGGGCTGTTCTCTGGGTCCATGAGGATGCAGGCAAGGCAAGAGGATGTGCTGGCACTGCCCATGTCCCAGCAGTCGGGACACCCTCAGAACTGGCCATGGCCATTGGCCAAACCCCCTCCAGCAGCTCCTTAGACCCATCTCAGTCCACACCACGGGCTGAGACATCCCAGTCTCCCCACGCGACCTGCCCAGGGAATCACAGGGATCTGTGTGGAGAGCAGCTGCCTGCCCTCCCCCAGGCACTGCCTGCCCTCCGTGGGGCTGGATGTGGCTGTCCCCAGCCCGGGGCTGCAGGGCTGGCGCTCGTCCCCGTGTCCCGCAGCCCGCCCGCCGTAGCGCGGCTCCCTCCGGGCGCTGGCGCGGGGCCGCGCTGGATGCAAATGCGGAGCGAGCAGCCCCTGCAGACAGCACTATTACGCAGGGCTCTCCATCCCTTTCGCTTAATAGGAAGCATTTTTCTGTTTCATTTCCCTTACCCTTGGAGCTGAAACCGCCTTTCTGCAGCAAAACACACCAAGCCAAGGAAATTCTTCTCCCTTTCCAGCTCGCAAACTCCCCTCCCTCCTCCATCAGCAGGATTGCCCACCCCACAGTCCACCCATTGCCTGGGGTACGTTGTAATGTCGGAGGGACAAGTGATCCCCATCCCTGTCCTCCCACTGGCACCCTGGAGACAGCAGGGACAGAGGTACTGAGGGGGCTGCAGGATTCTGTTCGCTCCATGTACAGATCTTGCAAATATTCCCAAATACGGCAGAAGGCAAAGCCTGCCCTCGGCTCACCTCCTCTGGCCCTCCCTGAGGGCACTTCACTAGCTTGGCCTGCTTCAAGGCTGAGCTAGGTCCACCATTCGTTATTGGGTAATTAAGCTTTTAATTAACAGGATGATTTCCCCTCAGAGCCCTGCCAGCAGCTCTTGGTCCCCCTGTCAGCTGCCTCCCGGCCGGGCACAGCCCCCAGGGCCCGGGGAGTGCTCCTGTCCCCGGCATGGCTCCGAGGTGTTTTTCCTACCTCCCCCACGATCTGTTCGTGCCAGCCTGGCGCTGGGGCACCACGACCCAGCCCGAAGGCGTGAGCCTGCTCCAAAAATGTGCCTGCGGCACAAGGGAGCCTGACACATGTCTGGGCTCAGAGTGACACCAAGAGTCAGGGGCAAACAGGGGTGAGACATTGCCACCGTGAGTGACGCTTAAGCCTAAAGCTCCAAGACTAGAAAATCTCACATCTTATAAGCCTTAAGGAAAAAAAAAAAAAAACCTATGTTCGAGATACTCCTGCCTAAAGAAAAAATCTCTCAGCAGCCTTTGGCTCCAGCATGTCCCCTCTGCGTGCTCCTCCCTCCTTTGGGACTGAGCAGGGAGAGGAGGCAGCAGTGCCATGCCCCAACCCCAAGCTGGCTGCACCGTAGGGGACTACACGGAGACCCTGCCCCCGGCTCCCCACCAGCCTCCAAACCTCAGAGAACCGCAGCAAACCGGCCGTGATGAGCCGCCGTCCTCGGTGAGATGGCAGGGGCTGCCCTGCAGCGCTCCGGCTTTCGTGTATTCATCACTTGTCAGTTCCCCTTAGCCGTGAAAAGAGAGTTATCCTCCCCCCGGGGCAGAGCCGTCCCGTTCCCAGCAGGGCTGGGGACACAGGAGGCTGGCACTGAGCGGTCCCCATCCCGCTGCCGGGGTGTCTGGGTGGGAGGAGAGACGCGAGTTTGGCTAATCCAAGTGGAAACTAATTGTGTTTCATTGAGGTTTTATCTCTGCAACTGGCAACATGCTCCTGCAGGAGATTTAGTGTGAAGTTGTCTGGTCTCTGCCAAGAAGGCTGGGGTTTTTTTAGGGAAAGCACATTATGCATCAAAGTTGAAATTCAAATCCCTTTTCCTTCCTTCCCAGAGTGTATTTATGACGCTCCAGATATTCCTCAGTGCATCAGGGTTTGTGGGAAGCCCCCAGTCACTGCAGGAGCCCGGGACCAGCTCGAAGAGCTGCCTGAACTTCTGCTTTGTGGTTTTTCCCTTTGCTTTAAGTTGTTGCTGCGTGAGTGGGGGACTGTGGGCAGGCAGGGCAGGCAGGGATGAAGCTGATGCACATGAATGGCTCCAGGTGAACTCCCCCCAGCCCTCCCAGGGCTTCCCAACACAAGAGTGCCCCTCTCCATCCCAGCCCTGCTGTAATTTCCACACCCCGTGCCCCCCGTGTGCAGCCTGGCGTCTGCAGTCGCATCCTGCATGAGGTTGGCAGCAAATCGAGTGTTTTTCCCTAAAGATGCTCCCCTTCTCCCTTCGTGGGGGTTTAGCAGGTTTCAAGTACAGCCATGCCAGGAGGTGAATCAGCCCAGCCTGGAGCCTGCACCAGCGAGGGGGAGGAAAGAGGGGGGCACAGGAGGGGCACGTATGGGGGTGCAGAGGGGGAAACACAGGACTGCAGCCCTCTCATCCAAACCCTTCGGGCTGTAAACCCACCTGGTTTGCCGAAGCAGGCTGGGAGGGTGGATAGGTGGGGGGCTCCTTCTCCCCACCCAGCAGCTCCTCTCAATGCGTCAGGACAGGCCCAGCATCTGCAGTCACTGGAAAATCACGCTCCATTTCCAGAAAGGAAAGCAAAGTGTAAATCTCCCTCTCAGACACACATTTGTTCCTCTGCAGCAAGAAAAGTGGCGAAAGCCTTAATTTCCGAGCTGGGAGGGAGAGACAAATACATCAGCAGCACCCCGGGTGCAGAGGAAGAAAACATCAATTCTGGGATTACACCAGCGGCCACCAAGATCTCTCCCTCCCTGGCTGTAATCCAGAAACACCACAGGTTTCTGTGCCGGCCCCACAGCTCTTACCTCTCACTGCGTTTGGGGGAAATCTGGATACCTTCGTGGTCATGAGGGTGGTTATTGCACCAGTGTTTGCCCAGAAGTGCCAGGCTGGGGGGAGGCAGGGATTCCCCCTGCTGCATTTCACATTCAGAGCAGGCTGGCCGTAGTGCTCAGCTCTCCCCAGAGGTTCCCTTCATAAGAGGGAGCAAATTCCACTTATCTATCCAGGGGAAATTTGCATTTTAAATATCCCAACTCCAAATGTCACCCAGTTTGATCCCCTAAGCTGAACAAATGCAGAGGAGCAGGGAGGGGGCCAGGCTGTCTTGCCAGTGCGAACAGCCAGGAAGAAAGGAAAAAACCAAGGTTAAAAGCGTGTACAGATGCTTAATCTGTGCTGAGGTTGAGGATGGGAGCAAACATGGCAGAGACCTTCCCCCTCTTCCAGCCTCCAGGACACGGGGGAACAGGTATCCGAGGCTCCAACCATTAAGGATTAGGGATTTCGTGTTTGAGATTTTGTTTACACAATAAGACTTAAGACTGCATGGAGTGTAGGTGGATTCTCCCCGGTGCCTGCAGAGGGATTAGTGCCTATAAAGCAGCCAGAATGAGCTAAAAATTGGAGAGATCAAAGTGCAGGAAGAGGAAACCCACGTTCTCAGGGATGGGAGGAGCGGGGAGGAAGAGTGCAATGGTCAAGCCTGAGACAGTTGTGGCTGCTGGCCCTGGAGAGCAGGGGAAAGGCATGGAGCATCCTCACACTGCAGCTACAGGGATGCCAGGAGGCATCTCAGGGAGCAGCCGGACCCCAGGTGTTTTCCATCCTTTCCTGAGGCTGCAAAATCTCCCTGACCAGCTCTAGTCCTCAGGAGAGGCATGGCCCCAGCCCTTCCTGAGCTCCCTGCTGCCACAGGGCCATCTCTGGGGAGCACAGCAGAAGAGGGGTGTCCAGCCTGGACCCCTTTGCAGCGCTGGGGCACAGGGGGAAGCTCAGCACCTGCAGGGAGGGGAGCCTGATCCTGCTCTTCCTACCAGTCCCCCATGCCCAAGGTGACACTGCCACGTGTCAGCCCATGCCACATGAGGAGGGAAGGCACTCGCCTGGGCCTGGGGGGCTCTGCCAAAGCCCTGGACCTGCAGTGCCCAGCCTGCTCTCCCTGCCTGGCTGAGCAAATGAGCCTTCTCCTCTCCACCTCATTAAAGCCATGAGCTGATTCGATTAAAACGGGGCACCAACCCTCGTCCCCAGAAGGCAAATGGGATGAATGTTTAAGGCATGAAGTTTTCTGACCCCCAGCAACTTGTTACCCCTTCAACCCCCAGTGCACAGGGCGCTGCCTCCTGCCAGCTCCCTGCCTGCCACGCACAGCACCTGGGGGCAGGTAAACTCACCCAGGGCAGGAGTAGTGCCAGCCCTGCCCTACGGCATCTTGGCCCCAGGGACCCGAGCCCAGTGGGGCCAAACACATGGAAAAGCAGCCCAGGCATGGCAGCCTTACAGTTACCTCCAGGGCTGGCTCTTGGGGGTGTCTCTGGCTACAGCAGCCCATGGCTGTGGGGCTCACAGATCTACAGGCAGCCCCTTTTCCTCCTTGGCATCTGCAGCGACCGAGTTTGCTCCATCACTCTGTTTTTTGGGAGGCAGAGGGTGCCTGTGCTCACCCGCGCAGCCGCCCTGCATCCCGAGCCTCTCCTGCTCGCAGGCACAGGACACAAGTTTTATCCTCACCCCCGTCTCCAAACCTGCGGGCAGGCAGGCACTCCTTTGCCAGAAATGAGTCTGAAACGGTTCAGAGAACTAATTCCCTCCCTCCTTAATGCATGGAAGCTTCTTACGCTAAATCTATACAGACACAATTAGCATTATTCATATTCCATATGCTCGCTCCCTTGTGATGAATATTAATCTCCTTCCCGCTCCCAGGCATTAGAGATAACGGCGTTGCACGGCGCTGCTGCGGTGGCACAGAGGGTCTGAGGGAGTGATGCTGCAGGTGGAGACAGTCTCATCCCCGTGTCGGGAAGGGCAGATTTTGTGTCCTTTTGGAGGGGGCTGGTCTTACAGCTGCGGGGCTGGGCTGAAGCGGGCTGTCCTTTCTGCTGCCACCCCCGGCTGAACTGGTCTCCACTGGGGCTGCTTCAGTGCCCCCAGGGCACATGGTTGTGTCGGGCATCACGAAGCCCAAACTCTCCCTGCACCTTCCAGCTCTCCACAGGTTTTGGAGGTGGAGTAGGACTCAGTCAGACTGTCCTGCTTCTGCCAGCTCACATTTCGCAGCATTTCTTAGGCCGAGAAGTGGCCACGGGCACTGCAGGAGCCAAACTGATGCCCCGTGGTGTTGCCCAGGGCAGGAGCAGCTTTGCCGAGATCCCAGAGCATCCCTGCTGTAGCAGCTGGAGTCAGCACAGCTGGGCAGCACCTGGGTCACTGTCCCAGCCCTGCTCCCACCTCCCTGCACAGCAGCTCCCCCCAAACGGGGCACAGCAGCTCCCACCGATGCTGCAGAAGGAGCGCAAGAAGGCTGCAGAGGAAACGGTGCAGCAAATGCAGCTCATCCATGCACTGCCGCTATCCTGCGGGGACACGGCGGGATTTACAGTCCAAGGAGGGGCCATCCCGCACACGGGCAGGGCTGCGTGGACCATACACATCCCCGTGTCCGTCTGTCCGTCCAGCCTTGCCCTCCACGTGTGGCTCCAGGCCAGGCCGGGGGTGCTGTGAGAGGGGTTCTGGGGGCTGTGAATGGAAACGCCATACGCGGGGTGGGGGTGGAGAGGATACGGGCCAGGAGGCACCGCGTCTCCATACATCCATTTGCATGCCTAATCCGCTGCCGGGGAGTGGAGCGGCAGGTCCCCCATCTGCTCCGCAGCTCACATCATTAGCTGGCTGGTTTCCGAGCCGGCACCGAGCAGAGGTGGGAGTCGAGCAGAGAGGGGAGAAGGGAGGCTGCTCCCAGCCCCACGCTCCATCACGCGTCGGCAGAGTGGGGAGCCTGGGAGGATCCTGCCCCTTGCCGGAGCTGGTGGGCAGCACACAGGGGACGGAGAGGGGTGTGGGTGGAGGAGGGGGTCGATTCCGATGGGTTCCAGGGATGCTGCTGTGCTCCAGGCTTCCCCCTGGGCGACGTGAGGGGGACAGGGCATCTTCTCGCCCATCACGGGTGCTGCCCACACTTTAACTTTGCCCCAGGGCAGCAGAAGTCCCCATGGCTGGTTCTTTGCTGCAGGCAAGCCAGGAAGCACCCACAGCCATCAGCCCACTCACCAAGCTCAGCTCCGCCACACGCATCCGGCCACATCAACCATCCCCACTGCCACTAACCCGGCGTGACGGCCCTGGGACGCAGCCCCTTTAAATCCCCACACTCACAGGCTGGGCTGGGACACCGTAAAGGGAAAAATAAGGAAAAGAAATTATTTTCTTCTCGCCAGCAAGGCTGGATTGCTGCCCGCTCCTCGGCAGCGCGCTGCCAGCCCGCCCACGCACCGCACAGCGAGGAGTGCAGGGGCCAGCGTGGGCTGGGGGATGCCAAGGGGGTCGGGGTGCAGCGAGGGACCCCCACACTGGACACCTCTGCTCACTGGGATGCCATGGGGGAGATGTCCCACCCGGCCCTTCTCTCCCTGGGATGCACAGAACATCCTCCTGCTCCATTACCTGCCCCATTCTCTGTGGCCGTTCCCTTCTCCGAGCTCTAAGAGGGCTCAAACTCCTCCAAAATCCCTGCTGAACTCCCGAGGTTGGGGCCACAGGGAGCTACTCCAGCCAGCAGTGCTGAGCAAAAGGGGGTTTCTCAGCAAGAAGCAGTGAAAAGGGGGTCAGAGGAATGAAGGGCCTGGGGGACAAGGGGAGCAGGGGGAAAAGAGCCCCACATTCCCCCAGGGTCACTCTCCCCCTCTGCTTTCACGCCCGGCTGGGTTCCTTCATTACTTACCCAAGCTGTAAATTGTCTAATTTGGAGCACACCATTTATCCCTGATGTGCACTTGAGCAGCCAGATTTTGTTTTCAGGTGTGTAATTAATTTTTTTAACGTGATTTCTCTCCTAGGAAACTGCAAACAAACAGTTCTGGCTTTCATGGCTGGGCAGCTCGGGTGAGCGTCAGGGCAGGCATTAGGCAGGCAAGGAGCTGAGGCCGCATCTCAGAGGATGTGAGGAGCTGGGGTTTTGCAGAAACCCCTTGCTCCTACTTTCCAAATCCTCCATCCTTCAGTGCAGCCCTCTGCCTCCTCCAGCACCACCAAGCTCCCCATGGGCACTGGAGAAGGTTTGAAAGGGGAAGCAACAGCCGCTTTCCCTGTTTCCAACCCAATCTGCTGGGAATTACCATTTTTATTAAGACCTAACACGTCCTTGGCTGCTGGGAATGTGATTTGCTCCTGGAATGAGATTACAGCAGCTCCTGAGGATCCCATATCAGCATCCACCTCATTGTGAGGATGCTCCCATCCCCAGACAGAGGTGCCTCCATCAGTGGATGCTCACAGGCATCTCCACCACAGGGAGAGGTTGTGCTCAGGCATGGTACAGGGGCGATCCATGGGGATCCACTATCCTGAACTCTTTCAGCTGGGATGTTTGCTGTCTGGGAATGATGCCGGCTACTTTTGCATCACCCATCACCTCTCACAGGGCAGGCACAAGGGAGGATGGAGGAGAAGCAATGACCAAGGGTGGGTAATGTCTGTCCCCGCTGCATGTCCCAGTGCCCAGCTGAGTGTGGTCGGGGACACAGGGGTTCCCAAGTGCTGCTCTGCATCCCGAGCCAGAGCGATCTTCCTCTGAGCAGCACGGAGAATTCACCTGCTGTGAATGTGCAGAGAAATCTCTTCAACGCTCCTGCTGCCAGGGAAGTTGTTAGATGACTTTTGCCGGTGGTTTTCCAGATGAAAGGAGGTGAAAATCACCTCCATTAGTTGGCAGAGGCAGGTGGGAGGATCTGCGGAGAGAGCACTTCGGGGCTGACTGTGCAGATGCCAACCCTCTGCTCTGAAAGCCCCCCGGGCATGGGGTGGCAGTTTGGGGGCCCACGAGATGCTCTTGTGCCACCCTGACAAGGGGCCCTGGGATGGTGCAGACGCTGTGGGAGTTTAGGGGTGGCTGGGGGGGAGCAGCCATAAGGGAGGGCTCCAGCTGGTGACACCCCTGGGAGAGGTGCCCTGCACTTCTCTGCTTCCTGCCCCACCAGTGGCACCTGCCTGCAAAATAAAGACACAACCCCCACAAATGATCCTCCAGGAGTGGATCTTGGCCACCACAAAACAGGCTGTGACTTCTTGAGGGGGGATTCCACCACCCAGACCTCCAGAACCATGGGCCAGACTTCTTGGGTTTTTTCCTTTGCGTTTGATTCTCTGTTGTGACTTTCGGGAAGGGACAGTGCAGTCCCCGGGGGCCATAGGAGGGGGATGACTGCTCTGCTCCCCCATCCTCCTGCCCTTCGTGCTTTGAAACTGCTTTCCAAGGAGCTGCTTAGCATTCGGAGCAGGCGCCTGCACCATTTCAGGGCAAAAACTCTGGTTTCCCTTCAAAAACACATCGATCTTCTGCAGTCTGCCATGAAGGGCAACTCCTGCCCTCCAAAACAGGACAGAGGGCTCTCCTAAATGTATAAGGGATAAAGGGTGCATGCTCCATCCCACAGCCCCTCACCCATCACCGCCCAGCTCTGCCAGCCCCTGCGTTCAAAGGAAAAGGCATCAAAACCCCAATCTCTTCAATTTCCCTTTGGTCTTTTTTTTTCCCTTCTCCACTGAAGGAGTTCAGCTCCCAGATACCGCCTGCACAGACACAGAAAAGAAATTTTCCAGGAATTGCTGCTCTCTCTGGGAAATTCATCACAGGGGTCCAGGCAGCTGAGTTGATGCCAGTCACTTCCTGCCCAGCGTTTGGCTGCTGGTGGGACTGTGGGCAGGCTGTGTCCTGGCTGTCCCCAGCATCCACCAGGAACCAGCACCTTTTCCCAACAAGGTTTGGTGCCACATGAGGGGTATAAGCTCCTCTGCCTAAGGAGAATGGCTGATTTATCTGCATTCGCTTTCCTGATAAAGGCCTGGCTGTGGGCTCACCAGGCGGAGGAGGCAATACTGAAATAGCTTCTTTTCTTATACTTCACGTGGGGATTATTATTATGCCTCTCTTGAGTCCCCCCTCTGCTGCCAGCACAGGAAAAACCCCCGCGGTGCCACCATCAGCAGCACTGCCACCAGGCAAAATGGGACCGTGTCCCCTGGCACTGCAGCCAGGCCCCTGGCACCATGGGCTTCCCTCTTCCACCCACACACGGTGGGAACATCCTCCCGGGCACCTGCAGTGGCACAGGCAGAGCCGTGGAGCTGAGCATCTCCTCCTGCCTTGCAGCTGCTCAGCCCCTGCCGGCTGCCGTGGAGGGTGAAACGTGTCCCTGCAGGGAGCAAACTCCCAGCACGCCACAAGCCCCTGGACCTTTGCTCCAAAATGTTTGCTTATGACTAATCACAGCTATCCCAGCGCCAGCTGGGGACCAGTGTCCGCTGTCCCTGTGGCCTCGGCAGCCACCAGCTCACCAGTGCCCGGTGGCAAAGCCCCAGGCTGTGACAGCTCCGCAGCTCCTGGGGACTCCCATCCTAAGAATGCAAAGGAGAAGTGGGTCCAGGTCCAGCCCACCCATGGCCATCTCCTCCCGGCAGCTCTGGGGAAGTGACAGGGCTGGTGGCTCCCGTTAGCGAGGTGAAGGCTGGGGAGAAAAAGGAGTATTGATCGTCCCTGCGAGTCCAGCACGAGGCACGCGCAGCCCACGGCCGTGATCGATAGCACCGGGGAGGCATTTGCTCTCACTGAGGTTTTTGTGTCCGTCTGCGGCTTCGGGAAGAAGCCTGTGCCGTGCCAGCATCCAGCATGGCCCCTGCACAGCTCCATCCTCCACGGTGCACCTTCTGTCGAGCTCTCCGAGCTGTCCACAGGAAGCTCGAGGGTAGGGATGCTCACATGTGCATGGCAGGGGTGAGAAGGCAAAGCAGCCATCCCATAGCTGGAGCCTCTCCAGCCCCTCAGTTTCCACGCTGGTGCCACGGAGAGAGCCCCAAGGATTCTCTGCCTGGCAGGGGTTCCTCTCTCAGAGCCCTGCGGGCTCCCATCTCGGCAGGGATGCTCTGTGCACACACGCTCTCCTCAGAGCTGTGTTCCCGTCCTGCTCCACAGCCCCAGGGCTGACTGCCCTGGTGTTTCTTGGGGCGCCCAGCCTTGGTGCAATCGGAGGAACGGGCTGAAAACTGGAGATTTCCGTCCCTCCAGAGGAGGATGTCGGCAGAGGATGAAGGCAGAACTACACTTCCCAGAGTGCTCCTGGCACTGCCGGGGGAAAGGCTGAGGGACCCAGCCACCAGCTCCTCCCTGCTCCTATATTATTCTCCTTCTTGTTTATTTGTGGGTTTTCTGCACTTAACTGTCTGCCTCATCCACTTAATTGGGGGATTATAGCCACTACCTGCCCGCCCGCCAGAGCCCAACTCATTACTGGGGCTTATTTATTAGCAGCGAGGCAGCAGAAACGCACCCTGCAGCTCCCTCTTCTCCTCCTCTGGCACAGGCAGCTGCAGGCGATGGAGGAAAACGAGCAGGAACCAGGATGGGGCCAGTGACAGCGGCCACAATTTGGCCAGGGCCAGGTCGCAGCCAGCCTCTGCCACGCATGGAGGCATCGCAGCAGCCTCCTGCGGCTCCTGGCATCAGCCTGGGACACCGCTGCTCTTGGCAAAGCACAGAAGGAGGACCAAAAGCCTGGCTGCTCCTTAAAAGTGCTCCCTGAGCTCGGGAAAGGTCAGCCGCACAGTACTGTCCTTCTGCTCGCAGCAAGGGACCCCTGTGCTCGGCACAGTGGCAGTGAGTGGCAGCCGTGTGGCAGGGCCATGCCCACGGCAGGCAGGCGGAGAGGCCACTGCCCCCTGAGCCCCGCAGCGCCCCACGGCTCCTCTCCAAACCGCTGCTCCCATTTCCAGGCGGGAGAATCTGGGGGAAATGTGGGACAGCAGGAGAGAGCTGCATATTGAGCGCTTTGATAAATAAAACATGTCGAGAAGGCAATCGGAGCTGCCCACTTGGCTGCAGCAGCTCCGTCTGCGGCGGCTGCATGGGGGGAATTCACAAGCGGTGCCACCCCGGCCGTCAGGCCGCCGGCCCCGGCGCTGCTCCTCTGCTCGCATCCAAGTTTTGCTGCCTCAGCACCGAGGGGGATTGATTTATTCATCAGCCTCTCCATCCCGCAGCAGCCCTGCAAGAAGGAGTGGTGCAGTGAGCTGCTGCGTGATGTGACGAGCAGCACGGCGGGAGCAGGGAGGGGTAACCGGAGGTGGCTCCCGGCTGACCCGCGGCTGACCCTGCCATGATGCCTGCTGAAGGAAGGATTCCCCCGGGTGGGAAATGAGAGCCGCTAACTCCCCTTGGGCGGTGGTGCTGGGCCCTCCTCGGGCACCACGACACAGCCGCCTTGCACCCCCTTTTCAGGAGGGAGAGGCAGGACCCCGCTGTTCGGAGAGCGATCAGAGAGCCCGATGGCCAAACAGATTGCAAAGGAAAGTTGCAGCACAAGGAGCCCAACCCAAAAAACACCAGCTCTGGAGCATCTCCAGGGCTTGGTGGCAGCTGTTCTGAGCACCCACAAACCCAAAGCAAAACCTAGGGGGGGAAAGGGCCTCACCTGCCTGCCAGGAACACAAGGGCAGCAACCTGTGGAGACGGACTGGGCAAGGGGAGGATGAGTTCCAGCCCCTCAGGCCAGTGGGGATCTTGCAGTCCTCTCGACCTGCTCTGCATCAATCCCTGAAACGGAGTTTTGGCTTCTTAAAACCTCTGTGGACAAGTTCTTGCTCTTCTCACACTCCCTCCTTCTGCTGTTCCCTACCCTACACAGCAGTGCATGACCAGCCTGCCCATATCCCCACCCCGGAGCTCTGCAGCCCCCAGAGCAGCCCCTGCTCCAGCCTCTCCACCTCCCCTGCTCCTCCCTGGCTTTTCTGGGAGCCCTGCAGGCTCCAGAGGGTTCATGGCTCTTCATCACCGCCATCCTCAGGACACCCTGCAAGAGAAACTGGGCAAGGGCTTTGTGCAACAGGGATCTCTGATTTGGGGAGCGCTGCTGGCACCCTGAGACACCCAGAGATGCCCTGTCTAGAGACCCCTCCTTTGGGGGGGCTGGCAGTGCCAGGGGAGAGGAATCACCAGCGCGGGGGGGAGAGAAACACTGGGGCCTGTGGGGAGAGAGCAAATATTGGAAGGAATTGCTGGATGGAGGGAAACTGGCAGGTCCAGGGGGTCCAGAGGGATGGCCAGGGAGTGGGGGGAATTACTGGTACTGGAGAAACGGGTGGCCGAGAAATGGGGGTACTGGAAGACATGGGCACGTACTGGGGGTGGCTGTTAGGGCACTGCAGGTGCAGCTGGAGGCACAAGCGGTACTGGGAGGGCTGCTGCGT
>VZRO01007381.1:4497217-4507880 GCA_013397915.1 Daphoenositta chrysoptera
TCACCCCCGGACCGGGCTTTGGATCCCGCCTCCGGCCCCTCCGTGCCTGGCCATCCCCTGCGGGGGGGCTCCGCAGAGCGGGGCTGTGGGCAGGGAGGGGATGCGACCTGATCCCGCCGTCACCCCCTGCCTGCAGCCGGGAGGCTCCGTGCACCTTTCTGCTGCGGGGAGCTCCCGGTACCTGCCGGGCTCTTCCCATGCCTCCCCATCGCTGGCTCCCTCCTCCACCCTGCTCTCCACGGCTAAGTCCAGCCACTCGTGGAGCATTCCAGCCGCACCGTCCCCAGTCCCCTGAGATTCAACCCCTCTCCCTTCTGCACTGTCCCTACAAGGCGCCTCCTAAGCCCCACATCCAGCCCCTCTCCCCGCCGTGCCCCCAGCGCCACGGCTGCAGCAGACGGGCAGGTGGCTGCCGCGGTCCAGGCCTTGGCAGCACGCGGTGGCACTGCCACCCGCACGGCACGAGCGTGACCGGGCAGCCCCTGCCCGAGGCGGGCAGCGCGGTGAGTCAGAGCGGCGAAGCGGGGCTGGCACCGTCGCTCAGAACAGGGCTCGGGGCTTCTCCCGGCAGCCAGCCGGGCTCCGCGGTGGTGGCAGCTGCTGGCCAGGGCTGGGGAAGGAACCGGAGCGATTCGAGTCAAGCTGAGGTGCTGGGTTTGGCAAGCAGAGGATGAGGAAGGATGGGCCAGGCTCGGGATGCAGAGAAGTGTCCTCTCTGCCAAACCTGCCCTCGTGCCTCTGAGGCTGTGGGACCCCAGGGGGTGCCAGGACAGGCACCAGTATGGAAACAAAGGAGCTCGGTCCCCATCCAGTAGCACTGCTCACAGTGTCTGACCCCCACGCTCCTGGGGAAACTGGAGACAGCTCAGCTGAGACAAACTGGCACGGAAAAATGTCTCAAAGTCTCGCTTGGCTGTGGGCCGAGTGTTTGTTTCTTCGATTGCCTTGCGTGATGACATTAGTATTGAAATGACCCCGAGCAGACAGAGCTCTGAACACCTCACAGCACTGGAGGATGATTGTGCTTCACACCTTGGCTCTTCCCTGGGTTTCTGCAGAGGCTGCTGCCAGGCACAGCCCACCAGGCCCGTATCAGGAGCCAAGGGCAGCTACATTGAGCTGCCCAGCCTGGTGGCTGCTCCCATCCACTCTGGAGATGAGGAGTCCCAGCAGAGGTCCAGTCCTATGGAAAAACCCTCTGGGGAGGAGGCGGTGATCGCTGGCAGTGTGGCACATCTCCATTCCAGTGTGCCCCCGTGGCCTGGAGCTCGGGAGCTCTGGCACGGCAGGAGAGCACGGTCACTGCCCCCCAGGCTGCTGCCTCTCCCACCGGCACCGAGCCCAAGCCCTCGGGCACCACACACTGCCCCAACAGCCAGGGCTGGACCCAGAGGACCTTCCCCGTGGCCAGAGGCTCTCTGCTCTCCCCCACCGCCTCTGTGTGTTCCTGGCCAGGCCTTCCCATTTGTTCTTATGCCAGCATCATCCTCGAGTTTAAATGATCCTTCTCCCTCCCCGGTGTTTATTCGCTGGGTGTATTTATAGAGAGCAATCAGGCCTGCTCAGCCAGGGTAAACAAGCTGTGCTCCTGCGGGCTGCTCTCGCGTGAGCGCTCTCTGCTCGCTCGTCCCAGGAGCTTTCCCCTCCGCCTCTCCCGGTCCCACGGAGCCTTCCCGGCTGCAGAGACCCGCACCATCTGCCTTGTCCAGCTGTGGGCTCTCCAAGCTGTGCCTCCAGGCTCACTAGGTCACCCAGTGCCTTGCCAGGAGCCACTGTCACCTTTGCCGTGTTGTTCTGCACCACCTGCTCCTCCTGCACACAGCCAGGCCAGCAGGTCCATCCCTCCCTAACTGGTGTCTCCAGCCCCTGCTGTGACACCACTCACCAGAGGCTCAGAAACATTGCTTGTCTCAGTCAAATCCCAGAGCCCCACAGTGGTGGTACCCAGACCTGCCCCAGTCTGAGGCCAGAGGAATTGTGCAAGAGGCATTGAGGTGTTTGAGGCTGAGGATCTGCTTTTTGAAGGCAAGGCAGGTCAGCTTGGGTACAGACCTCAACTGGGGAATGCCTCAGGGGCTGCCTGGTGTGGTGTGGCACCCTGAGCCCTTTGCATCCCTGCATGAGAGCCAGGGCAGCGCTCTGCCAGCACAGACTTTCCCCAAAAATTGTGGCTCTGAACCTTCCTTCTCACCTGCGGCCCAGACAGAAAACTGGTGCCAGACCCAAGGCAGGTCCCAGGAGCATCTGCCTTAGGCAGGGGAAGTGCTGTGAGATGTGCCCTGAGTTTCTCAGCCCGTGCACCTCGCTGCTCACCCTGCTCCTTCCCCAGCCCACCCTCCACGCAGACATTTGGACAAGCTCAGCTATTCAAGCAGGGTGCTGAGAGCTGGATGTGCCAAAGCAGAAGAGCTGTGGACTCACTAATGTCTCATCTCGAGCGTTAAGTTTTCCCCGGATGCTGTGTCTTGTGTCCAGATTGGATCACAACGTCCCCGCCAGCACCTGGGGGCACTGCTGTCCCTGGAGCTGGGGGAGTTCTGGCAGCATCACCCTGCTCTGCTGTTCCCTGTCCTCTGCTTTGGCTGTGGTTGCTGTCTGGCTGCCTGGACAGACAGACAGACAGACTGAGCTAGTGCTGCTGTCCAGAGGAGATGCATCTTCATGGTACTGACAGGCTCTGCCCATTGCAAAGGAGATGAAAAACTCTTTGGTCTGGCTGAAATAAAAAATACTCTGCAGGGCTTGGAGCAGCAGCCCTCAGGACTCTCTGCATTCTCTCAGGTACCTGGGCAGGGTGTTCCTGCTCTTCCCACCCTCTGGCGTTTCAGCAAATAAGAAATACCTGCTGATTTGCACCCCGGGCCATGGCCAGCAGAGCCAAACTGATGCTGTCCCAGCCCAGCTGCCTCCTTGGCGCTGTCTGGAAATCAGACGCCCCCAGGCACACATCCCTGCAGCTCTCTGCAGCCCGTCTCACCCTGCTCCAGAGCCTTCCCACATCCCAAAGGAGGCAGTGGTTGTCCCCAGCAAAGGTCACCTTCACGCTGCTGCCGAGCCCTTTCCAGGCTGAGCTCTTAGCACTGCATTTCCCAGGGCACCACTCACCATTCTGGGGTCTCCTCGGGGGTCCCACTGGGGACCGTTTGCCTCTTTCCACAGCCAGCCTCCCCAAACCCTGTTGCCAGGGGCTGTCAGTGTCTCCTGCTCCCGGGGTTGGAATGAGGCATCCCTGCTCTGTGAAGCTTTTAAAAATGCAGCCTCCATCCATCCCAGCCCCTGCTCCTCCACAGCGTCGGTGTTTGCCTGTGTTTCCCCTGGCTCCCCTGGGTCATATATTTATCTCCAATTTGCCAAAGCCTCCCTCCTTCCCCAGGGTGGAAGAAAAGCCTTTGCTTGAAGTCAGGATGAATTTGTAACTTCCCCAGGAACCTGCTCCTCGAGTTGTAGAGGAGAAATCACACTCTTGACACGTGTCACAGTGACACGAGCCACACCACAGGGACAGCCCACCCCAGAAACTGCCAGCGTGGCACCCAGCACCCTGGCACCCAGCTCCCTGCACAGCCCCTGCCCAGGCCAGCATCCCCTGCATCTCCCCAAGCATCACAGGGGGATTTCAAGGACATTTGAGGAAGGGATGAGATCCCCAGACAGAAGTTTCCTGAGGTCCAGCAGGCGCGGGGAGCCCAGAGTGGCGTCAGGCTTCCTCCAGTTGCTGAGTCTAAGCAAGGACTTTTGTTTGGTGGCTTGTTTTAACTTGCCATTATGTTCTCCAAAGAAGAAATTCATCATGTTCAATCTAAGGAAGGCAGAGTTAATGTGAAATTTTAAAACCCTTGAAGAGTTGAGAGCCCTCTAAATTTTTTATGAAGGCATCCGATCTGCCGGGTACCTGCAGAGACGGCCAGGAGCCCTCTGCCAGCAGCAGAGTGGGTGCCCCTGATCCAGGAGAGGACCAGAGACTCTGATGAGCTGCCACTTCCTGCAGCCTGTCACCCTGGGCTCCCACCTGCAGGGAGGTGGTGGCTCTGGGCAGCAGGTTGATCCCATCCTTGGAGGTCGGGATGTGGGATGCACACAGACCCAGCCAGGGGGAGGAGAGGGCAGCGAGCAGTGGTGTGCTCTGTCTGTCACCCATCGAGGGGTTCCACTTTGTCGATGCCACCTGGTCCCGTGGCCCTCCAAGGCACTCATCCTCTCGCTGTCGGTGTCTCTCCAGGCCCTGCTCTCCCTGCGATGCCCAGCCACCCCCGCGAGGTCCTTGTCCCCCTGCGTTAGGTGCTGAAGCAGACACCTGGTGCTGCACACACCAAGGTAGGCAGCGCTGTGGCTCCTGGGGGGTTGGGGGGCCCTTTCACTCCCCGTGCTGTGGGGGGCACAGCACAGCCGTGGGATGGATGGGGAGGCTCAGAGGTACCACCTGGAGCTGCCTCAGTGGAGCCAGTCGAGTCACCCAGGATGGGGGGGGTCTCCTCTTGGTGACACTTTGACGCAGGGCAGGAGGCACCTGAAGCAGCTCAGGACCAGGCAGAGGCCACGGGAGTGAGGAGCAGCTCAGGCCCTCGGCAGATGCTGGGCACGGTCCCACCTGGAGACCATGGCAAGGGATGGTGACTGTGGAGGTGGCACAGGGCCAGGGGTTTTTTTCTTCCTTCTTTTTTTTTTTTTTTTTTCCATTTGAAAGCCCCCAGAGGGGAAAGGTACGAGCCAAACCCCACTGAAAGCAGCCAAGAATGAATTTTCTGGCCCGAGCCCCAGCAGCTCTTGGAGCAGCACCGTGCCTGTCCGGCGTCACGCCGCGGCAGAAACCCCGAGCCCAGGCAGGCTGGGGGGAGTCTCAGCTGGGGTGGGCAGCAAGCCCCACACCCATCCCAGCTCTCCCTGGTGCAGAGATTCCACCTCTCCCCACCTCCCCAGCCAGGGCAGCTCAGGCTCATCCTGCTCCCCGCGAGCTGCAGCTTGGCTGGAGCCCAGGCACCCAGATGTCTCCCCCCATGCTGCCATGGAGCCCCCCACCATGCAGCCATCTGCTGCCATCGAGGACAGGGTGTCCCTGGTGTTGCCCCCCTTATCCGGCTCTGTTGCCCGGGCCATGGGGTACCCAGGGGTCCCAAACCCTCCCCTCCCATGGGATACAGTGAGCCTTTCCCCCACAGAAGGCAGATGCTGTCCCAGAGCCAGGCTGGGAGTTTGGGTCAAGCATCCCTGCTCCTCATTTCCTCCCACTCCCCAGCACCGGTGGCACAGAGAGGGCCTAAAGCACCCCAGTCTCTGTGCTTAGCTCGGGTGCCCCAAAGAGCTTACAGGGTCTTTGTGAAACCAACACTATATCAGCATGAGGCTGAACCCCAGGGGAGCAGTGCCCACGGTCTAATTTTTTAGGGTGTTTGGGCTGGAGAGGGGACAGGTGGGGGCTGCCATTGCTCTGCCATGACCTGGATGCCCAGCCTTGACCCAATCATGCCCTTGTCCTTTGTGTCTTTTTTCTGTCAGTGAGATGAGGGTGAGCTCTGAGGCTTTCTGTGGGGAGTGGGTGCCCAAATCCCATCCTGACACGGAGCCAGGAGATGATCCTTGTGCATCCACTACCCACGCAGTGCTGACCACCTCAGTCACTGGTGCCTGCACAGGCCCTGTCAGTGTGGTGAGGATGGAAATCGGTGTGTGCACAGGGTGGGGCGATGGGGAGGCAGCACAGGGGCCCAGGGGGGCTTTTGTCTCCTTCCCAAGCAGTGTCTGGTGTGCTGCGCCCAGCTCGGCTCCGCACCGGCCCTGCAGAGCTGCGCGGGTGTGCGTGCCTGCCATAAATATTGATGGGGTGGACTCGGTGCAAGTGTGCCCTTGTCGAGGCGACGGGGATGTAAACGCTGTACCTGCTGTGTGGGCAGGGCAGCGCCGCGGAGGTGAGAGCGCCGAGGCTGAAGGGAGTGTCTGTTTCACAGAGAGGTGGGATCCATCCTATATGGGGAGGGGGGTTGGAAGCCACCAGGTGGGTAAGCCCAGGGGTCATAAACCTGTTTGGGGAACTGGCCAGACCTGCAGTGAGCCTAAATCTTGTGGCTGAGTCTGCAGCGAGCCAGCGCGGCTCCCACAGCCTGTCCCCGCACAGCCACACCAGGATAAACAGCGAGGGGCTGCAGTGCCTCTGTTTAATAATGCATGGCACAGAGGCACCGGACACACGCTGCGAGTCGGGAGCTGCGGGGATGAGGAGTCACCACTGCAGCACTCGAGTGGCAGGGTCCATCCTGGCACTCACGGGTCCATCCCGGCGTGCCCAGCGCTCATGGGATGTGGACTCCTTGGCGTTCTCGGTGGCCTGAGACTGGGATTGGGTGAGCAGAGCTCCACATCACAGGGCACAGAGCAGCGGTGGCAAAGCCAATGTGCTCGGTCACGGCACGGCTGACATCCCGGCCGCTCTGGAGTCTTCCTAGCTGGAGCCTGGAGCTCAGCCCCCGTCCCCTTGGGCGGTCTCGCTGGGAGATTCAGCCCCTGCATCACTCTGTGACACAGATGTAGGTGTAGATGGTCATTTTGCGGAGTTATGGAGGGTTGAGCAGCACTGGGAGCACCCCTCTCTCTCTGGTATCCTCCTGGGGCACTGCCATGCTGGGAACAGCTGGAAGCCACAGGCTCAGCCTGCTCCTCACTCCTCCGTCAGCCGCAGCCTCCCCGGCTCGCACGCTGCTGCCGTGCCGGGGACGAGCAGGTGCGTGATGGGCCCCGCAGGCGCCGGTTCCCAGCCAGCTCCCGCGAGTGGCCCCCGGGGACGTCCCTCCTTGCCTGCAGCTCCGTGATCCGGCCCCACCGACCATCTGCTGTGGCAGCTCCCTGCCACCCACTCGCTCCCCAGCCCACGCTGCGCCCCGGGCACGGAGCGAGGGATGAGCCGGGGGTGCCCAGGGCACCCCCTGCCCCACGAGGAGAGGGCAGACAGGTCAGCCAGAGTGGCAGCGGCAGGGCTGGGGTGGCAATGCGGATGGGTGTTAACGCAGACGGACCCGTGTAGTGATGCAGGAGAGCAGGAACAGCCACAGCGTCGGCCCAGAGCCCCTCTGGCTGCAGGGGTGCACAGGGTGGGCAGCAGGATCCCCCCCCAGCCAGCCAGCAAAGCTCAGAGCCAGGGAGATCCTCAGGGCTCAGGGCCAGCAGAAGTTACCCCATAAGGGTGGGTTTTGCCCATTTGTTCTGTCCCTCTCTGGTGACCTCAGGGGGACCTGCCCCCGTGCTGCTCCCACAGTTGGGAGCATCATGGTGGAGCTGGGGTCAAGCTGTGGCACGAGCCCACCTCCCTCCCCACCAGCCCCAGGGCTCCTGGTGAGTGCTGGACCAGCAGTGAGAGCACATTCACACCCCGTGTCTGACGTGGGTGTGGTAATGGCTGAGTGGGTGCTGGGGTCTCCCTCGCGTGTGCTGTGGGGGTCTGTGACTTGCTGCAGGGGCAGAGTGGTGGCCACAGCGTCCCCAGGGGCTGGACGTGGGTGGCTCTGAGCGCCGCAGACTCGCCTCGCCCTCAGCACAGCGTGAGGGAGTGACCCCGGGTCCCCCTTGTCCCTGGGCGGTCTGTGCTCAGCCATGAGCTGCAGGGTCTGTCTCCAGACTGATGCTACAGCACGGCTGGTGCCTGTCCCTGTCTCTGTCCCTGCCCCCGCCGGGTGCCAGCCCCAAGGGACCAGAGCTGCTCTATAGAGGCTGCAGCTGCTGCATGTTTCGTGCTGCCTCTTCCTCTTCTCCCCGCTGCTGTTTTTGTTTTGTTTAAGAGGCTGGGTTACGAATTTTAAACAGGCTCCTGAAAAACCCAATTACCTCCAGAAGACAACCTGATAAAAGCTGCCTAAGTGGCACTGTGGAAATCGTCTTGTGCAGCAGCTGAGGGAAAACCAACATAACAAAGCCTTTGGAAATGGAGTTAACCACTTTTAATCCCTCGGTGCAATGAGAAGGACCAATAATTATTTTCTGCAAAGTTGTTGGGGGGCGGATAAGTGAAATAACTGCCCTGTGCTAATGGGTGGCAGCAGGCTGGGCTGGTAGTGCTGCAAGGATGGGTGCAGGTATTCCCTCTGCCTGGGAGCTTTGCAAGGGCCCGCAGAGGCTGTGACCTTGCAGGGTCCCCGTCTGGCTGTCGGGGGACAATGGGGACGATGCCAGCAGGCAGGTGCCACTCAGGCGTTGCTGACAGCGGATGCTGTGGCCGATGTGGTGGCACCAGCCAGCCCCGTTCCCTTTCTCTGGGCGCCAGCGTGGAGTGGAGCACAGACTGCCAGGGCCCTGGCACCTGTGCTAACTCCACGGAGGCGACTCGCAGGGCTTGGCGGTGCTGAGAGCTTCCTCCTCCATTTGGCTACGGTGCTGCTACCCCAGTTCCTCACACGTCTCCCCATCCCTTCCCTTCCTGCCTCCCCCAGCAGCTCCAGGCAGCCACCCAGCAGGTGACACTGCCCAGGATGATGTCAAGGAACGGCCGGGCCTAAGGAGTGCCCGCACTGGGCACAAGCACCAGGAGCATCCCCTAAACGGCAGCCAGAGCTAGCTCAGCTCTGGGGCTGTGGGGGTCCCCTGGGTCCATTCCTGTCCCAGGAGCAGGGGTGTCCGCAGGGGTGTGCAGGGCAGGAGGCAATGCCCAGGGCTGGTGACAAGCCCTTGGCTGCTCTTCCCTTGGGATCCTGGCCAGCAGGGCAGGCTTGGGTGCCGGCCAGCCCGGCGGCTGCGGTTGCGCTGCCGGCACCGGCATCTGGAGCGCTGGGGCGGGCGGCCTCGGCTCACACGAGCCTCGTGCTTCCCGCGGCAGCAGGGACGGGGGCTGCTTCGCCCACCTCCCCCTGGCCACCCCGCACCCCACGTGGGGACAGCGCCTGGGGACAGTACTCCAGGCCACTGACTCCCAAGAAAGGCAAGCCCGACTTAGTACTGGGCACTGGCACAAAGGGATGTCCCTGCCAGTTTGGCCTCGGCTCATACTGGGAGCAGTCCTCTGGCACACTGGGATCTACTGGAGGAGGATGTGCCTAATGAGCCGAGGCATCTCCAAAGATTGAAAGACTCAAGGACCCATCCCAGGAACAAAAGGAGGCGTTTGTCAGGCGCTGAGAGACGGGCTCGTTAATTCCTCCTGGCTGTCACACTTATCTGTAATGAATTTGTGCTCCGCTGTATTATTTTTAATACAATAGGAGCGGTGCCGCCCGCCCACCGCCCGGCTGCCGGGAGCGCTGACGTCAACGCCCGGAGCAGGGCTGCCGCAGGACGGACGGACGGACAGACGGACGGGCCAGGCACAGGCCTCTCTTGCCGCCCACATGCCCGTCCCACCAGCTGCCAGCAGGCAGAGAGGGGCTGGGCAGGAGGGCAGGAGGCTTTTTTACCTTGGAGGTGGAAAAAGGAGTTGTTGGTCAATGCCAGGCTGAGGGCTGGCGGCTGGTGGAGATGGGTTGCGCCAGGGGGTATTTTTGGGAGCAGTGAGAGCGGGTGAACAAGAGGGACAAGTCCCTGATGTGCTGTCCCTGTGCTGAGAGCTGTCCGTGGCAGCGGCCGTGCGTTGAGGCAGGAGCTGGCAGCGGGTGAACGCACACAGATCCGTCGGTGCCGCATCCCTGTGGAGGTGGCACTTGCAAGGCAGTTTTGGCCCCCCTGGCTGCGAGATGTCCCCCCACTCCTGCCCCACATCCTGCATCGCCCCCAGGCTTCCCACAGCAGCCCCAGCAGCGCCCGGCAGGATCTCTGCAGCCCACCCCAAGGGGTTTGTGGGGGCAGCTGCAGCCCGTCCCTGCTCCCTGCAGCCTCCTACATTTAGGGGGGGGACATCCCTGAAAGGACCCCGCACCCAGACCCCCTCCAGCACCCTTCTGGGCCCCCGCAGGCTGCTACTCCAGAGCCTCACTACTAAACACCAGCTATCCCAGAGCCCGGCTCCAAGCACCACTAATGTGATTTGCACAGGGCTCATCTTGTCTCTAAGAACCCAGGGCTGGATTAATTAGCAGGCACCGGCTGCCGCTCTGAGGGGCACACACCGTCCCTGTGCATCGAGACGAGGGTGGGAGACCCGGGGAGTCCCGTCCCGCCCTGCAGGGGAGGAACACAGGAGGGGCTGCAGGAGCCCATCTCCCTTCGGGCAGGTGCAGGGGGCCGGGCCGGGTGGTGCGCCCCGTTTCCTGCGCGGGAACCCTTCGCTGAAGGGGTTCCTGAGCTCCGTGGGCATCGTATCCTCGGTGCCACCGCAAACCCCCTCAGGCATCCCCTCCCTGAGCACCCCACACCCACCCTGGGAGCCACGCGGGGGGAACAGCACCAAAAATCCAAATCTGGGGCCCCCGAGCGGCAGCTGTTGGCGGAGGGGGGAGGGAGGGTGAGATGATTTATCAGGGACTTTAATTAAACTCCCGCAGCCGCCCCGCGCCGCTGCAGAGGGGGCCGGAGTGCCGCGGGTCGGGGGGCCGGGTGAGGGATGCGGGACTGGGGGCACCTCCGGCTGATTAGTGCCTCGTTTCGCCCGTTAATTGCCGCGGCGGTGAATCATTAACCCCGCGCAGGAGGCGCTTGCCCCGTCCCTCCGCTGCGGGAGCGCGGGGCGGTGTCCGGGGGGCTCCCCGGGACGTTTCCCCGGGGGTCGAGCGGCGTTCCCCGGGAGGGGTCCCGCATCCCGCCGCCCCCGCGGGGG
>VZRO01007381.1:4517204-4534807 GCA_013397915.1 Daphoenositta chrysoptera
GGGCGGGGGGGGGGAATGGATTTAGTTTGCCTGCTAAACGTGTTCCCTGCTTTGAGGTGCTGAGGGGGATTTCTGAGGTGTTGAGGGGGATTTTTTGCCGAAGAGGCGCTGACCCCTCGTGGGCACGCTAAGATTTTGGGAAGTGCCGTGTCCTGCCTGCTGCTGGTGCGGGCGCAGCTGCCTTCCCCTGCCTGCTCCTGCTGCCCCTCGGACCCTGCATCGCCCAGCGAGGCCTGGGTGGGAATTCCCAATGTCTCAGGGCTCCAGACTGGTGCCACAGATCAAAAGGCAGCTTTGTTTCTTGCCACTCCTGTCCTCCAGAGCGGGTGCTGCAGAAGAGATGCCACGATGTGGATCCTGTGCTGTTCCTGCCAGTGCCTGGGGACATGAGAGCTCCCTGTGCTTCCCTTGCCTTCCCTGGACATGCCAGAAGGACTGGCATTTCCCTGTCATGGGAAGGAGCTGAGCAGGCAGCCAGGGCTCTGAGCATGAGGACATGAGCCCTGAGGGGAGTGGGGAAGAAGAGCCTGGGTCGGGTCAGGCTCAGCTGTGCTGCCAGGGGAGGCTGATCCCAGAGCTCAGGGCCACAGGCCCCCTTGGACAGGCAGAAGGGTCTTTGTCCCTGTTTTCTTTTCCTGGGCTGGTGCCCTTTTCCCTCTTGGACTGGGGCTACAGTGCCAGCAGGACAGGACACTGACACTGCTGCTCCGTCCCCACAGGAGATCATTGACCTGACCTGTGAGGACACAAACACAGACCCAACACCGTCGAACAGCCTCGCCATCATCGACCTGACTGAGGACATGTGCAGCCCTTTCCACTCCATGCTTGGTGCTGCACAGAACCACAAAAATGCGCCCGCTGCCCCAGCAGCACGCCTGTCCCATCCCCAACTCTGCCTCACCACAAAAGAAGAAACACAGTCAGTGGCAGAGCCGAGTCCTGCACCAGCATGGCCCAGCATCCCTGTGAAGCTCAGTTCCACCATGGACTCGGCAGAAATGGAGAACTGGAGCTGCCTCTCTCCGTCCTCCAGCTGCCACAGCTGGAGCTCGGAGCAGGACTACAGCACTTCCACCTTTAACAGCAACTTGGACTCACAGCTGGACTCAGACATGCTGTCCCTGTCCCCGTCCCCCCCCAGCCTGGACAGCAACAGCAGCTGGAAAGCTGATGGTCCAGAGCAAGATCCTCCCCAGCTCCTCCAGGAAAGGAACCTCCCCCCAAGGCTGAGCCCTGCCCCAAGCGTTCCTATAACACCAGGAAACCCCCAAAGGTCTTTGCAGGAAGCAAGTGACTTCCCACCACACCAACCAATCCAGCAAGCCACCCCGGCCAGGACTGACACTGACAGCAAGGCCTGGCTGGACAAACTGCAGGATTTCAGGAGGAGTGGAGTCCAGCACCTCTTCCTCCAAGGCATAGCACCCAACAGGGAAACACAGCAGGTAAACAGGGTTTGGAGCAGCCCCTGCTCCCCTTGCCCTTTGCCAGGCAGTCAGGGGCTCTGGTTATTGCAGTTCCCTTCATGGTGGGCCCCTCATCACAACTGGGTCCCTCTGTGTCCGGGGAGCTTTCACCCATTGCCTTGCCTTGTACACAGCAGAAACCTGGGCTCATCCCCAGCGGGAAGCTGAGCATGGTGCACACCACCATGGAGGAGAACATCCTGGAGGGCACCTTGTATTTCCTGAGCGAGTTTGTCTCCTGCCAGCACTGTCCCCCCAAAGAAATCGTCTGCCACCTGATCAGACAGATGCTGCTGGACACCCATGAAGGAGAGGTCCTGAAGGAAATCTACATGCTGCTGATGAAGATCCAAATGTATGTGTTCCCCTTGTCCCGGTGCCCTGGGGCTGGCCAGGTGCTCCCTGGTGCCTGCCCAGCATAAAGGTTGTTCTCTGTGGTGCTCACCCACAGAACAGGGAGTGATTTCCCCTATAAGCCAGGATAATCCTCCTGCCAACACAGGCACACCCCAGGCTCTCGGAGGGTGGGTCAGGGACAGCTTGTGACACAAGGGAGCCCTTGGGGACAGAAGAGTGTGTTTGCTTTGCTCTGAAGCACAGATTTTATTCTTCACTGCTGTGACACAGCAGAAGTGCCTTTCCTGGGCTGCAGCAGTGCCAGCAGTGGCTGGAGCAGCTCCCTGAACTGCCCTCAGGTTTTCCACAGAGAGGTACAATATTTTATGAGGCCATAGGCCCAGGAGTCCTGGGCATCTCCATGGAGTACAGCCCCTGTCAGTTGTTTCCAAAAAATTAATGTGGTCAGGGGAGGAGAAGGGATGAGGGCAAAAGCAAGTGGGACTGGGAGTGGCTGGGGAAGGGCCAAGGGCTGGAGAAGGGCTAAGGGGCTGCCATGCCTCCAGGGAGGTGGTCAGGCAGTTCAGCACAAATGCACAGGGCTGTCCTTGCAGGCTCCATCCAGCGAACGTCGCCACAGTGGGATGGGACTGGACACTGGTGAAATTCGTCATGGAGGACCAGGTACTTGGCACCGTGTGTGTCACATGGGGCAGGGATCATCCAGCACAAGCTGCCTGAGGGTGAGCATTGCCCAAGGGCTTCCTGTGGCTGTGCTCTGCAGAGCTGGCTGGTCCAACAGTGAGGGCAAGCTGGGAATCCCACATTTATCCACAGTGTTCCCCTAACCCTCTGCACAGTTTTGGGCAGGTTGTCCACTGAAGAAGGCACAGCAACAGATAAAGCCTCTCTGGGTCACAGCATTAGTGCAATGCCCAGCAATGCCCCTCAGGGTCTTGCCTGAGGCCAGGCAGCTCCTCCTAGAATTACTCCTCAGTCATGTACATCAGTCCACTCTCAAGACAGCCAAATTCCCTGGTGTTCCTCACCCTGTGGCCCCACCAGGCTCATACATTCTCCATCTGCCCCCAGGAGAAGCCCCCTGGCCGGCTCCTCTTCCTGCAGTACGTGGTGCAGACCCTGGAGGATGACTTGCAGCACAATCTGAGGTCACAGCTGCTGCAGAAGTCAATTGCCAAGAAAGTGCTTTCATGTGACTTGTGCTTCACCAATGTCAAGTAAGGGACACCTCCTCCTCCTCCTTGTTCTCTAACCAGAAGCTGAGAGGCAGGGGCTCAGGGAACACTTGTTGAGACTCCAGTCAGACTGTCCAAGAAGCAGACTTGGGAGACAAAGGGAAATGTATGGCCAACAACAGGGGCTAGAAAAAGATTTACAAAAGCAAACCACCAGAGACTATGCAAGGCCTTTCCAGTCACAACACAGTGGGCTTTTCCCAGGAATGAGGTCAGATTTGCATTGCTGAGGACTGAGAAGGAGGCAATCCTGTGGGCAAGTGTACAAATCAAGAGAGCTCCTCTGTTGAGCTGCTCAACAGAGCTACTCCCTAACCTGTCCAAGTGGGTGGAACGTTCTCTTCATTCTCAGGGTCTTTCCTCAAGCTCCAAGTGGATCTAGAGGTCAGAACACAGCAAAACAAGGCACATCCCCAATAAAATTCTTGTTTCTGTCCCAGGGAAGTGGTCAAGTGGTTGGTGGCAGCAGTTACTGGAGTCGGGTTCTCCCAGCCCCCGGAGCAGCTGCAAGAAGCCAGGGCTGAACACAGCTCATCTGCACCAAGGCTGGCCAGCACTGACCAGGCTCAGACAGCTTTCTTTGCCCAAAAGTAAGCTCCAGAATTCCAAACTCCCTGCTGGCATTATCATGGACCCACGTCAGGCAGAAGCCAGAGTCTCTCTCTCCCTGTCAGTTCAGGGAAGCCAGGCTGTACCTGTGACCAGCTTTGCTGGTTCTTCTTTGGGTTAGATGTAAGACTTGGTGAGCAAAAGACTCTTCACCTGGTAGGAAACTGGCTCAGTGTCATCCTCTTGCATGCTGGCTAAGGCTGGAGCTCTTGGCCCACACTCAGGCTGTCCCATGCTGCTCCAACACACAGGAGAGCCAGAGACCTCCTGAGGGTTAATCTGGGGATGAGCTTTGCTTGCAAGAGCATCAGATTCAGAAGCCACCAGGAGACACCAAAGCTGGCCCACTGCATTCCCGTGTCCCTCACTGCACGAGGCTGAACTGGGGGCCATCCCCAAGGTTTTGCCTGGCGAGCTGAGGGGCAGAGTGTCCCTGTGCTGACCATCCCTCTCACCCAGGGTGATACTCCTGCTCCAGCGGATGTTATCCATGGCAGTGGAAGTGGACAGATCTCCCACCTGCAGCTCCCGTAAGATCGCAGATGACATCTTCCCGTTCATACTGAATATCCCCCTGAGGAGCCAAAGGTGAGACAAGCCTGTGCAAGGCAGCATTTACCTGTGTGAACTATGGTCTTATTCCCAATTTACATCCAAGTCTGGATGCATAAAGTTCTACAGGGTACAGAAAGACAGGCCAGCCAGCAAGAGCGTGGCTGTGTCTCCCATGGAGATACAACATCACCAGCTGAACAGGGGATGTGTTGCTGAGAACAGTCAATTCTCCCTGTTAATGTTGTGACCTTAAAACCATAAAGAGGGTCTGAAAAGCAGCACTGTGCATCAGCACAGCCAAGCACTGGCAAAGACGTCACTGATTCCCATTGCAACAGGTAGTCAGAAATATGATGCAGTTCCTACAGCTTTGCCTTGACATCTTTTGTTTGCTTCTTTAAGAAATGCAAATCTGAAGCCAAAGCACAAGGGCCTGACTGGCTCTGGTGTAAACAAGAGACCACTAGACCCACAAGCATTTCAAACCCACGTTTGCAGTGCCCAGCAGGCAGCCCTTCACTCCCTTCCAGCAGAACTCTGCACACACCAGGTATATCTGAGCCAAACTGACTCTAACCAAGCTGTCACTTTGCCCAGGACAGATATAGATCCATCTGCCCCTGACCCCACATCACCCTTGCTTGGCTGTGCTCCCTGCAAGTCAGCAGGAATGGGCCACTGCCACACAGGCTGCTGGGCGGGGTGGAGTGAAGCAGCTCAGTTTGCTTTAGAGACTGTACTCACTTCCAGCTGCTGCAGGTCACACCTGAGGATGAAAACATGGCCATGGCCAAGCTGCATAACAAAGGTCTCTCACCAAGGGTGGTGGCCTTCCTTCCATGGCATGGGTGGGCAGCCCCTGCAGTCACCCACATCTGCACTGGGTCAGCAGCACAGCCAGGAGCACGCTGGAACAGCTGTCTCTGGTCAGGCTGTGCCATCTCTCCCAAAGTAAATTCCTTTTGTGTTCCAGGGAAGCTTTACTAAACACCATGGAGAGCCAGCTCCTGCGCTGCAGACTGCTAGAGCTGTTATTCCAGCATAGTTGTGATGTGCCCACAACCTCATCCATGTCTCTAGACAAGATCCTGTATTTCTTGAGCCACTCCTCTGTGCTGCCACAATTCCAGGTATCCAGTTCAACCTCTCCTTTAACTTGTTTTCCTCTGAGAAAGCTTCTAACAACCAAATACTATCTCCTGTCCTAGGATGAAACAGCAACGTGGCAAAGGTGGGACGAGATGCTGCAGTACTTGAGTTTGCTGCTGATGAGTTACCAAAGTGTAAAACTGGGTAAGCACTGCTTGTTCTGGCCCTAACAGTCTCATCAAGAGGCTGCAGTAGAACTGCCAAATTCCTCTTCTCATCACTCTTGGACCCATGGCCACTGAATCTCAGAAAGACAGCGTGCCTCCATCCATGATAGTAATTATTCCCAGCAGTCAAAGAAGTGATGCTGCATCAATCAGAGCACCCAAGTTGCTTTGCCAATTTAGTCCCTACAAAATAGCCTTCCTCCTAAAGGAAGCACTTCCCAGCACTGGAAAGTACACAAGAGGGTGCTCTGTACCCACTGTTGTCTAAGTTGCTTCACAGTGGATGGAAGAATAGGTTGGTTTAGGAAGAAAAGTAGAAGGCAAAGGGATCATAGAATATCCTGAGTCGGAAGGGACCCACAAGAATCAACTCCTGGAATCAAATCCACAAGAGTGCAACTCCTGGCCCTGCACAGACACTCCAAAATCCCACCCTGCGCCTGAGAGCGTTGTCCAAACACCCCTGGAGCTCTGGCAGCCTCAGGGCCATGACCATTCCCTGGGGAGCCTGTTCAGTGCTCCACCACCCTAAGGGGAAAGAACTTTTTCCTAATAGCCAACCTGAATCTTCCCTGGCACATCTCCAGTCATTCCCTCAGGTCCTGTCACTGTCCTGCAGAGCAGAGATCAGAGCTGCCCCTCCTGAGGAAGCTGCAGACCCCAGTGAGGTCCGATCTGTCTCCTCGGGGCTGAACACACCAAGTGACCTCGGCCACTCCTCATGTGGCTTCCCCTCGAAACCCCTCACCATCTCCAAAGCCCTCCTCTGGGCACTCTTTGAGCAAGCCAGGACTATTTCAGCACTTGGTAAATTGGGCAGGGAGCACCACCCACAGCAGCCAGGGAAAGAGCAGCAATTCTGACCCCAGGAGAGTGGCACAGTCACTAAATACTGTGTAAAACTCCCTAAAGTCAGAAGTCTCTTCCAACTTCAGGTGCTTTAGCCCAGGGTTAAGGCTCTCATGAATGAATGCAGAGAAATCCACCATCACGAGTGCAAAGTCTCACTCTCCCTGAAGCCCTACACAATCACTGTTGATGGGCTCTTTGGAGACTCCTTTGCAGCTGCCCTTTTGCCATTCACACAGAAGAAAAGGATTATACAAGCCTTGCCCCGTCCCCATTCCCTGGGCTCTCTCCACATGCAGAATGAGCTCCAGGAGGTGCCAGTTCCTTCTTCCCACAGTCTTGTGCAGAACCATCAAGGATAACCAGAGGATCAGCCCCGTTCCCAGCACTGCCTGTGGCACACTGGGATCCATCCCAGCAGCTCAGGCAGCCCCCTGGGTGTTGCCTCTGCCCACCAGCATTTCCTCTTGCAGAGCACCTGCGGAGCTCCCTCTGTGACCGGATGGACTTGATTGTTCAGAAAGCCAAGCCCAGGCTCCAGGACAGTGATGATATCAGCCAGCTGGACATCCAGCTGAAGATGAATGACTTCATCAACAGAATGCAGGAGGCCCTGGGGCAGCCTTTACCCCTACAAATCCAGGAGAAACTGTTCATGCTGCAGGAGTTGTTCTTCATTGTCACTACTACCTGATGGAGACAACCACTGCAGCAAGGGGGACAAAACTTCATGTTCTCAATATAAACCCCCCCATCTCATGCTGCAATCTCAACATCATGGGGGTTGGTTTATACATTTCTTTGGAAAGCTGTTTGGTTTACATTGTTTCAGGATATCCTTACAGAAATTGCCTCATTGTACAGTTTTACTAGGCACTTTGTACACTTTAAAAAATAAATTATTTTCGTATTTGCTAAGATTCTTTCGTCTTGGTGCCAGCCCTGCCCAAAGGAAGTGCAGAGCTCTGCCAGCTCATACCACAAGGCCATGCTTTAACCCCAGCCTTCCCAATCCATGAGATTCACCTGTGTAATCAGAACCACAGCAGCAGCCTGTACCTCAGGACCTGGATCTATTCCATGACTTTTAGCTCAGCTTACACTCCAGGAGCACAGGGAACCACCAGCATTCAGCTCAGATATCCCCAGCCCAGGTGAACCATGTGCTCCATCAGCAGGACTTTAAAGGGCAGCTAAAAGCACTACAACAGCACCAAACCACATCTTTTCAGAGGGGAACTGGGCACCTCTAGGAAAATACCAGCCTGGTTCCCACCTCCACAGTACAGGTGGGAACACAGCACACAAGCAACAAGAGACACAATCTCAGGAACATGAAGAATTTGGATTGCTCAAGAAAACACAAAGACTTTCATGTTTAGTTCCATCTGCACAAGCCCCAAGGCAGAACTGAGCCTGGGTGTAAACTCAGTCTCCCCGTCAAAGGGGAGTTTGTGGGCAAATATTTCACCCTAGTGAGGTGCTGCTGGAGCCTAATCCATCAGAACCTTGACCCCACACTCACTGGACAGCCCCACATTTCTCCCACAGATGCTCTGCCAGCACCAACACACACTGTTGACCTCCATTCCACAAGGATTTTATTGTCCTGTAACAAACAAAACAAACATACACATTAGGAGACGTGAATACAGACAACAAATAAATTAATGTCAAATGAGAGCCTGATTGCCAAGGTGCAAATGAGTGGTGACTGAACTGCTGGGTTGGGTGGGGGACTTTCACACAACACATCACTGGCAGTGCTGCTGAAGCTTGAGAGAAAGCAGTGCTACAAAACGTGCTGCTTCAGAGGGGCCACAGCCAGCCAAGGGAGCCAACCCTGCCTCACCCTCCAGGGAGAATGTTTGGTTTAAGAAGGCAGAAACCCTGGAGCTCAACAGTTTCCAGCTGTTAAGTAACCTCTGCATAATGGCCTGGCAACAGAGAAGCTTCCATTTCCAGCTGCAAGGCTGCTGCTGGCTGAGAGACTCTGCAACACGGTCGTGAGATCAAGAGCAGACCTGAGGAGACCCAATTGTCACAGCACAGGTGAGGATTACAGAGCAGTGCTGCCTATCATGCTTAAGGGATTAGATGATAGCCAGGAGCTCCTTCCACTTTTCCTGAAAGGCAGTGTTATTTGTTCCCAGGAACTGGTTCTGACCAGGTCAAGGATCACATCCAGCTGTGCTTTAGCAGGAAGGAATGTCCAGACTTGGTTTGCTCTCAGTCCTCCCCCAGCCCTGCAGAATACATTTAATGCTGATAAAACAAAATACCCTGTCTGAGAAGTGTTTCCGGTGTCTAATACATTCTATGTGATTCTAGGGGGAAAAAAATCCCAACAAAAACAAATCAAGCAGCACCCAGAGGGCCAGAACACCTGCAAATCTGCTGTCTAGAAGGCAGGACAGTGCTGTTTTGCAGAAAGAAGAGAGGAGGATTACTTGGTTCAAGCCACACCAGCTTTGGTCATTTCCACCTTCTTAGAGGAACATGAAGAGTTGGAAGAAAAGGAATTCTTCCTCATTACTTCCAAGCTCCATTAGATTATGCTCCCTGCCTTTCCAATTAGAGCACCTTAGAATGGTCACTGGTCCCTTTTCCCTTTAAAAAAAAACATTCCAAGAACAAAAAAATCACAGTCACACTGGATAGTAAGGGAGTGCCACATTTATACTGACCAACCACATACCCCATCTTCCTTCTGGCAGTTCATGGTCCAGTTTTCAGTCCTTGTTTGTTTCCATCATTTCCTGCTCAAGCTCTGACAGAACCAGTCCTCCTGTGGGTCCTTCAGCACTGATCAGGACAAGACAGCCAGACTCCAGGCACACAAACCAGGTGCTCACACACCACAAGGAATCCTGTCCCAAAAAAACGTGGCTCAGGGTTTCACTGTGGCGTGGTGTACTGGGAAGCACATCCAGAGCAGCCTGGCAGCCCAAACCAGTGCAGTGCAGCAGACAGGATGGCTCACGTTGGTTTGGGACTGGTGCAGGAGTTTTTCCAAGACTGTCTTGAGCAGGAAAATCACAACTGTTTCTTTTTCTGAGATGAAGAGCTGGAAAGGAAGATTCTCCTACTTTACTGCAGCACACGGGACAGGGAAGCAGAGCCTAAGACACCCTGTAGCCTGCTAAAGACACTGGAAGCTTTCCTCTAGAACCCAGTGGGAGTGAGCACGTTCAGATCCCGAGGTTTGATATTGTGGGAACGTGGAGATTGTTTCCTCCCATCTGTGCCTGGAATGTCCATTTTGGGTGGCTTGAAGGTGCCTGGATCTTCTGTCATCCTTGTAGCCTGAGCACGCATCAGCTCCATTGGGGATGGCTTCTGGGCACCCTTATAGGACTGAATGGTAAATCCTCCTGATGAAAAAAAATCACAGTAAGAACCAAGAAAACCAGTCAAGTCCATTTCCTACTGCTGCCAGGAGTGAGCAGTGTCACTGACAATCAACACCACAGAGAGCCTATGCCAATTCCAGCAGCTTCATGCCACCTAAAGCTTATTCCACATCAGAGGCTGGCACTTCCAGTCCTGGTTGCATCAGAGAAAGAGTAAAAAGCTGTCACCTTCACACCCTGCTCCTTCCACTGCAGCTCACTGCAAGTTATTTCTGCTTCCAAATCCTTGGCACAGGTTTTACCCAACTGCTCTATATTTAGGCACAGAAATTATATGACTAACACATATTCCCAAGGTGGTCCTGGAGAGTAACAAGGCGAGCAGGATGAGACTCCAGAAAGAGCCAGCAAGTCTTTGGTGTGACAGTTCCCTCCCTGCTCCTGGCAAGGCAGATTTTCAAGGACATACCTGTATCACTGGTGGATTTCTGGACAGCTTTGGGTCCAAAAAAGCTCCATCTTTCAGAGGGCAATCTGTCCCCACCACCTTCCATAGCAAAGTCTGAGCCAGTGATAGAAATAGAGGATCCCTGACTAAACCAACCCCTAAGGAAAAAAAAAAAAAATTGAGATATTTAAAACATGAGAATAAGTACTTCAAGTGACCCCACCATGCCAGGAACTTTCCATGTAGTTAACAGGGGCAATTTAAGAAATCTTAATAGGTTTGTTACCACCCAGGGTAAGATATGCATGTTCAAGTTCCACAGGCTTCCAACATTTGGATCTATCCAACACAAATCCTCAGCAGGCTCTGAATTTCTCCCCATACAGTCCTTCACTGAGTAAGAAGGTTATTTGTAGCAGTTCCCACCTCAGCAGCCTGTAGGAAACCAAAGGAGGCACAGTACCTGCTTCTATGCCTGGGGGAGGAGTGGGGGGTGCTGCTTGGAGTGGACTGAGCAGAAGAATTCTGTTTGTCATCTTTTGTTGTCTCTCCATTCTGCATTTTTAGGTTCTGTCAGGAGAGGCAAGAGAAACAGAAGCAACACAGCTTAAAAATGGGACATAAAGAACAACACCCAGTTTTATTGTCAAAACCAGACAATTGTTTCTATCACAGGTGATAAAGAATAAGTGTCAATTCACCTAAGGGTGTACCCAGAATTACAAGATGTGCATACACCTCTTAAGTTTCTCTCCACATCAAATATAAGAGTTTTGAAAGTTCACTTCAGGCTACAGGATGAAACACCAGCACTCATAGGGAGGTTGTGGATGCAGCAGAGCTCACTTCAGCTACCTGGTAACAGGCCTAAATGCCACAGCACACATCTGTCTCCAGCACTTCTCAGAGCAAAAAAGCTTTCAGTCCCACCAGTTCTTTAATGAGGGTGAGACCAGTTCTCAGAGAAGGTACAAGGTCTGGAGTACCAGAGCCTGTGAAGCAATCAGTGTACATCAGGATGGAAACACTGCTCTGGAACAGAGATGAACCTGGGCACAAAATAAACAGGAACTGGGTGTATGCAAACCATGTTGTTACAAGCTGGACAGTACAAACTGAACTTTAAAGAAGTCACTTGAAGGGCAGTTACAGTTCAAACACAAAATACACAGGGTACCTTGTAATGTTTCCTGTGGCTATTCAAGCCACACTAATGCAATTCACCGACGCAGTTATTGAAACTTTGACCTCGTGGGAGGACACTGCAAGAGTTGACTATTAAACTCCAATTGCAAGATTTTTTTAAGAGCTCAGTAGCCCACAGTAACATGTTCATTCAAGACCTTTCTTTTCAGTAAGGCATATCTGGTAACTTCTACAATGGAAGTGCAAGTTCACAAGTTCTCTTCGGACACACAGTTACAGAAATCAACTGCAGGGCACCATTTAAAAGTACAGCAAGAAATTAGATTGTGTAGGGTTGTCCCCACTTGGAAAGACAACTGTCATAGTATGACAGATTTCAGAAAAAAATTGTTTCAAAACTACAAAGGCTAATGTTAACTTTAAAATAAAAGTAGGTAAACTTTTCTACACAATGAGTTAAAAGCCTTCAGAGGAAGCAGCTTAAGAAGTCTTGGCAACACGCTCCGAAAGTTATGTCACCAGATAAATGTTAAACTAGACACATCCTGCATGGAGAACTCCAATGCAAAACAAGCCTTACGTGGAGTGCCTCAGCCACTCGGTGGTACTTGGTCTCCTCAGTGGTGAGGCCTTTGTGGGGTGTGTAGCCAGCTTCCCTCAGCCCTGCCTGCTGCTCAAAGCGCTGGATGCTCTCCTGAGTCTGCTCTGGAACACACAAGAGCCCAAATTCCCACAGAAATGCCACCACAAGCAGTTCTAGCAAAGGCAGCTCCAGCCACCAAAAGCAAATCCTTTTTTTCATCATTCACACGTTGTAACAAGCTGAGGCAGAAAGATGAAGCTGATGAGATATTGTGACCTGACAATTACCCTGAGACACAGGGCAAAGTCAGATGAGCAGTGATTTGTCCCAAATCACCAGATATATCACAAACATAACACCTGTAATTAATCCCATCTCACCCCAGACACTGCATCACTCCTACTCACAAATTCATAAATCTAGGAGAACCCAATATGTTAGACATTTTAAGTGGCCCACTACATACAAGGGAGCCTTGCAAATCATGTTTTAAAGACTCCCAGTGATTTTAAATCAGGTAAAATAAGCTATTTCAGCCAGATACAGAGCCAGCATCTCATACACTGATATCAACTTCAGTTCTGAACAACATAAGCCCTTTCTCCAAACCCCAGCATAAGATGTTCACTCTCTTGACTTTTTGAAAAGTCAAAAGGAATCAGAGCACAAAAAGGTTACTGGAAAAGCCCACTGTCTTCTTTAAAACAGGTAACACTTCCCATATTAAAGTTATTTTCAGATCCCTGTTATTTGTAGCTGCTGAAAGAAGAGGCAGCATGGACAGATGAAGACAGAAATAATTCCTCTTATTGCGAAAGGGCACATCTTCTCTGCAAACATAACTGACCCAATTTTATTTTAAAGCATCATGATGTATGTTTTGAAGTGTTGCTGTTAGCACAGCAGCTGCTGCTGTTAACTAACGTAAATGCCAGCCAGTGCTCCATTAGCAGAGTGTGTCAGCTCTCCTCATCACTTGGGTTAATGGTAGAGCTCTGCCTGTCACTCAGAAATAGCAAGTTAATAAGCAAACAGAGCAGCAGCAGCCTCTGCACTCCAGCAACATGGACTGCAGTGTCCTGTCAGCAAACAACAAACTGTACTCCTCCCCCAGCCCCTGGAAAAACCAAAGCACCACGTGTGGCCTATTCCCCAGTTCCTTGCTTCCTTCTAGAAACATCCTCCGAAGAAAACAAACTCACACAGCACCAGAGCAGAGTCAGTCTGAAACCAAGAGTTCCCCAGGAATTACCCTGAGGCATCACCAAGCTGGAGCACTCTCAGTGTGCACCCCCCGTGTGAGAGGCAAGTTCTTACTTGTGATGAGGGAGTTCATGATGATGTGAGTGGCCTTGGCCTTCACCACAGGCACCTTGTTCACACTTTCTGTGGACGATGAAGGAGTTATGACAGGTTTCATGCTGGCATCCCCTTCCTCATCCTGTGGGGAAGCAGCAGGGGACAGTTTGAGGTGGGAAAGTATCTCAGCACCTGGCCAGGACACATCTCTAACTACACAAGTGAGACAAGGCAACACTGCTCCAAGCCTTCATCCCATGGGAGAAATCCCTGTGCTGTGCTTACTGCAGCCCAGGAATGTTCAGCACCTTAGAATTCATAGCAACGAACAAGCAACTTGCATCCAACATTTGAAAACCTACCAGGCTCAGAGCCAACAAGTTGTTAGTCCAAGTACAAAAAGGTCAACAGGAAAGAAACCAGAACATCTGTTCTTCTCCTAAACACAAACTGGACTTCAAGGTCAACCGGGCAAAAGCACCAAGAGCACCTTCCACAGGCAGCTCAGGCACCAGCTGTTCACAGAATGGCAGTCACAGAGCAGAGCCTGGTGTGAACAATTTGTTTTCCCACCTCATTCCTTATATGTTTCTTGCTCAGTGTGTCAAGTGGTCATAGCTCTACCACTGACCACGAGACCCCAGCAAAGAAACAGAAAATAAATGCTAGAAAACAAAAAATCCTGTGAAACACTGACTTCCTCCTCCCAAAACAGGAGTTCCCTGACTGGATTTTACTTTTTGTACCAAACCACAACTTTTTTTTGTCTCCCACGAGATTTAAAAACCAAGGAGGTATAAAGTAGAGGTTAAGCTCAAAGGGATGCAGAGTTACATACTTCCATCCAACAACATTTAGCTTCACTTCAAACTTAGAAAACAGCCTCTAAATTTAAAAGGGCTGGTCTTACACTCAAAGCATAGAATCCCAGAATGGTTGGGGTTGGAAGGGATCTTAAAGATCATCCAGTTCCAACCCCCTGCCATGGTGGGGGGACACCTTCCACTAGACCAAGTTGTTCAGAGCTCCCACCAACTTGGCCTTTAACTCTTCTAGGGATAGGGCAGCCACAGTTTCTCCGTGTAAACTATCCCAATGCCTCACCACCCTCATTGTAAAGGATTTGCATCCAACCTAAACCACCCTTAAGCTCTAACTTAATTACACCTGGTTGCTGGGGGGTTTTTTTAACCGCAAACACCGAGGAGACGCTCAGCACACGCCTGTCCCCCCCACACCTCCATGTGCCCAGAGCAGGGCCAGGCAGCAATGCCGGGCTCTGTCCCCAGCCCCTCCCGAGGGCCCTGCTGCGAGGGCAGGGGGGCAGCTCCAGCCAGGCAGCAGAGGTGCCGGGACAGGGGGGATGCTTGGGAGGAGGGGGACGCCAGGAGAGCGGTGCCAGAGCTGCGGGGTGCCCAAGGAGGTGCCGGGGCCAGGGCACCGCCGGGCCCGTACCTTCGAGAGCTCCTGGTACTTGCGCTCGGGGATGACCGGCTGCTTCCAGAGGACGCTGGCGCACAGATCGGCGGGCGGCGGCGTCATGGGCGCCGTGTCCTCCAGGGCATCGTCGTAGCTGAAGGCGCGGCGCGGGACGCCGAGGGGCAGCGACATCCTGCCCGAGCGGGCCCCGCCGCCCGGCTCCAGCNTGCGGGGCGCTCTTATGGGCGCGCGGTCTCGCGAGGCGCGGCGCTGGCGCGGGGCACGCCGGGAGCTGTAGTCCTGGCCGAGGCGGGCTCTGCCTGAGGGCCGGGGCTCGGCTGGGCCCCTGCGGGTCCCCCGCTCACCCACGGCCCCGGTGGCGGGGCTGGGGTCGTGTCCTGCCCACATGTCCTGTCCTCCTGCAGCCAGGAGGGTGCTAGGTCAGCGCACAAGGCGCTGGGGCTTGGAAAACCAGTCGTGGAAGCTGGGGAGCCCATCAGGGAACAGGAGTACGTGCCTGACAGGCTCACTGTGACACCTTTTCTACAGCTGCTCCTTCCTCTTGTCAGTAAAAGGGCGACCTCCCTGCTGCCCTCCAGTTCCGCGGCAGGGAAGGGACCCCAGCCCGGTCTCCCAAGCTGCAGGCACGGGAGAAGGAAGCAGCACATGGCCCTGCTCCAACTTAGGCTGCCTAAAGGACAATCAGCAGATCAGACCCTCACCGCAGAGGGTGACACGAGCCCAATGCCAGCATCACACAGGCTGCCACCAGGAGCTCTCCAAAGCAGGACTGCAAGGGCCCACAAGCAAGACATTCACAAGCAGCTAGAAAAGAAAGAGTATTTTATTTTAGCAAAGCTAAAGAAGTGCTGGCTGCCACACAGAAAATGAGCAGCACAGCACAGTCAGTGCCAGTGCCAAAGAGTCTTTCATGGACAATTATAACCATCTCTGTCTAATGAAGGTCCTTCCTCCACGGCCAGAGGTTTTCTTTCAGTTCAGGAAATCATCATGTCAACTCTGGACTTGCAGGTAAACCTGAGGAAAAAGAGCAGTCACTGCACTTCCATTTTTTCTGGCTTGAGTGATGCAATGAAATCCTTGTACTCCTCAGGATAGAAATTCTTGTACACGTTGATCTTTCTTTTAATCTGTTTGGGAGTATCCTGGTAGTAGTTCTTCTCATCCCGAGCCATTTCCTGTGACAAAGGAGAGGGTAAGTCAGAGGAGCAGCCCCAAGAGCAAACACCAACCCAGCCCACCCACACCAGTGTGATCAGTGCCTGACTCAGACAGGGAGCTGGCCACGGTTCAAAGCGTTGTTTTCCCTTAAAAACCAGGTGACTGCAAAACAGGATTCAGGAGGGAGAGGATTAGCGGTTCTCATCCTGCTGGGAAGATCCAGGAGTGAATCACTCCGGGTGCTCCCTGCCCTGGAATGTACCTTGTAGTTCTCCCCGTGGTTCTGGATCATGTATCGCACATAGTCAATGAGGTCTCGTGAGAGCGTGTTCGACTTCTTCTCGGGGAGGCTGGCCTCCAATTCCATCTCTAGGCAGAGGGCAGAGGCAGCATGAGGCAGGGGAAGGAAGCAACAACACCTCAGAGGTCCCCAGCCTGCCCCGAGGTTGACTCCAGCCACACAGCTCAGCTGCTGGTGCACGCAGGGACGTTTCCCAGCACGACGGAGCAGGAAAATGGCCAAGACAAAGACAACAGCCCTCTGCACGGGCTGCAGGCATCCAGGCCTGCACTGCAGCTCTCCTCCAGCTCACATACAGGAGCAGACCCTTTCAGCCCAGGCTGCAGAGCGTGACTGCTCAGAGCTGCCCAGCCCACCACCGAAACACACGAGGTACTGCATCCACGGCTTCTCATCACCCTGGGCCCACACACCAGCACATCTCACAGTGACAGGAGCCCTCTTGAGGCTTCAGGGACAAACACTGTGCAAAAGACATGCTCCTCCATAAGGCTGGGTAAGAAGTAACACCCTTCCCTACCCCTGGCACAGCACAGGATGACAAAATAACCCACAGGGGCTTGGGAGAGCCCCAAATGCAACACTGACCATTCACCACGTACGGCTTCCGCACTATTTTCTTTCCCAGCTGTGGTCCGTCGCTTTCCACTTCCATCCCCTGAATTATAGCAGAGAAAAGACAAATGAAGAAAAGCCCACTTGGGAAGAGTGCTGTGTCCCCACACATTGTTCCCAAAACTCCAAACTGCTTCTACATGACTGCAAGGGGCAGGAAATCCCAGCTAGCTTAAGCAGAGCCTAACCTGTGCCATTAAACTGGCTCATGGGCAAGGCTGTCAGCTGAGAAACGCTGTGTGAACGGAGACAAATGGCAAACAAGGTCACTCCTGCTTTTTCCTTGAGTTTCATGGGGCCACCTTTCACCTGGAAGCGTTGCCCTCTCACGCAGATGGGCCAGGCTGGCAGTGCTGTACACAAAGAGCCTTTCTTTGTTATCAGGAGCAACTTGGCTGCAGCGTTTCCAACCCCACCTGTCTCTGGCAAGTCCCAGGAGATGGACTGACGTTATTTATATTTGTTCTAAAGTCCATTATGTCTCCGTAGCGCTGTAACTCGTTCCCACGCCAGGATCTTGGTGAGATAAGCGCGTAGATCAAGATAAGAAACGAGTCTGTTTCCCCAAACTGATCCAGAGCCACCTGCCCCGTGCTGCGAAGCCGGGTGCTCTCCGCGCCTCCTCCATCCCCCACAAAGGAGCGACCCCCGCCAAACCCATTCCCTACCACACTTACCACCAGCTTCTTCGGGATGGGGACAGCCTTGTTGGGGTCCTCGGCCAGGCCCATCTCGGCCAGGTTCTGCGCCACCGACTTGTGCGGGTCCCAGGCATGGCGGATGTGCGAGCTGCGGGGGGACAAGGGACATCAGGGCCGTGCCCGCACCCCGCGGGGCCGCGCGTCCCCGCGCCCACCGACACGTGCG
>VZRO01007381.1:4543826-4560219 GCA_013397915.1 Daphoenositta chrysoptera
CCCTCACAGCCTCCTCCATCTTAGCGGCCGCCGCCATCTTGGGCCCGGCGCACGGGCGGCCCAGCGGGACCAGGGGTGCCGGGCAGGACCCACCCGGCGGGACCGGAGGTAGCGGGCAGAACCCACCCGGCGGGACCCACTCGGTGTCCGGCAGCCCCCGCGGTGACGGGAACACAACCAGCTCGCGGGGGTCTCGGGCTCATATCCCCCCGCCTTGGGCTCAGGTCCCGCTCCGACAGCCGCAGGCTGCCCCCCATCCCCGGCCTGCTCCGGTAACACCCGAGCAGCTCTTGGCACGCTTCGGAACTCCTCGTGCGCCCGCCGGGAACACCCGAGCGGTGCTCGGCACACTTCGGAACTTTACGTGCGCCCGCCGGGGACGCCCGAGAGCGGCCACCGCCGCCGATGGGATTCGGGCATTTCCGGACAGGCCCTAGAGCGCTTCGGGTTTGTCCGGAATGCGGCCCGGCAGTTCCGGCGGCGGCCGATAAACAGCCATTGGCCGCGCGGCGCGGGGCCGGGGCGGAAGTGTGGGCGGGCGGCGTCACTTCCGGAGAGTGACGGAGCGGCGGGTCAGAGGCGGCGGCAAAATGGCGGCGCCTGAGGAACGGGAGCTGACGGCGGAACAGACCGAGAAGCTGCTGCAGTTCCAGGTGCCACTTCCCGGGGGGCCCGTGCCGGCCGGCGGGAGCGGGGGAGGCGGTGCGTGGGCACGGAACGGGCTGAGCTGGGCCCGCCCCGCCGGCGCTGGGGGCTGCGGGGCTCGCAGAGCCGGATAGGCCCGTCCCGGAGCGGGGTGTCGGGCTGGGCCGGAGGGGACGGTGAGAGGAGAGACACCTGTGGTCCCGGTCCTGGCCGGACTGAGTGAGACTTCCGAGCCCCGAGAACTTTATCGGGGCGATGTTCTGTCATCGCTAATTGGGGAGGCGCGAGGTGACTGCTGAGTAAACTCCGTGCAGGAAAAACTCCTTGGTAAGTCCCGGCCATTTTAATTAGTCTGAAAATTTTCCTTGTCGTAGCTGGAGAGCCTTTCCGGGCACCGAAGGAGAGTTATCCAGTGGGTTTCTGTGGAACCGGGTTCCTGCCCCTCATGATTGGGTAACGCCACTGGAGACTAAAATTATCTGAGCTGTGTCTGCTTCATAACACGGGCAGGGACGCTTAACTTTTGGTTTGCGAGGCCTCGGGCTGTGTAGCAGATGAATAATCGTAAACACAGTCTGAAGATGAAGTTTATTAGGGAGAAAACAGTGCTAGGGCAGCTGAAATACTTAGGGTTGCTCAGCGATGAGTAATTAAATGTGCTGAGCAATGAAAATTACCTTCAGGTGTCTCGGGTTTGTTTCTGAGCTGTAGGACATCATGTGGTGTCTCTTGGATTGCAGTTCTTTTACAAATACAGTGATTACTTTTAAGATTTTTGTCTGCTTTTCTTGCTTTGCATTAATTTTTTTAAGACTGTACTTTGGAATTTTGGTGTGATGTGACTGTAGATTCAGAGGGACTCCAGAGGCATCTGGCCCTGCCTCCCTGGGTGAGACAAGGCAGGTGTTCATCGTTCCACACATTGGCTTCCCAAGCCTCTACCTGATTTACAGCCCCCCGACTTAATTAATGTGCTGAGGTGTTTTCCTGTGACTGAACCTATTGGAAACTTGCTTAATAGATATCCCCTCTAAATCTACTGTAAATTGAGCTGTTTGGGCAGTCAAATTAAATACAAAGGGCACAGAGCAGTGTTAATCATTGCTGTCCCCGTGCTGCCTGGTGAGTCGGTGAGGGTTTTTCACCTGTGGATGTGCAAAAGGTCCCATTCTCCTGCTGTGAGATATCCTGGTTCTTGCTCATCTGCTGGGTCTGGGCAGATGGGCTCAGCTGCTCTCACCCCTGCCCCTGCTGTTATTTTGAAACCCCTGTGGCATGAAATGAAAGAATCCTGTTTCCCAGTGCTCTCTGGTGTTGTCGTGGACAGAGGGCTGGTGGGGAAGGAGGAGGCAGAAGGAAGGATTCGTGCTTTAGTCCAGCTTCCTGGTTTGAGGCACAGGGAAACACTCCTCAGGCTATAAAGGGGAGACATTTTTTCAGTGAGGAGACCACTGCTGTGCAGAGCCAGCTGTGGAGGCTGTGGTCCAGAAGGCTTGGATACCAGCCAGGATCCTCACTCCTCTCCTGGGGTATGTTGGATCAGCTTTCTCCAGGGCTAATGACAAACCCCACTGGTGATTTCTTCTCCTCTGATACATCACACCTGGCTGAGAAGGGCTCAGGTGTGAGTCCTGTTGCTTCTTTGAAACTAAATCAATCCACCTGGAAAAGATTTTTTTTTTCTCAGACTCCGATAAGAAGAATTTGGTGTTCGGAGAGATTGGCCAAGTCTCATTAAAATAATTTGTACATTGCTAAAAAACACTGCTACAAGTCAGCTTGGAAAGCCTTCAGGGATCCCTGCTGACTTTGCAGGGAACACTTCAGTGTTTTCAAGGATAACTTCACACTTTGTGATGTGCCATCATAAGTAGGCTGTACAGCATTCCATGGTGACAGAGCATTGCACTTCCACAGAAGGTTACATCCCCCTGCAGTGTGAATAGAGCAGGAGAGCAGACTAGGAAAGAAGGCAGGGTGACAAAGATGAGGTGAGGAACAGTAGAAGGCCCTCAGTTAAATAGAGAGCCAGCAGGAATCGCTGAGCAAGGACTGCTGTTCACCCAGCAAACTGCTGTTTGGGGTGAGGATGCTGTTGCCCTAATCTGCTTATCCTACTTGTGCTGGAAAGTGCACCTTTCCAGGCAGAGGTGACTGTGCTGTCCTGTCGTGGCCCGAGCTGTTGGGCACAGTTCTGTGTTAGTGCCTGCTCTGCATTAATTCCACTGATGTTTGTGTGCTGGGTTCTGTAGTGCTCGTACAAACAGCTTCGCTGGCAGAATGCTGAAACCAGCAGCTTTCTTCTTGTGGGCAGGGCTGGAACAGGGCAGCTGTCTGCACCGTGCTGGGGCAGGTTAGGGAAGGAAAAAAAACAGTAGAGAGAACTGGGATAAACTTGAAATGAAAGCAACAAAGCCTCTTTGCTTTCAGCCTCCCATTTACTGCTGGAGAACTGGCTAATAATGCAAGGGAATAAAAGCATCTAAATTTTTCATCTGTCAAGACCTCTCTGTCCTGACATTTGGAGAGAGAATTTTGATGTGAACAGTTTAGGAAAGCTGTGGAGATATGATTCATTTGGGAGATGGAAGAAACAGCAGAGCAGCCTTTGTAGGATCTGGTTATTGATCTGTGCCCATTACACTTGGGCTGATGTCTGATATTGTAATATGCTAATGTAGAGTAATGGAGTGTTATTTGCAAAAGAGTTGGCACTCATGATACCATCTCTGACTTCAGCTGGGGAAAACACAATGCTCAGGGCTGGATATGGCTCTGATTTAGGGGAAGGAGGAAACATGAAACTCCAGGCATGTTTCCCACTCAGTGTATCGATCAAAACCCTCAGAAAGGCATTTGCTGTAATAAGCAACGAGAAACTATTGGTTAAGGCTTTTTTCCAGTTAGAACTCAGATGTTCTTTACCCTTGGAAACGTAATTCTCTGGAATTTGGCAGTGGGTTGGGAAGAAAGAGCAGTGCCAGTTAGTCCTGTGGATTTGCATCTCTCGTGCTGTGTTTCAACATCGGAGTGTATCTGCAGAGGCAACGGTTTCGTAAGTCCAGTTTACAACCTTTGTCCACTCAGGGGTATTCCTTCTCCTTTTGAAGCATGGAATTGTACTTTCCTCTACTTCTGTATTGAGAAGATTCTGAGCAGTCTCAAAGGTGAGAGATATAAATAATTACCTCCAGCAAAAGCTTCATAATGCTTTCCAATAACACTCTTGCTTTGTGTGGTGGTTGAGAAGGCAGTATTGAACTTTCCTGGCATTTGTGGAATTTAGTATTTTGGTTTTGAAATTTTAGCCACTGTGTTGAGCTTGGATTTACTTGAATGTTTGAGAGTGCTGGTTTAATGGGACTAATTTTAACTACTTACTGTGTCTGTAAGATACATGCTCTTAAAGGCAGCTAATAAGAGACCACAGTGAGTAGGATCCGAGCAGCAAGGTTTGAAGATGCTGGTTATTCTCTTAGCCCTCATGATACTAAGAATGTGCTCATTTGCCACATGCTTAACAGTTTGCAGCTGAACAAGGTTCACCAGAAATGCTGTGAGTGGGGCAGTGGAAAAGATGTGACATTTCAAGTTTCTGATCTGTTTCCATGATTTGGTGAAGCAGCGGCCATAGGAATGTCATGGAAGTGATAATGACCAGTATCGGTGTTTGCCAGCAAGAGCTGTCTGAAGTGGCAGTTGAACTGTGGTCCTGCCAGTCCTTACATCTGGTGTGGGTCATTCTGAACCCTGGGGTGTCTCCCAGAACATCTTGGAGCTGTGGTGTGTCCAGTGGAGCACATCAGAGTAACAGCCACCAAGGTGTTGAGGTTTAAAAGCTGCCTTTGCACAGGCAATTTTTTTTTCCTGCAATGTTTCATAGTGCAGCCTCATTGATCAGACAAGTGGTGGGAGCGCTTGGCAATGCTGCTTGGAGTGGTTTTGTCACTTCTGGTTTGAGTTGAGAGCAGCTGAATTAAGATGCTAAGGAAAAAAAAGAAGAAAGGAAATTCACCTCCCTGGAGAGCTCATGTAGAAGACTGAGAAGTGACTAGAGCTGCATGCCACGGTGGTGGTGGTCAGGAAGGGTGAAGTTGGCTGGCTCTGGTGTTTCTCTGCAGCTCAGGAGGTCTTGCAAATACTGCAGTGATTCAGTGCTCATTAAATGCTTGTTGATAGTTCTGCTGCTTTCTGACCTAAAACTGCAGAAGCATTTTGCATAATTTAAAAACGAGGGAATGCTCAGTTATGTTCTTAGTGCTCACAGATAATCCAAGCATTTAGAGACAAAGGTGTGAATGAGTTTCTGAATCTTACAAACTTTGTAAACACCAGCAGAATTTCCAGGGTGTTGAGGAAAGGTGATCAGAAGTCTTTCAAGGCTTTGGAATAAACACATTGTGACTCCACTGTAAAATCAATTAATTGAGTAGATTGTAGTGCCTTTTATGATGTCCTTCTAAAAACACAATGGAGTGCCTGCTGTAGGAGTTCAGGTTAAAAAAATAAAGTCAGAATACAAAACCTAAATTTTACTCTGTGAAGCACGTCTTTAAAGAAAGATAGCTAAACGAAACCATTAAATGATGAAACTGAGTGATAATCGAAGGTATTCTAGCAGCAACAGCTGAGTTTGCTGAGCTTTATTTCTTCTATGAAATCCAGTTCTACAGTGTTCCCTTGCAAGGCTTGCTGCAGACTTACTTTTTAATAAATATTTATACACCACTGAACAGCGACTTGAAGTGCTTTTTTCTGAGCTTATGCAGTCACAATGCTTTAAACAGTCTGATTGGTTCTGTGCAGCAGAATGAAACAATGATTTTTGCCCAGTAGATTGGAGAGAAGGTGATGATCTGGAGACTTGGTGAGAAAGAAGCCAAGAAATGCTCTAAAATTTGAACAGAGCCCAGAGATTGAATAGGGCATTTGTCCACAGTGTTTGTTACTCGGGTGGAAATGGCATGTGGAATGTATGAATGGGGGCAGGGAGGGGAATAGATGCACCATCCTTCTCCAGTAAAAAACAATTCAGTGCATTCTTAAGTGGTCAGCTTGCCAGGAGTGTGGCAGGGGCTTTTCAGGGAAGCAAGGAAAACGTCTGCTCAGACCTTAAAACAAGTGCAGTGGGGAGAAATGATTCTGTGGCACAGTGACAGGGATGTTCCCTTCAGCAAACATTTGTCTCTGTTCAGGAGATATTGATGTGGCTTCCTGTAATAACAGACACAATTGTTTGATCTCCTGTGCGGAAATGCTGATTGGCACAGGGTTAAAATATGCCCAGTGGCTTTGAGGTTTGGACTGTTTTCTGTTTTGGGCCCTGTGTTGGACTGTTCTGCTTTTTTTACTACATTGTTTACTATACTTTTTTTACTTCCCCTGTGATGCTGGGAACGTGACTTTCAGTAATGCCTGGCTCTTTTTGGTTTTAGTTTCTGTTTATGCTCACAGTGAGTGGAGTAACAGTCATCTTGAATTTTCAGAAATGCTTCATCTGTATTTTGAGTTGGAGATGTTTGAGGGCATTGGGCTGGCACATCTTTTCGGAGTGAAGCCTGTGGGCAGCGCTGTGTTAAACCCTTGACTGTGCTGAGTGCTGTTGAAGTGGCAGACCTTGGGCACACTGAGAGTTGGCTGATGCTGGAAGAGTGCAAAGGCCTGTTTGAGGCCTCCTGTGTGTTTATGGATTTGGGTTGGCTCAGGTCACTCTGATCTTAAACTCAGAGCAGGGCACTTCAAAAATGGGCGTTCTGATAATGTGTTGTGGTAAATCCCATCATGTGCTCATGTGTGGTAAAGAACAGTAAAAATGCAACACTTCCTGGCACTCATCTGCTTTTATTCTCCTTTTTTTAGGACTTGACTGGCATAGAGTCCATGGACCAATGTCGCCACACACTGGAGCAGCACAACTGGAACATAGAGGTACCACTGAAAATGGGATTTGTGGCAATTTCCAAGTACCTGGATTAAATGCAACCCTCTGTGGGAGGGGGGGCCCTACCAGTAAGATTAATCTGCCCACCCCTGGGTTTACCCAAGTAGCTCTTTAGAGCTGTATCTCCACACATCGCAGGGCTGCTTTCAGCCAAACACAGCAGAGTCATTATGGCTGTGAACAATCCCTTGACTGGCACACGGTGTGGCCCCCCGTGGAGCCTGTGTGCTCGCTGCCATGGAGAAGGCTTTCCACATGGAAAAGAGCACTGGTGGTTGCTGTTTCTCAGGAATTGTGCTTATCCAGTTCTCCGGGGCTGTGGACAAGTAATAACCACTGTCAGTGTCCAAAGTATAAAAACCATAAAATGCCTGAAACCTCCCTTTGCTCTTTCTTGTGTCAAAGGCAGCTGTGCAGGACCGACTGAATGAGCAAGAGGGTGTCCCAAGTGTCTTTAATCCTCCTCCACTGCGGCCGTTGCAGGTCAATACAGCTGACCACAGGATCTACAGCTACGTTGTCTCAAGGCCACAGCCAAGGGCAAGTTATCTTACACTGGATTTTGTCCTGCTCCTTGGCTGACTCTCTATCAACACAGAACTTGCAAGCAGGGAAAGAAATGGTTTTCTTTGCATGCTGTTATCTCCTTTCTAAATATTGTATCTTACGAAAACAAAATGTAGAGCTATTCCTTCAGTTTCTGTTACTGCTGTGGAGATTTTCTCCATGGTGTGATTCACAGTATGAGGACAGTTTTTTTGTCATAGACTGTCGTGCTGTGGTGTAGTAAAGCCTTTAATCAGTTGAATTGGAACAAAGGACTGTCCCCTCCATGTGGCAGTGATAATGTTTTCTTTTTAGAGCCCCCTTAATTGTGCACTAACTGGAATACAGTATCAATTACTTTCATTAATGTTTCACAAATGAATTTGCACAAGCACCTGTAAAACTTGGTGCTGTTAATATCTTTGTATAGGTAAGAAAATTAGCACAGAGCAAAAGCATTGCTGCTTGAATAGTCACTGAGACCAGTTTTCAGATGTGTCACATTGAATTCTGAATGAACCACGTTGGTCACATTTGATTTGACATGTCTGAAGCCAGGAACCAGCGCTGAGGTTTTTTTCCTGTGTTTGGAGCACTGATACCCCACGTGTGCCTGGGTGCATGGTGTTGGGGGACACTTTGCTGTAGCAGGGGTGGAGACTGTTCTAATTCCTCATTTGTAATTGCAGGGCCTGCTAGGATGGGGTTACTACTTCATAATGCTTCCATTCCGATTTACCTATTACACATTACTTGATATATTTAGGTAAGTCCTTGTTTGTGCTGACTCACTTATTGACTGCATCAGGGAACACACTAGCTCAGATTTGGCTGGATCTCTGTCACTTAGATCTTTAAGCCTCATGGCAGATTTTCCATTTGTTTGTTTAACTGGCTTTATCTGTAGCTGTGTAAAGTTCCTATGCTGTTTAGTAAGAAATAAATCTTATTATAGAGAAAAAGAGCACCTTGCAGCTCTGTAAATGAAGTGTTTAATTGGAGCTCCAACTCCACACAGCTTTGCAGCCTGAGTGCCACACAAAGGGGTTGCAAAACAGTGTCCAGCTGTTTGGTATTCTTGGACAAACATCAGAATCGTGTCCCATTGGGCTGGGCTGCAGGTTAACCTGCCCTAGTTCCTGGATGTTACTTGGCAAAACCCAAACTGCAAACACCTCTGCTTTGTTCCCTTTGGTGTCTGTTGCCCCTTCTCCCTTTACTGCCCCAAAGCACTAATTCTTCCTGTCTCCTTACAGCACTGATAGAGGGAAAAGGGAATGGTAAGGGTGGTAAATAGCCAGCAGTCCTGCCATCTGCACTAGTTTGGCAGTTTTCCCTGTTGTATTACTTTTTTTCCCCATTAAAGACATTTCCAAAATTCAGTGTATCTTCTGTGCATCAGTAGAACTAAACAACACTGATATCTGCCTTGCAGTGAAGCTTTTTCAGCTTCAGAGGAATGACAGTTTCATAGGACTCCTAGTGTAATGTTCACTTTCTGCAGCTCTTTGTACATTGGAATTGTTACTTCTGGATTAGCAGGAAGGCAGTTTTCAAAGTTATCTGGACGAAACTGTGTGGCTTTAAGCAGCCTATCTTTGACTAAATTCCTCAAACTTCCTATTTTTGGTGAGGCTTATGCCTGATGCTTCAGAGGAAGCTGAAACTGTTTAATCACACAGAATTTGGATCCTTGCTGATGCCTGGCATGAGATGATATTGATTGGGGGTTGGTTCTGTAGCAGTGGTATCAGTTTGGAGCAGGTGTCAGTTTAGGTTCAGATTATAAATGTTCAAGGGTCTCAGCTGTGACTTTTTTCCTCTTTACAAATCCCAATGACTGTGGAAAAGAAAACCTGTTCTTCAGTAAGTCAGTGAGCAGAATTTCCAGTGTCCTTTGCTTCCTTCCTAGGTTTGCTCTGCGTTTTATACGCCCTGATCCTCGTAGTCGGGTCACTGACCCAGTGGGTGACATTATTTCGTTTATTCATATGTTTGAGGAAAAATATGGGAGGACACACCCTGTCTTCTACCAGGGAACTTACAGCCAGGTCAGTGTCACGTGTTGGTGCATAGATCCTGGGAGGTGGAGAGAGGGGATATTGCCACACGGTATCAGGGCCTACATGGCAAAATTGCTTTTCTTCTACAAGCCCAGCATTTATCCCTAAACTCTCTTAACAGGGTAATGGAGAGCTAGTGAACAAGTGTGTTGGGAAACCAGTGTCTGCCAGGCTTGATGATTTGCCAAGCCTGTAAAGTTGGAAAGCAAAGCTGCTCTGGCTGTTCCTCGACCGTCTGTGTGACTCTGTAGCCGACAGCTTTTCTTTGTAATCCTGCCTTTGTTTTTATAAACTGGTGTGCTGTGCCAGAGTCTGTCCTTCTGTTCACCAAATTGGGATTAACTGCCTGGGCTTGTATCACAATGCAACTTCACAACTGTGCAGGGCCTCAAAATTGAGAGGGAGCCCCTAAAAAATTATGGGAGGCGAGTGTTCCATATATCAGATCTGAGGGGGCTCTCTGTAGAAGAGGGATGTCCCCATGGACACTGCCTCTTCCACAGCTTCTCTCAGCCTGGCCAAGGGCAGGGTCTCCTGCAGTGCATCCCATCAGACAGTTGGATCAGCACTGCTCCCCAAGTGCCTGGGAAAGAAGTGTCAAGTCCCTGTGTGCTCCACACTGCACGGTGATGGAGCTCACCACCTCTGCAGCTCTTTTAGGCTCCTCTGTCATTCCTGGAATCCAAACTTAAATAATCCTGGAATGGTTAGGCTACCAAAATGCAGTGCCAGTAAAACAGGGAGCATATTGTGCACTTATCCTGTGGTCTTGTTAAAACTGCTCTTGGGTGGGTGGAATCCAGACACTGTAGATGTGGAAAGGGAGGGATTTTTTTCTTTGTTGTCTGGTTTTTAGGGAGCCCGCAGCATTATATATTACCTGTTTTAATAGAATTTTGATTTGGTGTGATCTGAAGATTGTGTCCTGTACAGGCTCGAGTGGAAAGCTCAGCCTTGGCTGCTGTGAGTCCAAGGGGTGAAGCAGTTTTTTCACTGCCAGCTGTCTGGCAAGCAGCCGGGGTGTCAATCCATGTCATTGCCTACCCGGTTTCACTCTGAGTTCAGTGTTCTCCAGAGCAACATCCTGAGAGGGATATGAAAGAACACCATTGTAGCCTTCTTAAATAAAGGCTTATTTAGGTCTGACAGGTTCATCCTCCACTGCTGCTTCACTAAAACCACTCTAGTGGTAGAGTAATGGCCTGAACCACACAAGCCTTGTGGGTGCTGCTTTCCCCTTGCCCAGAGACCCTGTAACTTTACCTCCTCTCTGATCTGCCCAGGCTCTGAATGATGCCAAGCGGGAGCTGCGCTTCCTCTTGGTTTATCTTCATGGGGACGACCACCAAGACACAGATGAGTTCTGCCGGTAGGTAGGAGAGTTTCCCAAATAGTTGTCTTTTGCACTTGAAATGCAGCTTCTCTGACATGGTCTCTTCTCATCCCCCAGCAATACACTGTGTGCACCTGAGGTCATCACCCTCATCAACACTAGAATGCTCTTCTGGGCTTGCTCAACCAATAAACCAGAGGGATACAGAGGTGAGTGTGTCCCTCCTGGGCTTTACCCATCCCCTCCTGTCTGAAACAAGCCAGATGCTCTTTGACAAATTTACACATGTGAAACACTCTGTCTTATTTAGTGCAAGCAGACAAGAGATTTCAGGATTGCATGGGGAAATATGTGTGTTGGTTTCCTGGGATATCTCAAAAGGTTTGGATGCTAGGGAAATACATTGACCTTCACTCCACTGTTCCCTGTGTTTCTTGGGAGTTGTAGTTCTGTGCTCCTTGCTGTGGGCATCCAGGCTGCTTTCAGTGCCTTGTCCATGGGCGTTGGGTGTGTGCTGGGGATAAACTGAGTGCAGAAACAAGTATCCTAGATGTGTCCTTAACAGTGGCTCCTGCGATGCCTGAGGGCAGGAAGGACTTGTTAGGTGCATTCTTTCCCTTTCTGAGACATCTTAATCCACACCCAGTCTCTGTGTCTCCTCAAAAGCCCACAAGTCCTTGAGAGCTGTTGATACCTGACCTGATAGCATTTTGGTAAGGTTTTGCTGCAAGTGGAGCCTTTTCCTAAAGTTCTGTTCATGCCTCCTGTGTTGTTTCCACCATTTCTGTGTCATGGTCAGGAAAATGCTAGATTTGGTCACTCTTGGCTCCATAGTTCTGCTCCTAGTTATCAACAACTTGAGAGAACAGCTCTCTGAGGAGAGAGTCTTTGACTTATTCCTGTTTCATTGCTGCAATGCTTTGGAGTCACAGCTTGGAAAGCAGAGCTGGAAGGGATCGTGGCCTTCCATTTAATCCCTGAGCTGCTCTGATTTTGTTTGGAGGGCTCTGCTGGTAACAATGGCTCCAAGTTGCATGGTGTACCATGTGTGTTTTAAGGAGGGGATCAGCAGCCATATATGAAGAGTAACTCAAGCCCCTAATCTGCTCCATTCCCAGCTTCAGACAGAGCCTGCCTCCAGTTAAACCAACCAAAATTTGTTCAGAAATGTTCAACATGGACATACAACCATCTCCCCCATGACAGTTTCTTCCAGAGTCCAACCATCCCTAGTCTCCTGAGCAAGTGTTTCCGTGTGCTTGTCCTGTGTTTCTCTTCCTGCAGTTTAAACCCATGGCTTTGTTCCATTTTGAATGGACATTCAGAGCCATTAACTTCCTTCCTGCTTGAGTTAAAGAGCCTTTTTTGGGTACTTCAAAGCTTGTTTTTTCCCATCAGTCTCTGTGCTCCAAAGCCATTTTCTCCCTTTGCTAACTTTCAAAATGGAGCCTGAGGCCTTTTCTGCCTTGGAAGACAGAATGTCTGGGGAAGGTGCTTTCCTTGGCCCTCAGTGACGGGAGGGATTTGCGCTGTAGCCCTTGGTGGCCCTCAGGACGGGGCGGTGACGTTGGTGGCTGTTCAGTGTCCCAGGCTCTGCGGGAGAACACGTACCCGTTCCTGGCCGTGATCATGCTCAAGGACCGCAGGATGACCGTGGTCGGGCGGCTGGAAGGCCTCATCCAGGCTGACGACCTCATCAACCAGCTGATGTTCATCATGGATGCCAACCAGACCTACCTGGTGTCCGAGCGCCTGGAGAGGTAGGGTGGCACCAGGGCTCCACACAGACCTTGTTGAGGCAGCCTCTGCTCTGTCCCCCTCCTCCCTCAGACACCACGTGTAGGCACACACAGCTCAGCACCTCCTCTTCTGTAGCACAGCCCGTGGGCTCTCCTCTTACCAGGGGGATCATCAGTCCATAAATTCGGGCCACCCTGTAGCCAGGGAGCCAGATGTGTTGCACACACAATCCCACCACTGAAAGGTGGCTGTGAGTACTCTGTTCAGTTGGAGCACACCCTTGGAGTGCTGGAGCCCTGCAGGGAAAGCTTGGACAATAGCCAGTAGGATCCAAGTGGGAGCAAAGGCATTGCAGGCAGGAGAGCTGGTGTCCACAGCCAGTTGGTGAGTGCATGCAGCTGCCCTGGTTGTGCTGAGCTCTGTCTGCTTTTCTGGTGGGGCCTCACAAGTCCCTGGTGACTCTTGGGGATGTACAGATTGTGTCCAAAACAGGATCCCACCCTCTGACCTTCTGTCTCTCCCTCCTCTGTCCCACACTCTGTGTGGGGACCCAGTAACACGTTCTGGTTTCTGAAATGTGCAGGGAATTACCTGAAGGAGATAAAACCAGGAAGACTCTTAAATAGGAGGCAGGAATCCTGGGCACTGTTTTTGTGCTGTCTGTCAGCTCTGCCATGCTGCAGGGGCTCAGAAGCCTTTCAAGTTCAGTTCTACCCACCCTTGGGAAGCAGTTTGTGTGTGAGTGACTGTGGGGACCTGGCTTGGCCTTTTGGGAGTTTGTGTATCCCAAGGCATTACCTGATGCGTGCTCCTATGACTTGTGGGCTGTCCCTGCACCCTCAGCCTGCCACCCCTCACTTTAGGGCCTGTTAGCCCTGACCACTTCCCACTCATGTTTGCAGGGAAGAGAGGAACCAAACCCAAGTCCTGAGGCAGCAGCAGGACGAGGCATATCTGGCATCCTTGCGTGCAGACCAGGAAAAGGAGCGCAAGAAGAAGGAGGAACGGGAGAGGAAGAAGAAGAAGGAGGAGGAAGTGCAGCAGCAAAAACTGGCAGAGGAGAGGCGGCGGCAGGTGAGAGCAGAGGGGTGGCAGGAGGGGCTGCAGTGTCCTGGGGCCTGCAGTAGGAATTGCTTGTCTGGCTTGGGGCTGGAGCGTCCTTGGAGGCTTCGGGAGCCGCTGTGCTGCAGGGACGGGCACAGAGGTCAGCCCGGGGCCGTTGCTCCTGCTCCCTCCTTGCCTTGCAGACGCTGCAGGAGGAGAAGGAGCGGAAGTCGGAATGCCTTCCTCCAGAGCCACACCCCGATGACCCGGAGAGCGTCAAGATCATTTTCAAGCTGCCCAACGATTCCAGAGTGGAGCGGCGATTCCACTTCACACAGTCACTGACGGTGAGCTTGGGGCACAGCTCGGGGCCTTCCGGAGCAGGGGGGTCAAGAGACTTGCAGGTGGCTGAGCAAAGCTTTATTCCCCTTGGACTTGGCCAAATGGTGACCTTTGCTGAGAGCCTTGGCAGGCAGAGCTGCTCCTGGGTAAGGAGAGTGCTGTGGAACCTGGTTCCTCCAGGTTAGAAGAGGGGAGAAAATGGAAGGAGCTTCTTTTCCTTCTGAAAAGCTGGAAGGTGTCTCCACCCATGGCAGGGCAGGGTGGGACTAGATGATCTTTAAGGTCCCTTCCAACCCTTAACATTCTACAGTTCCATTGCTCCCTGTGAAATAAAGGTGTAGGAAGAGCCAGAAACAGTGTCGGGACTCCCCAAGTGCACTGTAACAAGCCCAGTTTCACGTGTGCCAAGGAAACGGCTGTCTCAGGTCTACAGTGCAGTGATGGTGCAAATTTGGTAACCTTCCCCCGCGAGACGCCAGGGATTCGCTCCGGCTCTGTCGCTGCTCCCCCAGCTGGCAGTTATTTCTGCGCTTCTTTCCCAGGTGATCCACGACTTCCTGTTCTCCTTGAAAGAAAGCCCCGAGAAGTTCCAGATTGAGGCCAACTTCCCTCGCCGTGTCCTGCCCTGCCTCCCCACAGAGGAGTGGCCCAACCCCCCCACGCTGCAGGAGGCCGGACTCAGCCACACGGAAGTCCTCTTTGTGCAGGACCTCACGGACGATTGACACTTCTTTTTGGTTTTGTTTTTGTTTGTTTTGTTGTTTCGTTTTTTTTTTTGTTTTTTTTTTCCAGAAGACACAAAACGGAAAGAGAAATTCATATTATTATTATAATACAATATTTTTTTTAAAAGACTGCGTACAAACGAGGGATCAGAGACCACATGGCCTGTGCCAGCTGTGCTGCGTGCGTGCGCTGGCGAGAGGACGCGTGCGCACAGCCGTCCCCTGCACCGGGGGGCACACGGGGGAGCTGGTGTTGCCCCCCTGCCCTCCCTGGGGAGGAACAGGAATGGCAGCTCTTGGTAATTATTGCTTTTATTGATGACAATAATAATAAAACCCCAACAACCCAACATCTCGTGAAGATTTGATACTCTGCTGCTCCTGAGAGACGCAGGACCGAGCACCGGAACGTGCTGGGAGTGGGGTGGGGGGAAAGGGCTGGACAGACTCTCTTCAGCTTCCCTCTGTGTATAAATACTGTTCTTTTAATATTTCTCTTGCTTTGTAATGACCAAAGGAGACTGGGGTTGACTATAGTATTAACTTTTTGATAAAGAGCTGGTTCAATTCTTACCCGCGTGGGGTCTTGCCCAGGGTTCTTAGCCTGCGTAGTGTAATAAACTCTGCCTCTAGCATGTCTGTGCTGATGCTTTCTGCCCGTGCCCCAGGGAGGGGGGCAGCTGCTCCGGGAGTTGTGGCTCCCAGAAGCGTGGGTGCACTCAGATTCTGGCCTCGCACCGGTGATTTTGTGCCAAGGGAGCTGTTGGGTGAGACGAGGGCGTGCCCAGCACAGAGGATGGCAGGGCTGGGGTTGCTGCTGTGTCACCTCCTGTGGCATCGGCTCGGGGCTCAGGCTGGGAGGGAGGGAGCTGACGGGGCTGGGTCAACCCTCTTGGAGCAAGCGGGAGGTGGAAGAGGTGTCAGAGGTGAGTGTCAGGCTGGTCCCTGCCGGGACTGCAGAGCTGTGCCAGCAGCTGCCAAAGGAGCCTGCTCCTTCCCTGCCCACCTCCCATCACCTGCCCCGGAGCCGAGCTCAGTGCAGAGTGGCTGGAGGTGGAAGGAATCAGAGCTCCTGAGAGCTCTCAGCTCTCTCAGAGCTCGTCAGAGCCCATCCCACTCCAAGCCCGTGCCGCGGGCAGGGACACGGGAGCACCAGGACAGCCTCCCCTGGCCCAGCACGGCCCGCGGGAGGGCTGGGATGGAGGAGCGGTGATCTCCCAGGGAGCGCTGCTGTCCCAGGACGGCAGCCAGGAGGCCTCTCCTGCTCTGTGCGAGCTGTCGGGGGTCTGGGCGGGAAGGGGGGTGTGTGGGGCTACCCAAAACCAGATCCCGCCGGGGCAGAGCATCCAAGCAGGCCCTGCTCCCACCCCCAGGCTCTCCAAGCCTCTCTCCCTGCAGCTCCTCCCATCCCTGGCCCCCAAACTTCCCCTCAAGCCCCCACGGAGACAAGAGCTGGGCCCAGCGTGTTGGTATACATCATACATTTATTAGTGAATATCCCTCTCAAAATCAGCCACAACATTAAAAAAAATAATGATTGCACTACTTGGTCAAGCAGAACTAGCAACTTTCATTTTAAAAAAAGTACAAATCTGTTAAAAATTTCAATCAGTATAATACACATATATATAATACAACATACTAGTTATGTTAAATGCTACAAAACCAATATGATTCCAATGGAATGGAAAAAAACAAACACTTTTAGAGCTTTAAGAACCTTTTTTTTCTATATATTAGCCTTTTTTCAAATACATACATGGGAAAAATGAGGTAACTGTAAAATGTGCAAGTAACAGAGCAAAAAAAATTATATATATATATTTATATATATATATATATATATAAAAACTTTCTAACACAGAACACACGTCCTAGCACCTTCCGGGGAGCCGCGGGGAACGCGGGGTTCCCACCGGAGGGCCCGGGGACTGGTATAATAGAACAGTAAACAGTCCACTATCCCACCACAGGAATTCATTGGTAAACAGTGGTATCTACAGCGCAGTCAGCA
>VZRO01007381.1:4577412-4593197 GCA_013397915.1 Daphoenositta chrysoptera
GGCTCCGTGTCCGTCCCGGTGCCGGTGCCAGTCCCGGTGCCGCTCCCGCTCCGGCCTCAGCCCCGCCTCATGGCGCCCCCGCGCCCTCCCAGCCGATGGAAGCGGCCGAGCCGCGCTGCCCCCCCCGCGCCGCGCCGATGGACGCGCCCGCCGCCTCCTGCCGTAATGAGCCCAAGAGCGGCGCCGCTGAACCGCACGGCGGAGCTCTTCGGCCGTAATGCTCCGAGTGGCAGCGCACAACGCCACCCGGGATTGAGCTGGGGAAGATCACAGGAATCCCAGAATCCCAGAATCATTTAGGTTGGAAAACATCTCTGAGATCACGCAGCCCAGCCCATGACCCAACACCACCATGTCAACTAGACCATGGCACTAAATGCCGCATCCCATCTTTCCTTAAATACCTCCAGGGACGGTGACTCCACCACGTCCCTGCGCAGCCCATTCCAATGCCTGACAAACCTTGCCCTGAAGAAATTTTTCCTGATGTCCAACCTAAACCTTCACTGGTTGCCAGAGTGAAGAGGTCGACTCCCACCTGGCTACAGCCTCCTTTCAGGAAGTTGTGGATGTCTCGGGACTGCCCTGGGAGGTGTGAAAGTGCCCCAGGACAGCCAGGGGCAGTTTGCAGAAGGGTGTCCAGCGCCAGCCCCAGGAGTCTCGGGGGAGGCATCCTGGGACAGCCTGGGGGGCTCCAGGGGTAACCCCAGGCAGCTCATGGGGTGTCTGTGAGAATGTCCTGGAGCAGCCTTTGCAGGAGCTGGGGTGATCCTGGACCAGCTCTGTAGAGGTTTGCTAAGGGGTGGTCACAGTCTGTCCCCTGCAGCCCCTTCTCTGGTGTAGGGTGAGATGGGAGCCTCAGAGCAGCCTGAGTATCTGGGGAGACTCCAGAGTTTCTCCAGTATCCAGGCCCTGTGGGTTCCCCAGGGAACAGGGCCACGGATGCGGGGGTCCAACAGGCTGGCCATGCCCCCCCACCACCACCTCCCAGCCCTTTTCTGCCTGAGCAGAGCTGGACAATCCACCCTTGTCCCCAGCGGGTCTGAAGTAGGTCAGGGAGGCTGGCCCAAGCCCCTGGGGAGGGGAGTGAGTGGCAGGGGGTGCAGAGGGCCCCAGGCACCCGCCCCAGTAGCCACACCACAAGGTTAGTGCCCACCCCCTGTCCTGATGGGACCCCAGTGTCCCCAGCCCAGGGGATGCAGGTCATTTCCCTAACCCCTCTTTGGTCTCCTGGGGTGGTTTGGGACCCCTCTGCATCCCTGCGGGCTCCACACCCCTTCTGGGAGCCGGGGTCCCATGGGAGCAGGTTGGGGTGGCTGAATCCTGAGGGACGGCACCCAGTATGGAGACCTGGGGACCTGGTTTTGGGGAGTGAGCCTGGAGCGGAGCTGGGTGGGAGCTGTGGGATGAGCACATGGAATAAGGAAGACAGGAGAGGGATTTCTCACCCGTTAATTGCAGTTAATGATTGATGAACGTGTTTACTGCAGGAGGCAAAGGTCTGGCAGTGTCAAGATGCGAATGCAGAGGCAGCATCCCCAGGGACACAGCCACAGGTAAGGGATGTCGGCCCCTGTCCCGGCCCCCACGGGCACCTTGCTCCCTGCGGGGGGAGGTGGGGGTGTCTGTCAGCCGTGGAGCTGCCCCCAGGCCCTGGCACAAGGAGGGAGACACCGTGGTCGTGCCATGGATTGGTCTTGAACTCCAAGGACTGCCTGGGGAGGCCCTGTTGGGCACAAGCAATGGAGCCTCCAGCCATACCCAGGACAGGCTCCTGCTGTCCCCCAAGCACACCCGCAGTGTCCTCAGCCTCCTCCCCTCAGGCAGCCCATGCCCGGGGGTGTGGTGTGGAGCCTGGTGTTCGCTCACCAGCCCCACTCCGCAGACGGACTGCCCCCACCAGCACCTCTCCTACCCCGGTGGCTGCTCCCCAGGAGGGATTTGGGGGGCAGCCCTCAGTCTCTCAGGTGTGTATGCCCACAGGCATCCTGGCAGGATGGCATGGCGCTCATTGGTGCTGCTCCCCTTCCTCCTGGCAGCAGGTAAGGACTCTTGTTGGCATCTGGCGTGGGTGGGTGGGAGGTGCTGGAGCTGCTTTCAACCCCCAATACTCCTTCTCGGTTCCCTGGGGGAAGCTGCGACCCCAAAACAGCTGCCTACCCCATTGGAGAGCCAGGCAGGGCAGGGCTGGACAGAGGGGAGAGCATGGGGGCTGCAGCTGCAAGAGAAGCTCGGTCTGGAGGTGTGGGATGAGCACAAGGGCGTGAGGGCTGGGGGGTTCCTCTGCCTCCCTTGGAGACCCAAACCACGGCTGGGAGCTGGGGCTGGAGCTGAGGAGGTGCTGCCAGACGTGGGTCTGGGGTCTGCTCCTCCTCCCTGTAGTTTCAGGCAATACAGTCCCCATCTTCAACGCCACCATCTTCTACGTGCCTGAGGACCTGGAGCTGGGTGAGTAGGGCGGTCTCGAGAAGGGCCTGGGGGGTCAGAGGAGTGACTGGGGGGTTCTCGGGCAGGGGCTGACACTGCCTGTGCCTCCAGGCCAGTTTGCTTTCCAGCTGGAGGCTTATGACCTAGACAACGACCCTCTCACCTACCAAATCGGAGGGACAGACGCCTTCTACTTCTTTGTCGACTCCAAATCAGGCCGAGTGACGCTGAGGAACTCCCTGGACCGCGAGGTGTGAGCAGAGGATGGGGGCAGATGTCCCTGCCTGAGTTGGAGTCTGGGGCTGTGGGGATGGAGGGCAGAGCCTGTGGGTCACTCCCTGGCCCCAAAACCCAGCTCCTGGAGGGAGAGTTGTCTGGGAAGAGCATCCCACACAGAGGTTGGGGCTCAGCCATCCAAGGATTGAGCTCCGACTTGGTCCTGACCAAGTCCTGCCTTGTGTCCCCTCAGCTCCAGGCCAGGCTCACCATCACCGCCAGAGTGTCTGATGGTGTAAATAATGAGGTGAGTGCTGGGGCAAGGGCTGGGTGGCTGCGGTGGGAAGGGAGCAGGGTCCCAGCCAGGGCCATGGATAAGGCTCAGTGGGAAGGCAATTGGAAGTGGGTGGGTGATGCTGGCTGGCTGGCCAGGGCGGGCATGGGGTGCCAGAACTGCACCCAGCTCTGCTGGCCACCATCTCCCACACCCATCCTGTGCCCTCTCTGACACCTGGTAGGTCTCACAAAAAATGATCATCATCGTGGAGGACCGTAATGACAACGCCCCAGTCTTCCAATTCCTGCCGTATAACGCCTTGATCCCCGAGGTACCTTCCTGAGACCTCCCAGCCCCCACGGGCAGCAGGGCAGGGGTGCCAGGTGGCTCCTGTGGCATGGGTGTGCCAGCAGTGGGACAACAACGGGCTGGGAACTGTGTGACCCCACACCTGGGTGTGTGGTGACGGTGTGCTTGGGCGTGGGGTCATCGAGGGTGCAGCCAGCACCTGGGAGCGCTCCGTGCCGGGGCAATTCCCGATGGGAGCCTCTGTGTCACCCTGAGGTGCTGGAATCTGGCGGGGACTCTGCCCTTGTGAAGAGTTTCTGTTCAGGGTGTGCCCAAGCTACCTCTCAGCCCAGGACAGGGTGACACTGGATCAAGGTGTAGATGGGGTGTGGGGCTGAGTCCGACCCCCGTCCAGCAACTCCAGGGCTGGGGTGCAGCCCCTGCTCCCAAGGAGCCCCAGGGAGGGTAGGGAGGGGGTCTGGGCTCTGCCCAGCCTGAGCAAGGGCAGCAGGCTCGTCCCTGTGTGTCCCGTGGCACTGGGCAGTGCCTACAGGGCCAGAGCATCCCAGGGCAAGGCTGGCAGGGTCCGGGCCCAGCATCACCCCCCTGCTCTGCCACCACCACCTCCCTCTGTGCCCAGAGCACGAGTCTGCACAGCATCATCTACACCGTGTTTGCCAACGACAGCGACACTGGGAACGCCTCCAAAGTCAGCTACGGCATCGAGGAGGTGAGCACAGAGCATTGGAGTGGGCCACACCATACCCAAACCCCACTCCTGGGCCGCCCCTGTGGGGCTGAGGTGCCAGGGCACCCCCTTGTCTCTGGGGGAGAAGGGAGGTTCTGGGTCGGGACCCACTGGGCAATGGGTGCAAGGGGCTGAACAGTTGCAGGCCAGGGATGAGCCAGGTTGTAGGGGATCCCCATGGGCCAAGCCCGGCAGAAGGATGGGGATTGAGCCCCCATCTCTGCTGGGACACCTCTGCTCCCTGCCTTGGTGACACAGGCTGATGTCCCCTGCTCAGGTAATCCCAGACAACGCAACGAATCACCAGCTCTTCTACATCCTGCCCAATGGGAGTGTGGTGCTCAATGGCTCACTGGACTATGCCACAAACACATTCTACCAGATCAAGATCCTTGCCCAGGTGGGGACCAGCCGGGCTGGGGCTGCAGGGCTGCCAGCTGAGGGGGCTGTGGGACTGATGGGTGCTTTGCTCCTCAGGACAGCGGGGGATTGCTGCACAACCTTTGGATCGTCCAGAAGAGCTTTAACTACCTGTCCCTGACCATTGAAGATGTGCCCAACCTGGACCCACGGTTCCTCAATGAGCCCTACTCGGGCTCTGTGCCTGAGAACTGTGACCTGGTCAGGAGCCTGCCTGCCCCAGCATCATGTTCCTTGCCCCTGGCCCTCCCTGGGGGCTCTGACACCCTGAAGTGTCTGGGCTACCAGGCCTGTGGGCAGTTGGAGATGTCATAGGTCCTGCCCTGATGGCCATGTTCCCACAGGGCACCACTGTGCTGACTGTCACCGCCATGGACCGAGACACAGGGGTGAATGATGAAATCTTCTACAACATCACCAGTGCGTAATGGGGCAGAATGGGACAGGCAGGGGATGGCATGGTGGGATGAGCAGGAGGGGTGGTCAGGCAGCAAGGGGGACCCTGGAAACTGGTTCTGGACACCCAGGGTCTGCCAGCCTGACCTGCTGGCAGGGAGAGGGCCAGGCCTGCCTTTCCCAGTGGCTGCCACTCGTTGCTGCTGTCCCCCTGTCCTAGATGCCAGTGTTCCTTTTGTTATCAATGAGACAACGGGCACCATCACTGTGAGCCAGCCCCTGGACCGTGAGCAGCTGCCAAGCGAGGAAGTGCTGCTGGAAGTCACGGTGAGTAGGAGGTAGCAAGGGGAACCCCATCTTCTTCCTCTGCCTGGGCCCCTCCAACCTGCTCTGTCCTCCTGCCCAGGCACGTGAGAAGCACCTGGATGTCCACGGCAAGGTGGCCCAGACTAGCACCCTGGTGACAATCTTGGTGACTGATGTCAATGACAACAAGCCCCAGTTCTACAACTGCTCCCTGTCCAGCTGCAACTTCTCTGCCAGTGCCCAGAACAACTTCACGGGCAACATCATAGAGCACTCCTCCTCCAGGCTGCCTGTGTCCAACCTCAACATCATTGCCCACGACCCAGACAAGGTAGGAGCCTGTCCATGGAGCTGGGCTGTGGTGCAGGTGTCTGTCCTGGCTGCACCACTCACCCTCACTCTTGTCCCTCCCTGGCAGGGCATCAACAGCAGTTTTGAGCTGAGCCTGCAGGGTCCGAATGCTGCCGCCTTCTCGGTGTTCCCCACAACTATTGTGGGCTCAGGGGAAGTCCAGATCCTGGTGCAAAACTCATCCTTAGTGGACTACGAGATAAGCCATGTCATGGTGGTGCAGGTGGGACTTGTAGGCCTTGCCTGCTCTGTGGGGACAGTTCCTGCTCCCTGCATGCATTGGGGCACACTGGGGACACGGCCCTTCTCCTTTCAGGAGCCAAAGCAGAACAGGGCTCTGCCCTGGCAGCTTGTTTGGTGCAGGGGAGCTGGGCTGGAGTGTGACAAGTCTCTCTAATGTTTGGGGACCCATGTGAGACACAGTCCCTTCTCAATCCTGCAGATCATTGCTAATGACACGGGGAACCCCAAAGACTGCTGCTCCACGGCCACCGTGACCATCGACCTCATCGACACCAATGACCACATCCCTGAGTTCCCCCAGAGCACCTACAACCTGTCTGTGATGGAGAACAGCCCTGATGGCACCATCATCTCCCCAAACATCACGGTCAGGCACTGAGCAGGGAGTGGGCACAGCTTACATCCCCAAGCAGGGGACTGGGCACACCTGGCACTTCTAGTACAGCTTGTGCTGAGGGCACTGATCTCTTCCTGCACACAGAAAGGAGTCAGGGCCAGTGGGTACTCATGGGTGGGACCCCTTGACTATCAGGGCCACATTTTTGGGGTGCTCATTGCCAGCAGCCACTGCCCCAGACTCATCACTGCTCTGGGGAACTGAAACAGATTGACCAGATGTTTCCTTCTGTCTTTTAGGCCTATGATCCAGACAGCGGTGTCCTGGGCCAGATCACCTACCAGCTGCTCCCGGAGAGCATGTACGTAAGGGCAGAGCCAGCCACAGCCAGGACACCATCCTGGAGAGGGGCTCCAGGCCTGAGCCCCACTCATGGCTCTGTGTGTATGCCACAGCCGTAAAATCTTCACCGTGAACGCCACAACGGGGGCCCTGCTGGTGCACAACGGGAGCTTGCTGGACCGGGAGACTCGCTCCATCTACTACGCCAACCTCCAGGCCAAGGATGGGGGCAACCTGGTGGGCACTACGGTGCTGGAGATCACCGTGCTGGATGCCAATGACATGGCACCCGTCATCATTGGCTCCTACTTCATCTCGGTGGAGGAGGGGCAGAACGTTAGCACACAGATCCAGGTGTGCACCAACAGAGGTGGAGGGGTTGACAGGGCTGTCAGAGAGGAGGGACTGTCCCCGAGGTGCCCGACAGCCCTGTTCCAAACACTGACCTTTTCAGGCCATCGACAATGATGAGCCTGGCAGCCTCAACAGCAAATTGGGCTTCAAGATCTTGCAAGGACTGTTCCGTGACAACTTTACCATCAATGAGGACACAGGTGAGATGCACAGCACGGAGCCGCTGGACCGCGAGGCCTTGGAAGATGAGCGTGGACAGATGGTGGTGGAGGTGATGGTGTATGACCATGGCGAGCCACAGCTGAACACCACGGTGAACGTCACCATCACCGTGGGGGTGAGCCCTGGGCACAAGCAGAGACATGCTGGAGCAGGCTGGGGCTTGGAACTGGGATGGATGGGCAGGGCGGGGATGTGGAATCCCTGGCTGTGGCATCAGTGCCGTGTCTCCAGGCTTTTTGTGGAGGCAGAGTGAATTGTTGATGCAGGGAGGCAGGAGAGGGCTTGTGTAGCTCCTGCCTGTGGGCAGGCAGGTGCCCACACTCCTGTCCCCAGCCAGCTGTGGGGAATCCTGTTTCCTGGAAGGGCTACAGCCATGGGCTTTGTCTCCTGCAGGACCTGAATGACAACATTCCCGTGTTCCTCAACCAGTCCTATGAGTTCTCAGTCTTTGAAGACTCTCCAGGTAGAAGTTTTATTGCCAGGCTTGTGGGACCAGCAGTGGCCCCGAGTCAGTGCCCACTGCCCACTGAGTGTCTGTCTCCACCTGCAGGGTCCTTCGTGGGTGAGGTGAAGGCCACGGATGCCGACAAGACAGAGATCAATTCCCGTATTTCCTTCCAACTTGAAAGGGGCAGCGGCTTCAGCAACTTCTTGATCCGCTCATCCCGCCAGGGACCAGGGAACTACAGCGGGCAGCTGTCCGTAGACCCTGACATGTCCCTGGACTATGACACCCTGCAGCAGAAGTTCTTCACCTTGACAGTGCTGGCAGAGAACACAGCTGCAGACAACCCAGGGGACAAGGCCAACGTCTCAGTGCTGGTCCACATCCTAGATGTCAATGACGAGTCCCCCACCATCCTGCCAGACTCACTGCAGGACGTGTCGGTGGTTGAGAACGGGACGCAGCAGGGTCTGATCCACACTCTGAATGCCTTCGACCCTGACACCAACCACTCGCTGGTCTTCGAGGAGCTGGCAGTCACCTGCTTCAAGGGGGACAGCAGTGCTGAGGATGTGTGCTGGGACTGGTTCGAGCTGGCACCCAACGGCTCGGTGCTGGTGAACAGCTCGGACGTCGACTACGAGGTGTGTGACAGGGTCCAGCTCACGCTGCGGGTGGAGGACCTGTACACTGAGAAGGGCAACCGCTACAGCCAGAACGGTACGGCCCCCCCTGCCCGCCCCTTCCACCACCACTGGGCACAGCAGGTGCTGGGACCTGCCTTTCCCACCTCCCACCAGAAGCTGTGGGCAGCAGGGTGGGAGCTGGGTGGTTTGGCTACAGAGGGAGGATGTCCCCAGCTCTTTTGGCCTGAGCCTGCTGGGAGGACAGGGCTCCTACAGGAAGCAGAGGATGGTGCTGCAGGGCTGCTCTGTTGGTGATTGGAGCTCTGCTTTTGGGACATTTGCAGAAACCCTGAGGATCATCATTATTGATGTGAATGACAACACGCCAGTCTTCGAGGCCATCACAGAGACTTTTGGTGAGCAGCTGGGGTTGGCACACCATGTGGGCTCCTCGCTGCACCCACACACACCCTGCCACACTCGAGAGCAGTGAGGATCTTCCCCCAGCCCAGGGCAGGGCTGTGAGCAGGGGTGGGGCCAGGCTGGGGTTAATCAGTGCTTTCCACGAAAGCTGTGGGGCCAAGGGCAGCGAGGGGTGCTTGGAACCCTGGGGCTGTGTGGGCATGGGGTCTGCAGCAAGTCTGGCTGCTCACCAGCATGACTGTGCCATCCGTCTGTCCCTGGCAGTGGTTGTCCCCGAAATCTCTCCTGTGGACCTGCAAGTGGCTACTGTGAAGGTGAGGAGCCACCTGCCTGTATCTGTCAGTGCGTGGAGCCTTGTTCACCTGTCCCCACCATGGGTGGGCAGGGGCCATTCCCACTCGTGCTCCTGCCACACTCTGTTCCTGCAGGCCACAGATGCTGACTCAGGGCTGGGGGGAACCATCACCTTCTCCATCGTCAGTGTGGTGCTTGTGGAGGACAACGGGGTCAGTCGGCCCTTCGAGAACCTCTTCAGGGTGTTGACAACGCTCGACAAGGGCACCTACATCGGGAGTATCCAGTGAGGCCATGGGTCTGGGCCAGGGTGGGGGGATACAGCTCAGCTCCTGCCTGCTGCAGGGCCAGCATGGGCTGGAAAGGGAACTAAGCCTTTCTGGAGTCCTGTCTGGACATGGAGGTAGGATGGAGCTTGAGGGATGGCAGTGCCATCCTGGGGACATCCTGTGCAGCCCAGTGGGATCTCTGATGTCCCTGTCCTCACAGGGTGGCCAGCAACCTTGATGAATCCCTGAAGGGGCAGTACAAGGTGACGGTGGAGGCTCAGGACAGCGAGGAACCAGTGCACAGAGCACAGACTGTGCTGAATGTGAGTGTCACCTCCATGCCCCATCCCAGGCCACCACACACCCGGCCCAGCCCCACTCAGCCCTGCTTCCCACACGCAGATCTTCACGGTGGATCAGAGCTACCGCGTTCGGCTCCAGTTCGTGTCAACGGTGGAGGAAGTCCAGAGTAACTCCGAAAATATTAAATTGTAAGGGGTGCTGGGCTGGGGCTAGGGATGCACAGCTGGATCCACCAGCTGCGTCTGTCAGCTTTATGGACTGTGAATGGGGTGGGACAGGCAGGTCCCCACCAGAGGAGGGGGCTTCAGGGGGTCCCTCTGCTTCCTGTGCCCATGAGCAGAACAGCAGGATGTCCAGTCCAGCTTCCCCATCTCTCTTGCTCCTAGGGCCCTGACCACCGTGACCAAGGCAGCAGTCTACGTGGTGGCCATCCGAAGCATGGAGGACACCCGTGACACCCAGTGAGTGGTGGTGGGGAAGGGGACATGGTGGTGGCATCAGGGGTGTCACCCTGGGGCAGGGCACCATGCCCTGCACCCCAGCACCACACTCCCCCCATCTCTCTGATTCTGCAGGGTGGATGCCAAGTCAGTGATGGAGGCTTACTTCGTGTACAGCAATGGCACTGCCCTGGACGTCAATGACCTGAGCATGTGAGTGCTGGGGCTGTGCACGGGCACTGCCACGTGCTGGAAGCAGCCCAGCTGCTCACACCTCCGCTCTCCTTGGCAGACTCATACAGTCCGACCCGCTGGGCTTGGCTGAGCTGGTGAAACTGGGCCTGGCTGTCATTGTGAGTGGGGCCAGGGGAGAGGGCAGCAACCCCTTTGGGGCTGGCTGGGGGGTTCCACCAGCTGGAACTGTGCCCTCACCCCTGCTCTGTGCCAGGGCCCCGGGGAGGTGACAAAGCCCACAAAGGAAGTGGAGCTGATTGGCATCATCGTAGGATTGGCAGCATTCCTGCTCATCTTCATACTCGTCATGACCCTGGTTTTGGTACTCACCACCAGGAGGTACCACACTGCCTGCACCCCCTCTCACCCACCCCATCCCTGGGCTTCGCAGCTACAAGAGGAAGCTGAGTGCGATGAAGGCTCTGAAGGTGGCCACCACGTTCAACCCTGCCACAGCACAGCAGGGAGCTGGCATCCCTGGGACCAACCAGTACAACGCCGAGGGGTGAGTGGGGGCTCCCTGCAGCAGGTGGGGAGAGAGCAGGCATGTCCCCACATCCAGGGGCTGCAGAGCCCCCAGGGGCAGTACTTACCTGCCACCCATCCCTCACTAGGGCCAACCCCATGCTGAACCGCCCGCTCGACCCCTCCCACGACCTGGGCTTCCACGAGGACTCCATCTCTGTGACCAGGTGAGCTCTGTGGGAAGGTCCCAAAGGCCACAGGCTGTCACCCTATACCTCTCTTCTCCAGTGCCTGGGTCCTCTTCTACCTCCCACCCTCCACTCTCCACAGCATGAATTCCCTGGATGAAAATACAGTAAATGCACCAGCGGATGACGACTTTGAGGTCAAGGTAAGTGTGCAAAGAGCTGCCAGTGCTCGGCAGCTGGGAGTTCTGATAGAGCACCCTGTATCCTCTTCTCTCTGCTGTAATCCCCAGGGCCTCACAGACCCCTTGTGGCCTTTACTCTGCACCCTTCAACTGCCCTCAGCTCCTGGGAAGGACGGGTGTCCCTGCCCTACATCCCTGTCCCCATCCCTTCTGACCCCGCTCTCCTCCTGCAGCAGGTCAAACTGCAGCCGACAGACCCCAGTGACAAGGAGGTGCTGGTGGCTGCCCTGGACCTGAAGGAGCCCTCCAAAACAGCGTACCTCAACACCACCTTCACCACCACGGACTTGTGAGCGGGCTCACGGGGTGCAGCGGGGCCGGAGCGGGACTCGGGCAGCTGCTTTGGTGGTGATAAGTTCAGTGTCTGGCAATAAAACTGTTCCACAGGGGTCACGGTGTCCTGTGGCCATCAGCCCATCTGCCTGGGGGGCTCAGTCAGCTTGGAGTCATCTCTCCCAGCATGAAGTGCTGGTTTTGGGCCAGTTGGTGCCAGAGGGGAGGTGCCACTGTGGGGCTCAGCCTGGCTTCTTGTCCCCAGGACCCTCTCGGCCCAGGGGGAGGGAGGTGCAGGCAGCCCCACAAAGAGGTTTGTGCAAGGTTTTATTACCCAACATCCACATTGACAGATTGGTCCTCCCGCCCCTTCCTCCCCCCATCCCCCCCAAAAGAAATGAAGAGGAGAAAAAGAAGAAAACAGGTGATGAAACTGCAGCGCTGGTGTGCCACAGCTTGGCAGTGCGGGGCTGGAGGTGAGCACAGCCTGGGGCAGGGTGGCAGGGGGATGCCCCAGGGCTCCTGGTCTTCCTGGCACGGCCGTGGCACCGCTCCCACAGCCCAAGGCACTGAGCAGAGCCAGGTCCCGGCGAGTGCCGCGGCACAGAGTGGGCACTTGCCACGGCCCTGGCTGCCAGTTGGCACTTCAGCAAGCCCTTTGCAGCCCCACAGGGACAAAACAAGCCCAGGATGTACAGTGTGGGTTTAGGTGGGCAAGACTTTACCCTTAACGAGGGAAAACGGCTGCAGTGGTGATTCCGGCACCTCAAGCCCTCCTGCACTTCTGCCCAGAGGGGATGGTGCAGCTCCCCAGGCACCCCTTGTTTGCAGCCTCCTGCCCATCAGGTGCTGGACACAGGCCTGGGCCCCCCTTGCTGTAGCACTGTGGGGCTGGTCCTCTGTATGGGGCCAGGCTGGGTGGGCCAAGATCCACATCTTAGCAGGACTTTGAGGTGCTGCCAGCCACAGGGATGTTGGCCTGACCACAGGGATGTTCACCCCCCTGCAGACTGACCCTTCACTCCCAATGCTCTTCGGCCCAGCAGAGCACAGGCAACGTAGGAACAGTGTTGAAAAGATGGTCTCAGCCCCACCAGCCACCACAGAGGAGGTGGCTCCAGGCAGGACGCTCATGGCTGAAAGTGTCTCTTAAAAAGCTCCAAAAATGCAAACACAGTTCAATAAAAGCTCCCCTCCCCCCCACCCTGTAAAAACCCAGCTGTAAAAAGTGGCAGCGTTTTGCAGTCGTCGCATCCCTAGCTGCCGTCGGAGAAGAGCAGCCAGCAGGGCCAGCAGGGCCAGCAGGACACGTGCCCGTGTCCCCAGCACACGGGGCCCTTCCATCACCACTGGGGCAGCTGGACAGGCCTGGAAGCAGGGCAGGCTTCATGCCCACCACCAGCCGTGGAGAGGATGTGCTGCTTCCAGGCAGGTCGAGCTGGGGGCCGTGGGGACAGACTCCCCAGGCACCTCCAGCCATGGTGACAGGGATGAGCAGCTCTCCATCACACACGTGGATGGCCCCTGTCTCTCCCATTCGAGATCTGTCCTGGTGCCCTGTGTGGCCACATCCTCCCAGCTCCAGGGCACCCACAACACGGCAGTGGGGCAGAGAGGACAGGGCTGTTGGGGGACTGGTGCCTGCCGTGGGCAGCCGTGGGGACCCACACATACACGGCCACGGGCTTGTTGGAGTTTGGCCAAGCCCAGGCAGGTAAAACAATGGCAGGGCGATGCACCAGTGTCTCTCCGGTATGGGAAGTGATGCTGCTGCTTGGGGTGCCAGAGCTCAGGGCAGCCAGCAGCACCCACCCTGAGCCATCTTCAGACCTGCGCCGCGGGCAGGAGACGCACAGGAGCAGCTGCCTCCGTCTGGAAGGAGCCACGTGCTTCCTCGTGCTGAAAAAAGCCACCAAGCACAGAGACAGGCCACCAGTCTCATGTCCCAGGGCACCTCCATGGGGCTACACTCACGGGAGAACCCCAGGCTGACAGGGAGGACCCCAGAAAAGGAGATACCTTGTCCCAGTGTGCAGTGCTCCATCACCACCGCAGCCCTGCACGCTGGCACCGGGTGTCTCAGGACGCCGGGGCAGGGACCCATCCCCACCTTCTCTGAGAAGCCCCGAGGCACCCCCGCCCTGCCAGCATGGGCAGCGACTCACTCCATGGCAGGGCCGGCGCGGGAGCAGCACCGGGGCCGCCGGACGTTCTGCAGCAGAGCCCGGAAGACACTGGGCTGCCTCTTGGCCTCGCCTTTGCGGGGCCCTCCCTTGACGGAGCCGGTGCGGGTGCTCTGCGGGGTCACCACCACCTGCCGCCCGTGTTCCTCAATCTGCTTCTCCAGGTGCTTTTGGATGGCCATGCCCAGGACCTCCACCTCCATGGAGGCCCCATACACCTCCCACGTCATCCCCTTCTCATCCCAGCTCACCTCCCGGATGGGCTCCGGAGGCTCCTCCTCCACCACCTCCGGCACCGTCCCCTTCACCTGCACCTCAGGATACGAGGTCTGCGGGGACTTGGCCACTGGTGTCATCGGCCCGGTGGCCACTGAGCGGGTCTCCACGGGCATGGACACCTGCATCTCCGCATCCTTCTTGGAGGGCTCCAGGCGTGGGGCTGCAGAGGCCGTCTCTCTCTTGGGGAAGGTGAAGGCAGCAGCCCCGCACGGGGGGCTCATGGGGCTTAAGGCCACTGACACCAGGGACACACGGCTGTCCACTTGCGTCCCCATGTCTTGTGTCCCAGCGTCCTGGGGAGGGGTCACTTCAAAGGAGTAGGATTCACAGAGCTGCTTGGCTGTTTGGGGCTGCTGGCTGCTCCCAGCACCCACTTCCCGGGCTGAGCTCCCCTCGGCTTTGCCCTGGCCCAGAGCGGTGGAGCTCGGTGCTGCCTCACTTCGACCTCCAATCCCCACAGTGCTGGCGCTGGGAGGGTCTGCTGTGCCTCCCTGGGGGTTCTTGGGAGCCTCACTGCTCTTCGTCTGAGGAGCAGCACCCAGGGATGTCCCTTTGCCGTCCTGGGGCTGCTCCTGGCTTGGAAGCTCAGCAGTCCCGGTGCCTGCAGTGGGCTCCACAAACGCCACATGTTTGGCAAGAGCTGGCGTGCTCCCCGTGTCCTTGCTGGTCGCCTGGAGGCAGGGATCAGGCACGGGGGAAGTGGGGGCTGTGTCCTCCTTCTGGGTGTTGGGGACCCCCATCCCTGTGGGACCACAGGCAGGGGCAGCCCCGTCTGGTCCCCCGCAGCTCCCTGTTGCTACTGCCACACTCTGCTGTGTGCTGGTGTCCTGGAGAAGTGTGCCAGGAGCTGGTCCTGCTGGTGATGGCACCTTCTTCTCTGCCACTGAGCTGGTCTTGGTGCCCTGGGACTCTGGCTCAGCCACACAGCAGGTCCTCATGGCACGGGCTCCCGCAGCACAGCCGGGGCCGGGCAGGCACTCGCCTGCCGCTGGGCAGCCAGGGGAGCTGGCACTGGGCTCGCAGGCGTCCTCGGCCCCGGCCTGGCGGCTCAGCACCTGCAGCCCCTCGGGCTCCTTAGCGCTGCCCATGCCCAGGGAAGGCTTCTCCCATGCTAGTCCCGCCACGGGTCTGCAAGAGAGAGGATGGGGCAGTGAGGAGCGAGCAGCACGTGGACCCTCAGCACACCTCAGCTGCCGACTGTTTTCTCCATGCCACCCTTGACAACAGGTTGGGCAGCCACCTGGAGCAGTCGCTGTCCCTGGCACAGCCTGTGTGGTGGCACACGGTGCCCAGGCACACGGGAGGGGAGGAACAGTGTCGGCTGCCTACCGTGAAAGTCAGCCTTCTCCGGGTGCAGCAGGACCGGGAGCGGGATCCAGGCGCTGCTGTGGCTGGTGGAGCGGGCGATGCAGAGCAGGCACCCCTGCGGAGAGAGTGTTAGCTGGAGAATTGTCCTGGGCACCAGGCTGAGCGCCGGGGGGCTCGGCAGCCCCCTCCTGTCAGCAGGAAGCTGGGTGCAGTGAGGGGTCAGAGCAAGCTGGGCCTGGGGTGCAAGGGGGGCTGCAGAGAAGGGCAGGAGCACGAGGCAGCCTAAGCCCTCTCCACATGAGGGGAACACGGTCCAGTGTCACCCAGCTGTTCCCAAACCCCTCCCAGCCCCATGGGGCAGAAGCAGGGCGGGAAGCCCCAAACTTTCCGGGAGCCCTCCAGCTCTGCCAATGCCAGGGAGTCCCTGCAGAGGTGGGAGCACATGCGTCCCGCAGGCGTGGGGCACTCCATGCCTCCGGACACGGCCACTCGTGGGTCCCGAAAAGGGCAGAGCCGAGCGGACACAACCGGAGCCGAGCGAGTTCCCCCCAAGGGAGGCGACAGGAGCGGGGACCAGGCGGTCACCGACGTCCCCCAGCAGCACCGGGCCCGGAGGCGAGGACCCCCGCCCCGTCTGTAGGTTCCCACACAGCACCCCGATCCCCGGAGGGCCGCGCCGCCCCGCACCCCGACCTGCCCCGACAGCATCCCGATCCCGCGGGGCCGTGGCGCCGTGCCCGGCACTGATGCTCCGCGCAGGAGCTGCGAGCCCCGGCACACGCGTGTGCACACGCACGGGCACGCACACGCCAGCACATGGCCACGGGCACACCCGCACGCACGGACACGCGTGTGCACGCCCCGGCCCCGCTTCCCCGGCCGAGCC
>VZRO01007381.1:4606066-4616842 GCA_013397915.1 Daphoenositta chrysoptera
CTCTGCCGCCCCAGCCCCGCAGGCTCCCTCCCGGCACTGCGCGGCTCCCCGGGACAGTCGTTCTCCCCATCCCCGTCACTCGTCGTGATCCCACCCCACGCTGTCCCCATGCTAATCTGTCCTGATCCCCTCCGCATCCTATCCCACCCTCTCCCTGTCGCGTCTCCTCCCGATCCTTGTCTCACTTCGTCCCGATCCCATTGCTTTCCATCTGCAGGCTGCCCTTACCCCATTCCATCTTTCTCGCCATCCAACTCCCTCCACATTCCACCCTGTTCCTATGCCATTCCCATCCCCTTCTCGTCATGTCTTCTTCCCACCTCATCCCACCCCATTCCCATCCCACCGCATCCAATTCTGGTCCCATCCCCTCCCCATCACATCCCCCACTCTCCCCATCACATCCTACCCTGATCCCATCCTCCCCATCCCATCCTATCCCTACCCTCCAACCTGATGCTATCCCACCTCTCTGTGTACCATCCTGCCCTGCCCTTACCACACCATGGTCCCCACACGTGGTCCCCAACTTACACAATTCTATTCCCTCATCCTGATCTCATCCCATTCTGATCCCCTGCCCTCATCCCCCGTCTCTCTGCTCCCCAGGACACCACCCTCCCACCCCACCAGCTGCAGCTGGGATGGCTCCTCATCCCACCTGCCTGTGGGTACTTAAGAGCCAGAGGCAGCCCCGGGGAGCCTGTGCTAGTCAGGATGGCTACAGGGGAGCAGGTAAGTGCTCGCCCTGTGGGCGGGGGAGGCTGTAGAACACAGACAACCCTCCCAGCCCTCGGGGCACCCAGTGTAGGAGGTATCTGGGGGGTTGCAAGCTCCCTGTTGGGGTGGTCATGGGGCTCTTCGGGGCTGTCCCACCTTCCTCTGCAGAAGCAACAGGAACGACGCCAGCAGAGGGCTCGGCAGCAAGAGCTGCTCCCGGCAGAGATCCTGGGCAAGCACCCCCTGCAGAACAGGTATGGGGGGCCTGGCCATGGACAGCCTCTCCCCGCACTGGGAGGGGTGTGCTGGGGCTGGAGGGGAGCTCCAGCATGGTTGAACACCCCATTTCCCCTCCCTCCCCAGATGGGCACTGTGGTTTTTCAAGAACGACAAGAGCAAGATGTGGCAGGCGAACCTGCGCCTCGTCACCAAATTCAGCACTGTGGAGGACTTCTGGGCGTGAGTGTCCGTTGGGTGGGCACACCCATTGTGCCCCTTCTGGAGACGTCCTGGTGGGGGGGTCTGAGCCCGAGGCACCTATCCTCACCTGCTTCTGTGTCTCCATCTACCACAGGCTGTACAGCCACATCCAGCTCGCCAGCAAGCTCGCAGCTGGCTGTGACTACTCCCTCTTCAAGGTACGGTACCCCACCCTCAGAACCCGCACAGCACCCAGCATTGTGGGGGCACACTGGGTGCTGGCCAGGCTGTCGGGGTGCCCTGGCCATAAGGTGAAGGGGGAAGTCTGGCTGGATGTTCACAGCTCCCCGAGCCAGCTCTGGCCGGGTACTTGGTGCCCCTGACTGTCCCCTTGCCCGCCCCTAGGATGGCATTGAGCCCATGTGGGAGGACAGCCAGAACAAGCGTGGTGGGCGCTGGCTCATCACCCTGGCCAAGCAGCAGCGGCACACCGAGCTGGACCGTTTCTGGCTGGAGACCGTGAGTGCAGCCCCACTCGGGGGTCCTGGCTGTGGTGTTCCCCCTGCCCCCGGGCTGAACCCCAGTGGGGACTGTCTCAGGCTCCCCTTCTCCTGCCAACAGCTGCTGTGCCTCATCGGGGAGATGTTTGATGAGTACAGCGACGAGGTGTGCGGGGCCGTCATCAACATCCGCGCCAAGGGGGACAAGATCGCTATCTGGACCCGGGAAGCAGAGAACCAGGAAGGGGTCACCCACATCGGGTAATGCAGCCTCAGGGGAGGCTGCACAGGGGAGTAAGGGCTCCCCCTGTTTGGGGAATAGGGCCAATGGGAGAAGTGGTGCTGCCCTGCTCATGCATCCCCTTCTCTCCTCCAGGCGTGTCTACAAGGAGCACCTGGGCCTGTCACAGAAGGTGGCCATCGGGTACCAGGCCCACGCGGACACGGCCACCAAGAGCAGCTCCCTCGCCAAGACCAAGTTTGTGGTGTGACTGTGGGGGGAGCGGGGAGCTGCCTTTGGGGTCCCCATGTACTGCCTCACAATGAATTTCTGCATCTGAGCATGATCTGTGTCTCCAGGGCTCTTGGCAACCTGGGGTGGCTCTTGTTTGGGGGGAGGTTTCCTGGGAGGGAGGTGATGATGTGCCATATCCTGGCCCCTCCATTCTGGGTGAGCAGGGCCAGGAGCACAGCCCTGGCATCGCTGAGACTGCACGTCCCCTCAGCTCCTCTAGAGCCTGGGACCAGTGCTCCTCTCGCTGGGGCTGTGGGGGTGTTTCCTGTGTTTTGGGGAGCCCTGGATAGCCCCCAGAAGGATGCTGTTCTGTCCTTCCCTGGCCAAGGCACAGGCACAGCTCACTGCCCTACAAACCTGGGCATGGGAGGGACTACTGGGGCCCAGCTCATCTGGGTCAGCTCAGCCTGGGGAGCTGGTCCACTTTTCTCCGAAGTCCCTGCACATCTGTGGAACATGGGTTTGCCTTCTCAGGAAGATCAGTTTCCCAGCTGAGGGCTGGCAGTGTCCCTGCAGGGTGGGTGCTGGGGCTGCAGCACAGCATGGTCCCCGTGCTGCATCCCCTCCCACAGACACTTGCAGCACAGGTGCCATGAAGCTTATTTTCTTCCCAAGGGTGTGTTGGTGCCAGACCTGCAGGTTCACAGCCTCAGTCTTTTGAGCCCTGGGACTTTGCTGCTCCTCCTTTTCATGGCTTATGTCTTCTGCTGTCCCTTCCGGTGGTCCTGGCCCCCCACACTCCCTTCCAGACCCACCCCACACTCTGTCCTTTAATCTTTTATTTGTGTGTTTGATTGCTGTATCTGCACTTCCCTGCCTAGTCAGATTCTAGAGGTGGAGCTGTCTGCTCACCTCCTGACAGTGGCGCCTGCAGTTCTGCCCTCTCTGCAGCTCTCATCCAGGAATACCCTCCGTTCCCTAGACAGCACCCAGACTCCATCTCAGCCCAGGCTTGCACCTTGTCCAGGGCCGCATGTCCAGCCCATCTGTACCACCTCATCAGCCCAGAGCCAGGGTTGCTTGTCCCCTGCTGTGCTGGCTCAGTGCTGCCCTGCCTGCAGATGGGCTCTGCAGAGAGCTGGTCCTGCAGAAGGACGAGGTATTGACCACTCTCTGTTCTTGGAGCTGGTTGTGACCTGTCTGATCACAGCTTGACAGGCAGCTGCTGTGGCTGTGTCACCCAGGGTCTCGACTGCCTGCAGTGCAGCCCGTGGGGTTGAGCTTGCTGAGCCCTGCACGACTTTGGGATGCTGCCACAGCTGCAGAGAGCTGTGTCCCTGGGACTCGGCTGCCTTTCTCCGGGGAAATCAGCCTTGCAGCTCCCCCGGGGCAGTGCAGGGCCCTCCACCACTCACTATTGCCCCTGTTCCAGGCAGAATGTGCTACTAGAGAGTGAAGACAGGAGCTCATCCCTGGCAGGTGGTGTGTCAGGCCATGTCCCTGTGTCCTTGCATCGTGCGATGGCTTTAGGTCACTTCTCTGTGCAGGTACAAGGGCGATAGCACCGCACTGCCCTCCCCTGCAGGCAGCAGGACCGGGATGAGGGGATGCAATATGGGGGACAGCACCCCAAACTGGGGGTGCTGCAGGTGGCAGGACTGGCATGAGGGGATGAAATAGGGGGGGCAGCACCCCAAACCGGGGGTGCTGCAAGCGGGGGCTCAGGGGGTGGCTCTGCCTGCCTTGCCCGCTGGTCCCGCACGGCGCTGCCTGCGCTGCCTGTACCGCCCAGCCCTCGCCACGCGATGGTGCCGCTCGCCCGGCCTTGGCCAGCTCCGGCGCGGCAGGGCTGGCAGCCTGCCCTGCCTGCGGTGGGGCCCCTGTCTGCCCTGCCCTGCCCTGCCCTGCCCAATGTGGGGTCCCTGCCTGAAGTGGGGTCACAGCGCTACCCCAGCAGCCCCCGAGATGAGAGGCAGGCAGAGCCACGCGTGGGGCTGGCAAAGCTGAGGAGGGGTTGCTGAGACCCCCCTAAAACGCACGGGTAATGCCCCTCCCCAGCCGTGACAGCGTCAAGTGTGTGAGAGGCAGGGGTTGCCTGTCCCTCTGTCCCTTCGCCCCACTGCTCTGCCCCACATGGTCCTGTCATCGCCCCCCACCTGGCTCTGAGGCTGAGCCCCCACAGCCAAGCTGGCACACTGTCCTTGTCCCCTTACCCCAGCAAGGACGCTGCCCTCATGGGGTGCCCTGTGCCCCACCACGTCACAAGGCCAAGGTTAACTGGGGCAGGAGGGGGTGCAGAGGCTGCTGCACTGCCGTGGTTCGTCACCATTCTCGTGAAGCCACAGTGGGATTTCGTTTGATTGGAAAAATAATAGGAGCCATTTATCTCCACGGCTTTATGGGTTCCCATCAGCCCTGCAGCCCAGCCAGGCTGGGGGGCTGGCAGTGCCCACCCAGAGCCCTCCCTTTGGGGACACAATGACCTTGATCCTCCACTTTTACACCCCACAGTCCCCATCTGAGGGCTGGAGGGTGCTGGGGGGCACGAAGGCAGCCCCTGTGTGGGCAGAGGAGTTGCCAGGAGCCACACAGCGAGTACAGCAGTGCCAGGGCTGCCCCCGGCCTGTCTCATGCTGGGCAGCTGTCCCAGCTGGCAGCCGAGCTGGCAGCCCTGTCAATAATAATAATTAAAAATTAATACTAATCAAAAGGGAGAGGCAGATGGCAGCAGACATGCGGCAGGCCTGGAGGTGGGGGTGGGAGGCACAGCAGACAGAGGGGCCTGCAAGGACAGGGGTGGGGGGGCAGGAATGCTGTGGGGTCTTAGCGGGGGGGGGAGGTGCAGGTCAAGGGAGAAGAGAGTTGGGGAATATGAGCCTGGGGTTGCTGTGGGGCACAGCAGTGATGGGGATGGACTGGGCTGCTGCAGGGATGGGGTCCTGTGTCCCCCTTTCCGTGCAGGGGGTGTGGGTCAGTGGTGCTGGGTGCCCCTGCAGGGTCACCTTGCTGGCAGCTGGCGTGCAGCCACAGCCAGGCACTGCCAGTCCAGCTTCTCCCTGAGCCACCAGCTCTGGCAGCGAGGACAGATCCTGCCCCCGGCACGCCTCTGGTGCAGGCGCCCATTCTTGCAACCAGTGGGTGCTGCAGGGTTAAAATCCCCCAAATAACTGGGGAAGGAGCTGCTGGCTCCGTGCAGGGTGCGTGGGCCGGGGAAGAACAGGCAGCGCTGGCTCACCGTGGGAGTGGGCAGGCGGTGCCGCTGCCGGCGCTGGGGCTGTGCCACGCTGCTCCCGCAGTGCCCGGGCCCACCTGCCTGCCCCGTCACCCGGCCAGGGCCCGCGGGGCTCTGCACCTTGCAGGAGAGGCGTGGGTACGCAGGGCATCTCCGTCCCTGGGTACCGCCAGCATCCCCATGCCTTCCTGGACTGGAGCTCCCCGTGCCCTCCCTGCCCACCCTGCCAGGCCCTGGAAAGGGCACAAGCTGCGCCGACCCTCCCTTCAGAATCACCGTGGTACGCAAGGAGGGGTACCCAGGGTGAGGGGTACCTACAGCGCACCGTTCCCATGACAACCTCCCGGGAGAGACAGCAGTCGGTGCGGGAGATGCGGGAGGCGAGGGGCCTGTGGACCCCTCCGAGCGTGGGCTCCCACGCCTGGCAGGACTCAGTGGGGCACAGCAGAGGGGCCCCACCGCTGGGTCTTGCTCCCAGGCTCGGGCTCTGCCTGCTCCATCCTGTTTCCTGCAGCTTGGGACAGGCAGGCACGGCAGTGCCGCTGCTGGGCTGCTGCCCTCCAACTACAGCTGGTTGGCACGGTGGGGAAGTGGTTAAGTGCCTGCAGGGTCGTCCCCAGTGCCAGCAGCAGAGGAGGCGAAGACGGAGACAATATCTCCTGCCCTGCGCCTCGGGGAGCCTGTACCTGAGAAGGGTCCTTTGCTGTCACTTCTCATCTGGGTGGATACCAGGCTCTGCAACACGGCTGAGCACTCTCCTTCCCCGCAGGGACGGGCTGGCGCTTCTCGCTTGGCAGAGGCAGGCGAGGGGAAGTGGGCGGGTGGGATGGGGACAGGGATGAGGATGGGGACAGGAGCCGTGCGGCCACAGACCTGCAGGCATGTCTGCAGCTGTGGGGGCTGTGCAGGCACTGCCACCGCCCCTTTGGGGTGTGTTCTGCTGGTCCTGTATCACGGCCTGGGTGCCCCCCAGCTGGCTGGCACGTTTCCCTCCCCGAGGCACCGTGTCCGTGCTGTCCCCGAGACTCTGGTACTGCCCCTGCCCGCAGCCCCCTCCCTCAGCTCGCACAGTGAATGCCACCAGCTCCGAGGGACCACCCTGCACCTCCCTCAACACAGATCCATCCAAACATGAGCATCCCCACGTCCTCCCAGCGTGACACAGGGACCAGCCACTCTCCTGGTTCACAGGGGAGCAGGTGTCAGCCCTGAGGCTGCGGGGACGCGGGGCGTGTGGCAGTGCCGGCGCTGCCTGTCCTTTCCCTCCTGGCCCTGTGCACCCTGGCGTGCCCTCGCAAGGGGCTGCACCCACAGCCACCCCCTCTCGCGGGGCCGGGGGCTGCCAGGCTCCTTGAGTGCCCCAGCATCACGGCTCTGGCCGAGAGGGCTGGAGTTTCCCGGGCGGTCGATGTGCCCATCGATCCCGCACAGCTCCGCCGGCTGCTCTCCCACCGCCCTGCTAATTAATTGGCTGCTGCTGCTGCTGCTGTGCGAGTGCTGGGCCCGGGGGTGCTTGGGCTGCCGGCACCCTGCCCTGCCTGCACCCTGCCTGCCAGCAGAGAGGCTTTGCCCCGCACGTCAAGGAGCTGGCACCCGCTTCAGACCCACCCCAACCCACCCGTGCCGCAAAGTGCGGGGTCTGCGTCGGGCTGGGGATGGGACTGGCAGGCCCAGGGCAGGGTGAGGGGTACAAGGGATGGTTGGGGGGCAGCAGATGGCCACTTGCAGCCCACTAGCTGCCCATGTCCAGAACAACCTCACGTTGCTCGCAGCTGTGCCCACCTCAGCCTGCACCAGCCCCCAGCCTCGTGTGGGGACAGGGATGGGGACAGGGACGCTGCCTTTGTGCCAGTCTGTAATGAGATTTCTGCTTGGCTGCCTGGGTAGAAAATCCCAGCCAGAGGATGCGAGAAGCCTCTCCAAGTCCCAGCAGCCTCCTGCCCCTGCCCAGCCCAGAACATACCGAGGTGCCCCTGCCCCGGCACCCACAGTGCTCCCGGGGGGGCATCAGCACCAGCTCCATCCAGGAGCACCCACTGCACTGCCTGGCATGGGACACCCATGGGATGTGCAGTCCAGAGGCTTCTCTACCTATTTACCCCACTGGCCCGTGTCCCAGCCCCATGCTGGCACTGGTGCAGCCTTCCAGTGCCCAGTCTGGGGGTGCCAGGCACACCCTTGGGGACCCCAAGCTGCATGCCAGCACCGTGCCCACTCTCCTGTTGGCCTGGGTGCCAGCGTCTGCATCCCAGTGCTGCCAGACGCCGATTCTCTGTGGAGAGGTCTTGGCACCCTGGTACTGTGTCTGCAGAACCTGTGTGTGCAGGGTGGCACCACGCTGTGCTTCTGGCCACCTAATTTTCCCCCACAGCAGCAGCTAATCCATCTCTTCAAAAAGTGGGGAGTGATTCTGTGGATGCTGGGGGCTACAGGGAACAGTCTGTGCCGGGATGGGCTCGGCTGCACATCCTAAAGGAGCCCTTCCAGCCCCCAGCACCGTGCGCCGTTAATCTACTCTTGCAAATGGCTAATTTTGAAAATCCTCTTATCAGAATTAGGTCCTCAACATCCATATTTATTTACTTTTCATTTTCATAATCTTTCTGCTCCTTGTGTGGCTGGGATTGTTCTCACTGGCTCCATTTCTGAGCATCCCTGTGCAGGATGATCCCTGGGATGTCCCACACCGTGCCACGTTAGCCCAAGCCAAGCTGTCCCATGCCGTGCCGTGCTGTGCCATGCTCTGTCACCTGTCCCTCACACAGCACACGTGTTCCTCACACCTTTGGCTCTGCCAGTGACACCATCAGCGCCAATGTCCCCTCCCCACTGGAGCCCCATGCCCGGCACAGCCCAGTCCCTTCCTGGCGCCAGGGCAGCCGCATCCTGCCCGTGGGTCCCTGCATTATGCATTGTTTATCCGTCAGCACCTTCCCTGTTTGTAACTCAATTAAGCAGGCGCGGTTTTGCTAATACAATGGTGTTTAATATTCGGCTTCCTTAAATACCACAAATGGATAGGGAGGCAGCGAATGGGCGATCCATTATACATGAGCTCAAATATCTACTTAAATATTTGATGGGAGTTTAGAAAATCTCAGGGCTGGCCTTGCCCGTGGCTGCCAGGGCTGGGCAGGAGGTCGGGCACGGCACAGACAGGGGCTTGCCAGGCTCCGTGGTGGTGGGAGCTGCCTCACCCCAGCTGGCCCAGACAAAAGTGGCACCTGGGGCGTGTGGTGAGAGGTGAGCAGTGCCAGGGAGGTGACAGCCCTAGGGAGGTGGCAGCTGCAGCCCACAGAGCCTGGGTACCACTGCTCACCAGGTGATGCCCTCCCTCCACCTCCACCTTAACGCAGTGTTTTTCAGAAGAAAGCCCTGACACAATGGCTGTAGCACGCGGCTGAGCCATGACCGCGGAACACTGGAGAGGAGAATTAATTTTTAATTCCACCTTAATTACTCTGAGTAATAATCCATTTACAGCACCCAGTGGGACTGGTGTTTCTGGCATCCCCCTGGGGCTCGCAGGACACCCAGGTGCTGAGCATGTGGGGCTGGGGGCACTGGGCCAGCCAGGCACTGCAATCTCCTCCTCAAAGACCCTGATTCCCGTGGCTCCCCATGTGCTGCAGCCCCTCGCACCACCCTGGCAGGTAGTCAGGGGTCCCAGATGCCCCCATGGGCATGAGCCAGGCAGACATTGACCCTTGGCAGCAGGACTCAGGGCTCTGGCAGCCGTAGAGCAGGATCTGGCTCATCCATCCCCTCAGTTTCTCCTCAGCAAGAGGGAAAGCAAGCGGAATTGAAAGTGATCTCCCCAATCTGTATTAATTAGAGTCTATTAATTCGTCAGTGCACCCTGCCACTTCTCCACTGATGACCCAGCCATGCTGACCCGCAGAGCAGGAGGGACACGCAGGGTGACACCACACAGCCCTTGGCACGGCACCTCTGTGGCACCGAGCAGCACCAGCACATGGTGAGGGGAACCGGGAGAAGCCGAGGCAGGACTGGGCACCCCTGGCTGGGCACCGGGACAGGGAGGATGCAGTGGGTGCCCAGGGGGTGGGAGTGTTGTTGCTGGCACTGCCGGCGCGGTGCCAGGAGCAGGAGCTGGAAGCCATCCCGGGAGAGAGGTGCAAGGAGCAGATGGGGCTGGCACCGCACTGGGGACCCCCCGCCCCCTCCCCACCGCGCTGCCCCAGGGCAGCACCGCGCTGGGTGCCCACCTCGGGTGCCATCTGCACCGCATACCCCCACCTTGCCCTGCCCTGCTGCTTGCCTGGGGGTTTGGCCACCGTGGGAGCCCGAGCTGGGGGTCCCGGCGCTGCGGGGGAGATCGCCCCCGTTCCCATGGCAGCCCCCCGGAGCTCATGTGCAGAGCGGTGACTTCAGCAGGAGCAGATGGAGCCGCAAGGAGTAAAAACATCCTGTTTCCATGCAAATGCCATCAGTAATAACGAGCCAGCCTGAAGGAGGGTTGTTATTGCTATGCCAGAGCTCTGCCCACAGGGGCTGGGGGTCTCCTCTGCCACTGGCCCCCACCAATGTCCAGGCAGATGTCCTGGGGCTCGTGGCTCTGCCTGGGGCAGCACCGTGGGATGAAAATGGGCACCCACAGGTGTCACCCCACACTCGCTGCCCTAGCTGTGTGCGTGGCTGGTCCCGGGAGGTGTGTGGTGATCAGAGACGGTTCTGGCCTCGTCCCGGGACGGTGCTGGCGGTGGGCTCGGCTCTGCCTGGCACTGCCAGCATTGCGCTGGGGTGGAGAGAGGCCACGGCACAGCTGCTGCCACCCGGGAGAGCCGCGCTAGCTTCACACGCGCTTCAGCTCTCAAAGGCATCAGAGCAGTTGTTAATTGTTCCTGATGCCGCTAATGAAATTATTGCTGCACGACGCTGGGAGCAACTGCCCGGCCCCCGCTGCTGGGGACGGGGCTGCTCGGCACTGGTGGCGCAGGCTTTGATTGCCACAGGGTTTGGGGAGCACCTCGGGCACCCCGCTACAGCCTCCGGCCCCTTTGACCCTTGCCCCTTGCCCACATTGCAGCTGCCCACTGGTGATGGCAGCACTGCTTGTGGGCACCTTGGCTGGGTGCAGGGAGGGGACAAAGAGGGAAGGGGCCGCATCCTGCAGCCACATCCCCTGGGAGAGGCCAGGGTGGCTGAGCATGGGGTACCTTGAGGCCAGACCGCCGTGTGTGGCAGTGAGGTGTGGCCCCACAGGTGACCCACGTTGCCGCCAAATTGTGGTCCCTCTTCTGTGACATTTCCCGTGGGGTACCAGGCTGGGCTGGGGAGCATCCCCGGGCATCAGCTGGTGGTGCAGCAGGGGCTTGGGGTAGAGCGGGGTGTGGAGGAGAGATGCAGCGCGTAGCGGGTGTGAGCTGCCGGGGGGTGTCCCTGGGGGTGTCCCTGCGGGTGCAGAGCCCGCGGCTGTCCCGGCGATG
>VZRO01007381.1:4617444-4635613 GCA_013397915.1 Daphoenositta chrysoptera
TTGCCCGAGCGTGGCCGCACACGCGTGCCCGGCCGGCGCTGCCCCGGACGCTGCCCGCTCTGGGGGGGCTGGCGCTCCCCGCCTCTCTGGCACGGCTCCGCTCCCCCGGGGCCCTGCCAGCGCCGGGCAGCGGTGTCCGCAGCGCACCTGCCCCACGCGTGGTGTCCTGCCCCACGCACAGCATCCCTGGCACAGTGGCAGGCTGGCACAGTGTTCCTGCCGTTCCCATCACTTGGCCGGGACACGGGGGACTGCGGGGACGGGATAGCCCGGAGGGGGCTGTCACGCCGCGGGGNGCGCGTGGGTGGTCGTGACGCGGGGAGTATGCGGGACTGTATCGGTGGTGCTGCAGGCGCGGACGGTCCGGGGCACGTCTGTCCCCGGCAATGCCCCCCCGGGCAGGACCCGGCGGGAGCGGGAGCGGCCGGGCGGACCCCCGGGGCTTGGTCGCTCCGGCGGCCGGTCCGTGGGGCCGGGGACCGGGAGTGCGGCGGGTGCCCGGGGCTGGCGGCCGCTGGCAGGTGTCACGGCAGACGGGAAGTGGCGGCTGCAGACAAAGGACCAGGCTGGGGGCGGGGAGCTGCGCGAGGCTGGACGTGAGCTTTGCAGGGGGTCCGAGGGGGGGGACTCCCCCTCTGCGCCCGAGGGTCGCGGCCCACTGACCCTCCACCCGGGCGATGTCCTCTAGCGTGGCCTCAGTGCGTCGGTGGGCACGGCAGACACCCAGAGGGGCTGCAGCCCCAGTGCTCCCCGCAGCCGTCTGGGCATCCCCAGGGACCCTGCGTTCCCAGCATGGCCCCGTCTGCAGGGGGACGCTGCAGAGCCGGCGCGGGGGGTGGGCACCCCTTGGGTGCAGGGGACCCTGTATGGAGGGTGCTGCGGGTACGGAACCCCAGCAGGGCATGGACCACGGCTGTCCCCATGGCACCCGTGAGGACGGACGGAGATGGGGGGCAGAAGGGCAGGGGGTGCACCGGAGCACCCCTCGCCAGCCCTGCGGCCGGAGCTGTGGGGAGCCCGGCGGTGCCAGCAGCGGCTCGGGCAGTGTGGAGTGGGGCCGGTCCCCAGCGCTCGCTTGGCAGGCAGCTCACAGCCGGCCGCGGCGCGACTGAGCCCAGTCACCTGCGCAGCCACCGCTGGGCACAAACGGGGCAGGGCTGGGCCGCTGCTCCAGCCTGGTAAAGCATGGCACAGCGTGGCACAGCGTGGCATGGCACGGCTGCCCTCACCAGGGTCGTCAAGCCACAGGCTGGGGACAGGGAACGCAGGTGTCCAGGCAAAGGGCCCCTGCCTGCCGGGGGAGCTGTGGGCTGTGGGCTGCCCACTCTGGCTGGTGCCCGCGGGGGAAGGGCGGGAGCAGCAGCGAGGACCGGGGCTCACCCACGGGCAGCAGAGAAGGGCGAGCTCCCGAGGTGGGGGGCTGCCCTGCTCGGCTGCTGCACTGGCAGGTGGGCAAGGGCAGAGGGGCAAGGTCCTTCCCAAGAGCTACCCCTGGCCCAGTTGTGCCGTGGGCCCTTCCCCTTGGCATCGTTGCAGCCAGTGCCAGGCCCTAGTGCATCTCCTGGCCCAGCCCCACAGCGGCTCCCGCTTTCAGCTCCTCTGGTCGGGGCTGCGGACTCTGCTCTAACCACACACGAGCCACGTTGTGCTGCTGACTTCACTGGGCTGCCAGGGACCCCCGGGCTCCAGCAGACAGTCCCCAGCCACTGCACTCCGCAGCCTGATGCCCCGCAGCCTGGCACCCCAGGTCCCAGTCACATACAGCACCCCACAGGCTGTGCCAGGCTGGGCACCGCTGGCTCCCTGGGGCGGGCAGGAGGGCAGGGCGGCGGGCAGGGCTGGCGCACGCCGGGCACCGGGAAGCTGCCGTGCCGGCTGTCAGCACGAGCACGCGGCAGACGCAGCCTGCCCAGGGCTGTTTGTTCTGGCTCAGTGCCACGCGGGGCTGGCACTACATCAAACCGTGCGGAGCCTGGCAGGTGCTTGCGGGAGGGAACCGGGACGCTGGCAGTGCCGCCAGAGGCTGGGCACCCCCGGAGTCACTGCGGGCACCTCATAGCCTGGCCCACCTGGGTGGCCAGCAGCACACGAGACCACCCTGTTACTGGTGCCGGTGCCCATGGGATGTTGGGATGGGGACTGTGTGCTGTGCATGTGCCACTGTCCCCCTTCCCTGTGCCCAGGGGTGCACCCTCCGTGCCAGCACTGCTGTCTGGCAGCACAGTCGCTGGTCCATGCACTGCCTGCTTGCCCATGGAAGGCTGGGGTGGGCTGGCTCCAGACTGGGCACACTGGGACCCTGTCCTCATCCAGTCAGCCCAGTCAGTTGCCCAGTACCCCTTGGCTCTGCCATCTGCCTGCTCTTTGGGTGCTGCTCCCAGCTGGGTGTGTCAGGCAAGTTGCTCCCCGTGGGTCCCCAGGCCCTGCTCTGCCGAGACTCCTGCAGGATGGGGTTCTCAGGTCCCAGATCCCTCAGCCAGCCCTTGCTGCCATGGGGTTGTGAGGTGCCAGGGCTGCCCTCTCCATTGCGTGGCACCCATGGGTGGGAGGGGAGAGACTGCGGGGCTGGACCCTGGCACCTGGGACTGTTGTCCTCTGCCCGTTCCGGTGGGATGCAGGACTGAGGGTGACCTTGACACTCCTCCCGGCGGGGCCAGGGCTTGGCCAGAGCTTTTGCTTCTCACTGTCAGTTAAAGGAGAGCCAGGAAACCCACTCGGCTTCCCGGGACCGGGACCCCAGCGACAGTTCCCGCACGCTGCACTGGGCCAGTCTTGTGTCCCCCACTATCCCAGTGCTAGACTGGGCTGGGGGACCCCCTCATCCTCCACTGACCGCGGGACCCCTTCCCCATGCCGTGCTGCTGAGAGGGACTGGCAGGTCTTGGCACGAGTCCTGCTGGCACAGAGGGTCTGGGGTCTGTGGGGCTCTTCAGGCACCCAGAGCTGGTCGGGAACATGTCCCCTTTCAGCCCTGGCTCTGTTTGTGCCTGTGGAAGAGTTCCCAGCACTGGATGCCGGGGCTGGTAGCCCTCAAGCAGGCAGAGGTGGTCCCTGGGGAGGGGCTGCCACCCCCGGCTGTCTTTGGTGGCACTGGCACCATTGTCCTCAGACCCCGGGCATGGAGCAGCGTGGGTCATGTGCGGGCACAGCGTGGGCACGGCCGGGGCGTGCAGCCCTGGGCGGGCGCTGGGAGCCCTGCCCGCCCTGGCACATGCTAATTGCATGTAATGGGGAGAGCAGTATCAGCTCAAATCCGTAATTAGGCAGCTCCATTGTCATGCAAACCCGCCTAATTCATTCACAACCAGCACTCGCTTCATCAGCGCCCAGACGCTGCCAGGCACTCACCGGGAGACAGGCACCTCCACCCAGCCTCCCCCGTGGCCGTAGGGCTGGCACACGTGGGCCACACGCCTGAGGGGCCCGGACAATGGCGAGCTCGTGGGGACATGCCAGGAAACTGGGGACACGGTCCCAGGGCGGTCGGGGGCACCCCCGGGGGCACGGTGCCCATTGGAGCGTGGGGGCCGCGTTGGCATCATGTGCCCGTCGTCGCATCGTCCCCAGCGCTCAGCACGCGCCAGGCTGGCCGGGAGCCAGGTCCCGCTGCCCAGCGTTGGCATCCGACCCTGCTGGCTCCCTGCCCGGCCGGGGCTGGCACCGGCACCCGCCTGGCCTTGCCGTGGGACTGTGTGGGGTGGAGAGGCGGGTGCAAGGGAAGCGTTTGCCGATGTCCTGATGCCCCAGGTGAGGGTCGGAGCAGCTGGGCAGTGCCCGGCGATGCTGTAGCCCATGGCTGGGGGTCTCCCAGAGGCAACACCAGCTCGTCGTGGCTCAGAGCCAGCATCTCCCAGCAGGATGGCACCCAGCTAAAAGCCTCAGACGAGCTTTTTGATTGTGGCGAGTTGTGCCAGTTCTCTTCTCTGCACCCTGCAGAGAGCAAAGTGCCAGCGACAGGGACCCCTGCATGCAGGATTGGCACCCCCAGGCTCCCCTAGGAACAGATGGGCACCCTCTGCCCTCCCCCTGATGCCCACCCTTCCCTCGTTAAGGCCGGAGCAATCAGCAGCAATTATGGCTTTAATTACCTGCTGCTGGGGCGCAGGCCGAGCGCCGGCAAAGTGCGAGGAAATCTTTCATGTTAATGGTGTGCCAGGCCTGGCACGGACACGATGGATGGGGCAGCAGCTGGGAGCGAATCTGCCGGCTGCAAAGCCCGCGGGGATTCGGGGAGGTCCACAGAGGGGCACAGTGCTGGAGAGAGGTGCTGGCACTGAGGTCCCCACGCTGCTGTGGGGACATCCAGAATGGCAGCAGCTGGCAGGGGAGCATGCAGAGGATGGGACAGAGGGAGGATGGGGTGGGATGCCCATCGGGGCTGACTGATGGGGTGGGCAGCAGTGCCCAGACAGACCCGTGCCATGGGAGCGCTGTCCCACTGCGGCAGCCACCTCCTGCTTCCTCGCAGGGACAGCTGTGCGACATGGGCACCCTCCGGCCGGGCCGGGGCCGGGGCTGGCGCTGCCGCAGCCACCGGCGGGCAGCCTCTCCTCGCCAAGAACACGCTGACCTTCTCAGTGTCTCCCCGCGGCAGGCACAGAGGCTCCTGCCAGGCTGCTCCTGGCACCACTGGGGACTGTGGCACCGTCACCCAGGCAGGATCAGTCCCTTGCGGACCAGAGGGACCAGACTGGGGGCACCCGCTGGCGCCTGGTGGGTTCTATCAGTGCCCCCCCCCACCCCAAACTGGGCAGTGCAGTGTCCTGCAGTCTCTCCTGGACCAGTAACACCAGTACACCCGGTGTTTCTGCTGCTGGGGGGCCCAGGTGCTACAATGAGAGGCTGTGTGACCACCTGGGATGGCAGGGAACAGAGCTGTGTACATGGGGGGGAAGGGGGGGGCAGGAGCAGCTGGGGGTCCCACAGTGCTGGGATGAAGGCAGGGGCAGAGCTCACAGCGGGGTGTCCCCATCCCCTCCGCACCCTGAGATGGGTGTCGCACACTTGCTCCCCAGCCCACCACCCTTCCCCTCCATCAGGCACCACTCGTTAGCCCACGTGTTGGGGGGATAATTGATATGAAAGCCCTGCTTAATGCACCGACTTTACTGGCTGGGATTTATCGGCGCTGGAGCAAGCTGTGCTCCCAGTCACCCCGGTGGCTGCAGGGAGAGCGGCCGAGGCTGTGCCCTGCCACGGTGACGGGGGGACGAGGGGTGTGTGAAACCCAGCTCCCCCCCCCGCCCCGTCCCCTTGTTCCCCGTCCCCGCCGAAGTTCCCGGTTCCCTTTGCCAAGGTGACATAAGCATCTCTCCTGTTTCCATGACAACGCAGCGGCAGGTGAGCGCGAGGCGGATGCGGGAGCCGGCACGCGCCACGTGGGGGGCCGCTGCCCACAGGGCGCCCACGCTGTGCCCGCACCCACGGGCTGGGGGTGCCACGCTGCGGCTGGGGGGGACCCACAGGTCGCGGGGGGGCCCGCAGTGCATGGGGGGTGACTGTGGGGCATCAATGGGGTGCGGGGTGCCCGTGTGTGTGGAGCGTCTGGGGTGTGGGAGGTGCCCACGCAGTGGGGAACGGCGTGGAGGGGCCCGCAGGACACGGGGGGCGTGGAGGTGGCTGCAGAGTGTGGGGCGCCCACAGGGTGTGAGGTGCCCACGGAGCGTGTGGCATCCACAGTGCGTGAGATGCCCGAGGCGTTTGGCATAGCTGTGATGCGTGGGGTGGCCACAGTCCATTGGGTGGTCGCAGGGTGCGTGGGGTGCTCGCAGTGAGTGCAGGGCCCACGGTGTGTAGGGCACCGCCGTGGATGGGGTGCCTGTGGTGCATGGGGCACCCAGACCGCAGTCCCCCTGCTCCCTCACGGGGCTCCAGGCCAGCTCCAGCCTTCTGGCTGTGCCACACGGCTCCATCCATGGCCACACCACAGCACAGAGCCTCACCAGGGCCTGGCACGGTGCTCAGCAGCTGCACATCCAGGGCTGGGCAGCACTCCGGCTCTGCCGCTCACTGCACATCCCCAGCTCTGTTTGCTGCCCATGCTCCCCACAAGGCACCCAGCACCTCTCTTGGGTGGGCAGCTGGGGGGGCTCCATACCCATCCTGCCTCCTCCGTGCCTTGCTGAGGGTCCCAGGCTTCCTGCGCCCCTCTACTCAGCCGTGATGGATAGACACGCAGCTCGGCAGTCGCTGTACTCATTTCACGTGTGATTAAAAAGCTGGTCCCGCAGCACAGTTCACCCGGCGCGTCTGCTACAGCCGCCCGGGCGGGAGGCAGCCGTGGTGCTGTGCGGCAGCAAAGATGGCATTTCGTAAATAAATTGGGTTTATTTACCCAGCGCCCACGTGCCAGCATGGGTAGTGCAGTGCGGGCACCCGGGGTGCCCGAGCAGCAGGCACAGCGGTGGGACCCGCGGGGGATGCGGAGAGCGGTGCCGCAGCCGGCACAGGCACGGAACCTGCTGGGGACCGCAGCGCCTGTCCGTGCCGTGACCCCCGGGCCGGCCCCAGGCTGCGGCTGGGGGGGTCGTTAAACCAGTGAAATATGAAATGCCTGTATATCCCCGACAGGAGTTTTAATTAAATTAATTGCCAGTGACATTGTAAAAGTGCTGATGGGGTAATAACCGGCGCGTTATGGTCGCCGTTTATCTTCTCCGCGTAAATTAGCTGCCGCACCTTGCCCGTCCCGGCGGGCATCGCGGCGGGCTCGTTGGCACCCACTCGCCGGGTCCGAGGGGCCAGAGCCAGCTGGGGGGAGCAGCAGCGCCTGGAGCCTCCCTGGGGGTCTCAGACAGGGCCCAAGGGACCCCCGTGTCGCTCGCGTTCCCGTCGCGCAGGCGGCCGTGCCAGGCGGGAGCCAGCCGGGGTGGGCACGGGCAGTGGGGTCCCATGGGCACATGGGGAGTGGCTGGTGGTTGCCAAACGAAGGCACTTAATTACTGCGCATTCCATCCCATTTAATTGCTTATTAAATCCTAACCAGCCAATTAGCAGCAGCAATTACAGCTTCATTCAGTGACACAATCGCTATTTTATCGTTTGTTAATCAAATGCTTATTTAGGGCCCTGGTTTATTAACTCTTTCCGCAGCAGGCACCGGCGGGGTGGGGGGAGCAGGGGCACCTGGCCTTGTCTGGGTTGGGGATGTGGATATCGTGAGACTGTGCCATGTGTCATGTCCCCAGCACTGCTGTCCCCATGGGGACATCTGTGTGCAGCACTGAGCCATCCTCACCACCCTGGGGACAGCCAGCCCCCGTGTGCCATGTCAGTGTGGGTGTCAGTGGCACAGGACGGGGTGCACTGCTGTGCCAACCTGCCGTGTCCAGCATCCCTGTGCCGCTCCGGGGGGCAGCAGGGCAGGATGCGGCCCCCGGTCAGCGCCTCACAGCGTGCTGGAGAAGGGGGTGGCAGGCGCCCCGCAGGCGTGAGCAATGGCCCTTGTTGGTCACAGTACATTTCCTTTTCATTAGTGCTAAGTGTGGACATGAGGGATCGGCAAGGGTTCAGCGGGCTCAGCCACTGCGTGGCTGCTTTCCCTGATGGATGGCAGGGTGGGAGAGGGCTGTCGCACTGCTGGTGGAGGGGACAGTGGGGAGGCACAGGGCCAGTGGCACGCGGCTGTGCCGGGGTGGGCGATGGCCCGGCCAGGGCACGCTGGAGGTGGCCGAGCCCCATCTCCCCACAGGTGCTCAGCAAAGCGCGACCGTGGCCAACCCGGCATCTGGCGCATCCCCGGACCTGCTGCCGCACTTCCAGCTGGAGCCGGAGGATGTCTACATTGTGAAGAACAAGGCAGTGAGCCTGGCCTGCCGTGCCGCCCCTGCCACCCAGATCTACTTCAAGTGCAATGGCGAGTGGGTGCACCAAGGTGACCACGTCACGCAGCACAGCACCGACCGCGGCACTGGTGAGCGCCGGCAGGAGGGACGGTGCCAGCCCCGCTCCTGGGAAGCCACGTGTGCCACTCCTGGCGTGGCTTGCATGGGGCTGGGGCCACGGGGACAACTCCCGGCATGCCAGTGTGACGTGCCACTCTCTGGTCCCAGGGCTGCCCGTGATGGAAGTGCGCATCGAGGTCACCCGCCAGCAAGTGGAGAAGATCTTTGGGCTGGAGGAGTACTGGTGCCAGTGTGTGGCCTGGAGCTCCTCCGGCACCACCAAAAGCCAGAAAGCCTTCGTGCGCATCGCCTGTGAGTGTCCGCGGGTGCCTGGACAGAGTGTGGGGCGCTGGCCCTGCTCCCCCATCTCACCCCTGTGCCTCCCCAGATCTGCGCAAGAACTTCGAGCAGGAGCCGACAGCCAGGGAGGTCTCCCTTGAGCAGGGCATCGTGCTGCCATGCCGCCCTCCCGAGGGCATCCCACCCGCCGAGGTGGGTCGCTGCAGCTGGGCAGGACGGGCTGTGGCTGAGGGTACCCCTCGCCCAGAGGGATGCTGTGTGCGCTCCCGGGCAGGCACACAGTGATGTCCCTGTGCCCTACAGGTGGAGTGGCTGCGCAACGAGGAGCTGGTGGACCCGGCACTGGACGCCAACGTCTACGTGACGCCAGAGCACAGCCTGGTGCTGCGGCAGGCCCGCCTGGCCGACACCGCCAACTACACCTGCGTGGCTAAAAACATCGTGGCCCGTCGCCGCAGCGCCTCTGCTGCCATCACTGTCTACGGTACGGCCCCTCCAAGCCAGTCCCCACCACGCTGCCCTGGTGTCACCCTCCCCGTCCTGTCCCTCCCTGCGTCCCCTTCGCGGCAGGGCGCTGACGGGTCCCTCTCCACCCAGTGAACGGCGGCTGGTCGACGTGGACGCAGTGGTCAGGCTGCAGCACCAGCTGTGGACGGGGCTGGCAGAAGCGGAGCCGGACGTGCACCAACCCCACACCCCTCAATGGGGGTGCTTTCTGTGAGGGCCAAAATGTGCAGAAAACCGCCTGCACCACCCTCTGCCCAGGTACCCGCCCTGCTCGGGGCACCGCCACCGCCCCGTCGTGCCGATGCTGCACTCCCCACTGCGCCCATCGCTGTCCCTGTCCCCACCGGGTGTCTTGTCCTGCAATTCCCCTGTGTGTCCGTCTCTGCCGGCCCCGGGGCAGGGAAGGGGGGTGGCAGCAGGGCGCTGACCCCAAGCTGTGCCCGCAGTGGACGGCGCCTGGTCGGAGTGGAGCAAGTGGTCGGAGTGCGGGGCCGAATGCACCCACTGGCGCAGCCGGGAGTGCTCGGAGCCAGCGCCGCGCAACGGAGGCCGGGATTGTCACGGCCCCGAGCTGGACACCCGCAACTGCACCTCCGAGCTCTGCAGCCACGGTGAGCACGGTGGGGGTGGCAGGGCTGTCCCCTGGGAGAGGGGACCGGGGTGGCCCTGTGTGCTGACGCCCTGCCCCACACAGCTGCCCCCGGCGCAGAGGACGTAGCCCTGTACGTGGGGCTGGTGGCCGTGGCCGTGTGCCTGGTGCTGCTGCTGCTGGTGGGGGTGCTGGTGTACTGCCGCAAGAAGGGGGGCCTGGATGCTGACGTGGCCGATTCCTCCATCCTCACCGCCGGCTTCCAGCCCGTCAGCATCAAACCCAGCAAGGCTGGTGAGTGAGTGTGGCAGGGACAGTGCACCCACACCGGGACATGGTGTCCCTTGGACCTGCAGGTGGCCATAGCTGCCGGGGGGTCTCTGGGCAGGGGCTGTCTGCTACAGGGCATTCCTGGGTGGAGTTCTGTGCCCTGTAGGGATTCTTTGCCTTATGGGATCCCTGATCTAGGGACAGGAAGTCTGTATCTTAAGGAGTTCCTGATTGTGGGGTCAGTGCTCTGTCAGATCCCCAGGGGTGGCTGTGCTCACTATAGGGTCCTTGCTGTGGGGAGGGATGGTGTGCCCCATGCCCTCTGGGGCCGACTGTGCCCTTGCACCACCAATGGGGACCCCCTGTTTCTGCCTTGCCCCGGCGCCACGGTCACTTTCTCTGTGCTGCAGACAACCCCAGCCTGCTCACCATCCAGCCAGACCTCAGCACCACCACCATGACCTACCAGGGCTCGCTCTGCCCACGCCAGGACGGCCCTGCCAAGCTCCAGCTGCCCAATGGGCACCTGCTGAGCCCGCTGGGTGCTGGACGGCACACGCTGCACCACAGCTCACCCGCCGCCGAGGGTGCCGACTTCGTGGCCCGGCTCTCCACCCAGAGCTACTTTCGCTCCCTGCCCCGCGGCACCAACAACATGGCCTATGGCACCTTCAACTTCTTGGGGGGGCGGCTCATGATCCCCAACACAGGTACAGCAGGGTGGGGGTTCCAGAGCGCTGCCCAGGCCAGGCAGGGTCCTCACGGGGCTCACCCCCTGCCTGCACCCCCATTCCCACCCAGGGATCAGCCTGCTCATCCCACCCGATGCCATCCCACGGGGGAAGATCTACGAGGTCTACCTGACGCTGCACAAGCAGGAGGAGGTGAGGTAGGTGCCGGGGCTGCTGGGGCACGGGGCTGTTGGAGGGGGGGGTCTGTCCTGACTCAGCTGCCCCCATCGCTGCCCCAGGCTGCCCCTGGCCGGCTGCCAGACGCTGCTGAGCCCCATCGTCAGCTGTGGCCCCCCCGGGGTCCTCCTCACCCGCCCCGCCATCCTGGCCATGGGGCACTGCGTGGAAGCCAGCGCTGAGAACTGGAGCATCCGGCTGAAGAAGCAGTCGTGCGAGGGCACGTGGGAGGTGAGAGGGGGCCAGGGGTTTCAGGGATGGAGGAGGAACAGCACGGCTGAGGTGCATCTCTGCCTGGGTGCCGCAGGACGTGCTGCAGCTGGGCGCTGAGCCGTGCACGGAGCTGTACTACTGCCAGCTGGAAGCGCAGGCTTGCTACGTGTTCACGGAGCAGCTGGGGCGCTTCGCCCTGGTCGGGGAGTCCCTCAGCATGGCGGCCTCCAAGCGCCTCAAGCTGGTCCTGTTTGCGCCGGCCGCCTGCCCCTCGCTCGAGTACAACATCCGCGTCTACTGCCTCAGTGACACCCAGGACGTCCTCAAGGTACCGGGGTCCCCAACCCGCCCGTCCCGGCTTGGAGCCAGAGCAGCGCTCCTGTGTGCAGCATCCCCTGCCTGACTGCTGCTTGTGCCGGCAGGAGGTGATCCAGCTGGAGAAGCAGCTGGGGGGGCAGCTGATCGGAGCCCCCCGGGTGCTGCACTTCAAGGACAGCTACCACAACCTGCGCCTCTCCATCCATGATATGCCCAGCTCCCTCTGGAAGAGCAAGCTCCTCGCCAGCTACCAGGTGAGGAGTGTGGCTGGTCTGTGGGGATGGGGATAGAGGTGTAGGAGGGTGCCCCTGCCACTCTGACACCCCCAGCTGTGTCACCCCACTGCAGGAGATCCCCTTCTACCACATCTGGAGCGGGCTGCAGCCCTTCCTGCACTGCACCTTCACCCTGGAGCGCCTGAGCACCAGCACCTGTGAGCTGGCCTGCAAGATCTGGGTCTGGCAGGTGGAGGGAGACGGGCAGAGCTTCACCGTCAACTTCAACATCGCCAAGGTGAGGGCAGGGCTGGGGCACTCCTGGGGGTGGCCATAGGATTGCCTCACATCCCTCTCCCTCCCTGCTGGTGCTTTCCCCTAGGACACGAGATTTTCAGACTGGCTGGTCCCCGATGAGGTGGGCACCCCGGCTCTGGTGGGCCCCAGTGCCTTCAAGATCCCCTTCCTCATCCGCCAAAAGATCATCAGCAGCCTGGACCCACCGGGCACACGGGGAGCCGACTGGAGGACACTGGCACAGAAGCTCAACCTCGACAGGTAACGCAGGCTGAGGACAGTGCTGGGGATGAGGTGGCATGGTGGATGGGGACAGGGGTTCTGGCCTCATCCCACACCTACGGATGAACGCTGGAATGCTGTGGCATCCTGGGAGTGGGATTTTGCACAAGGTGAGGCTAGCACGGGGCTGGTAATGGGATGTGGAGCCATCCCTGTGTCCTGACATGGTCCCTCTGTCCCCTTCCAGCCATCTCAGCTTCTTCGCCTCGAAGGCCAGCCCCACAGCCATGATCCTCAACTTGTGGGAAGCGCGGCACTTCCCCAATGGCAACCTCTCCCAGCTGGCTGCCGCCGTGGCCGAGATCGGCAAGCAGGACGGTGCCCTCTTCTCCGAGGCTGAGTGCTGAGCATGGCGGGTCCCAGGAGACCACCACCACGGGGCTAAGGGGGGCCCTGGCTGGCCCACCAGGCTCCTACTGCCCCACAGCGCACAAGGAGGGCTGCCTGGCCCCCTTGGGAGGGCAGGATGCCCCTGCCCCGCGGCAGTCAGGCCCCTCCAGCACTGTGGCGTCGGGACTCAGCCCAGCCCCGGGGGTCCCAGAGCCCCACGGCGGGGGACTGGGGGGCACTGGGTGTGCGTCGTGCGTGCGGTGCCGTCGTGCTGTCTGCGTGTGGGGCCGGGCGGCCCCGGGCCCCGTGCCGTGTTGTGTAAAGCCCGTTTTTTTAATTCTGTATTAAGTGCATTCAAGTATTTACACTTGGCCTTATGTACATAGCGGTGCCGCGGGCGGGGGGTCTGCCGGACGTGAATGTAAATAAATTCGATATATATTGCTACGCGGGGCTGTGCCTGGCCATGCGCTGCCCCACGCCCCTCAGGATCCCCCCAGGAAGTTGGAGGTGTGGCGCAAAGAGCTTTATTAGGGTGGTGGCTATTGCCCGGCCCTGGCAGCACGACTGGCCACGGCTGCCACCAGCGCCGCTCCTTTCCCCGAGCCGTCCTCTGATAGATGGAAAGACACATCACACTTGGGTGCCAGGTCCTTCAGCGTCTTCTGGACATTGGTGGAGAAGCTAGGCAGGACAGGAGGGGAGGGTGAGGACTGGTACCCCCACCCCATGCACACCATGACTGCCACCACACACTCCTTCATAGAGCAAGGGTGCCCCGTGGGTGCCTGCCACCCCTGGCCCCACTCACCGTGGGTGCAGCTTGTACAAGGTGCCATCCACCCCGACAGAGACAGCCAGTTGGTCCAGGCCCCGGTTCTCTCGCATCTTCTCCACCACTGCTGCCAAGCCAGCAGCGCAGAGCTGGGCTGCCCGCAGGGACACGGTCTGGCACACCTCCCGCAGCAGCACGCTGTCCTCAAAGCTGGCATCGAGGTCCAGTTCATTCAGGATGGTCCGTATCTGCCGCAGGGCCAGCCCATTGCTGCTCCGGACCAGTGCCACTGTTAGCAGCAGAGTCCCCATCCCCATCACTGTCCCCATCCCTTAAGCTGGAGGTGGCATCACCCTGCCTGTGCCACATCAGTGTAGCCTGGCCCCTTTCCTGGGGTTCTGATACTCCCACCCCAGGTTCAGGGAACTCACTGGAGCCCAACACTCACAACTCAATGGTAGAGAGGAACTTGGTCTGGAAGATGTTCCTGGTTTGGAGTTTGGGGCTGGCTTTGCCTTGGAACAAGAGCTGTTTCTCTGTCATTACCAACAGGATCTGACGTACGATCTCGCCCAGGTACATGCCGCTGATGAGCTTCTCAAACCTACCCGAGGCACAGCCTCAGCTGAGCACAGACACCCACTCCCAGCCCCCTCTGCCCCAGGGTCCTCACCCACCTCTGCTTGCCCGGGTTGATGGTGGATTCGTCCACCACCCTGTCGAACTGGGTGAAGAGGTGGTCTAGGCAGCCGTTGTCCCCAAAGGCCCCCCACTCCATGTTGATACACATTCGGCCCTGGTCCCCCTCCACAGTGCCCACGTTCCTCATCTCCTCCATGTAACAGGCATTGGTCCCTGTCCCTGCAGGCCCCATGCTGGTGTCACCCCCATCGCGGTTCTGGCATGTGGCCATGCCACGTCAGGCAGAGGGGTGGTGAGGGGACGGGGGACCTCCTGGATGCAGAGGTGCTCCTCACCCACAATGAGGCCGATTTCACATTTGGGGTCATCATAACCACAGGACATCATGGTTCCCACCGTGTCGTTGAGCAGAGCCACCACCCGCAGCCCTGAGTGCTGCCAAACAGGAGATGGGGACATGTGGTCCAGGGACACCCAGACAGCTCCTGGGGCTGACACTGCCAGGGTGCAGGGTGTACCCTGGGACAGGGACAGGCCACCAGACATTCCCTACCTGTTTGCGCTGGGCAGCCTCCCGCAGCAGCTGGACAACGTCCTGTCCCACACAGCCTGAGGCGGTGAAGCCTTTGGTCCAGGTCAGCAGCAATGCCTGCAAGAGTGGCAGGAGCAGGGGCCAGGCAGCTGCCTCGCACCACATCCTGGGGTCCTTCTCACCACCCTGGTGCTGGAGCCACCCCCTCACCTTATCCAGGCCCACTTGTTGGCAGGGGAAGGAGAAGGTGAAGCCAAGAGGCAGTGTCTGTGTCATCAGGTTCTGCTTCATCTGGAAGTCCATGATGCAGTCAATGATGTGGTCAAAGAGCTATGGATAGTGGCCATGGTCAGCGTGGCCTAGGCTGGGGCAGTGCTGGGGGGGCTCTCCCAGCCCCATCATGGCCCCATGGAGAGCAAGCAGGGAGGCAATGCCCACCCCCTTGCCCCAGCCACTGGTCACAGGTCCTCAGTCTCACCGCCTCGCCAGTGCCCCGCATGACGGCAGCTGGGATGACGTAGATCTCGCTGGCCATGCTGATGCCCTCCTGTGACACGTGCACCACCAGCACACGGAAATTGGTCCCCCCCAGGTCCAGCGCCAGGAAGTCGCCTCGCTCTGTGGGGAGCCAGCACAGCGCATTAGTGGGGCCACAGCCTCCTCGGCACCCCATTCCCAGTGTCCCTGTCCCTTACCGGTGCCATCAGGTGTGTGAGAAACGTAGGTGGGCAGCATGCGGACAGAGGCGGTGGCATTGGTGTGCTTACCCAGGCCCCGCTCCATCTCCTGCCTCATCAGTGCCTGGACTTTCTCCAGGTCGGCATGGGTGAGCCGTAGCGGGCCCAGCACCTCGTCCACAGCACGGCGCAGGGCTGCCAGGCGCAAAGCCACTGCTGTCACCATGGCCGCCCCCCGCCCAGAGCCATCTTTCGAGGGCAGGAGGGTGGCCAAGCACTCAGGGGACAGTAGCCTTGACACACCCTGCAGGATCTCCTCAAACCTGCCGGAGGATGAAGAAGGTAGCATGGGCTGGGTGTGAGGCATCCCACCGGGGTAGCACCCCACTGGTAACCCTGTGCTCCTCATCACCTGCCGTAGCCTTTGTACAATTCTCCGTCCAACCCCACATTGACCATCAGAGTCTCCAAGTCCCGGGTCTGGCACATGTAGCTGAGGATGGCAGACAGCCCCACGGCGTGGAGCGTGGCAGCGCGCCCCACCACGGCCCGGCAGATCTGCTGCACCCGGCCGCAATCCCGCTCGGTTGGCTGCAGCCCCAGAACCTCCAGAATCCTCTTCACATCAGTCATGCCGTCCTCGTTGCTGCAAGGCAGACCACAACCTTGCAGCACTTGCAGGTTCGCCAGCTTGCAGACAGGAACACCCACCCCTCACCCCCTATCCTCCCACCCACGGCAGCTCCCGGTCCCCAGACACTCACTTGATGATATTCAGAACATGCTGGATCGTGAAGGCTCCCTTCTCCTTCAGGGCAGCAATATCGCTCCCAGTAAAGACAGCTTTCTCAGCGGTCAGGGCGATCAGCGCGTGCCGGACAATCTCCCCCAGGTACAGAGTGCCCACCAGCTTCTCAAACCTGTGTGCAGCCCACATGGGAGTCAGTCATGCCTTCCTAGCAGCACCCCTCGGCCCTCTAAGAGCAGCCAGGAGCATTGCAGGGGAATGTATGCTCCTGTTGGTGGGGCCTGACATGCTCAGGGATAGATGGGGAGCCCTGAAGGCCCTGTCCTTTCCGGGGGAGAAAGAGCACCTCTTCTCCCCAGGGTTGCAAGATTCCTCATCCACGGATTTATCATAGGGTGTGAAGATGTCATCCAGAGTGCCATCGTCCCCAAAGCAGCCCCACTCAGTGTTGACACACATCCGCCCGCTGGTCTCCTCTGCCGTTTCCACCAGGTATGCCTCGGCCATGAAGCAGCAGTTGGAGCCCTTGTCTGTGGGAGTGACGGGGCTGAGCACTGGCACGGCCCCCCCAGCACCCACCACCACGGAACGTGGGGTGCCCAAGCCTCACCCGCGACCACAGCGATCTCACAGGGTCTCCCCTCCGTGCAGCAGGTCATCATGGTGCCCACAGTGTCATTCATCAGGGCAACAACCTTCACGTGGGAGAGCTGGCCAGGAGCAAATTGAGAGGATTTCCAGCCTCTCCATGGGGACGGCCACCAGCCCCCTGACCCATTGCCCCCCACCTCCTGCTTATTGATGGCTGATTGCAGCATCTGCACAACATCCTTCCCCACCACACCAGTGCAGCTGAAGCCCTTGGACCAGGAGAGGAGTTCTGCCTGTGGAGAGCATGCAGCAGAGCTGTTGACCTCTGGCACCAGGACGGTTCCTCTCCCCACTGCTGCTGTGCTGTGGTCACAGCCTGGGACAGGGCTCTCCCCCTCACCTTATCCAGCTGCGTCTGCCGGCAGGTGAAGGGGAAGACAAAGCCCAAGGGGAGGTGTCCCTCAGAGCTGCTGGTGTCAGGGGTGGTGGTCTCGGCCAGGAACTGGGACACGCATTGTGCAATGAAGTCAAAGAGCTGCAAAGTCACGACTGGGGGTAAGGGCTGCTTGCCTCAGTCAGCACCCAGGCTGTGGAAGGCAGCCCGGAGCTCCAGCAGCAGCCCGGAGCCCTGCCGAGCCTCCGTGGTGCTGGGCAGCCCAGCACCCGCCACCCTTTGCCATGGCTTCCTCATACCGCTTCCCCCTCGCCCTGCACGATGCCCTCTGGCATGTCAAAGATCTTGTACACCATTTGGGGGCTCATGTTCCCATCTCCGTAGAGGGTCACCAGCAGGGTCCGAATCTGGTTCTGGCACAGCTCCACCACCAGAAAGTTGCCCTTCTCTATGGGGGAACAGAGGCAGTGTCAGGCAGAGACCTTCCCTGTGACAGATCTCCTAAAATCTGCTCCTTGCTCTGTCCCAGGGGCTGTCACTCACCCATGGGGTAGGCTCCTGAGAGTCTGAGACTCTCAGAGAGGCCAAGGGAACAAGCTTCTGGCTACTGTCCCTGCACTGGGGACTGGCAGAGGAGAAGCTTATAGACCCCATAACTAATCCAAGAGTGGTTTACTCCTTCCCAGCACCCCCAGGGCCTACTCCAGTGAGGTGTGCAGGGCTGTCGGTAGCAGAACAGTTCATCCTCAGGCTGGGCTGCCTTACCAGTGCCGTTGGGAGTGGAGCAGATGTAGGTGGGCAGCATCCGCACTTTGGCCTGTGAATGTGTCTGGCGGCTCAGCCCCTTGCACATGTCCTGCATCATGTGGCCCTTCATAATATGCAGCCTCTCCAGCGGGATGCAGAGTGATCGCAGGGCTCGCTGTATCTGGGGATGGATGGTGCATTAGGGCAGAGGTGCAGAGGCAAAGGGTAGGGAATGACTGGAGCAGGGATGGGCCTTACCGGTGTGGTGTGGGGACTACCATGGTGGTGGCTCTGATGGCTCGCTGAGACCCTGCACGAAGGGAGGTGGCGTGTCACCCACCGAACTCCGGCCTGCAGGACAGGACAAATGCCTCCCCTTGCCCAGGCACACAGAGGGGCTGGGGGGGCTGTACTCAGCGCTGCCTCCCACCTGTTGTCTATATCCATGCTCCATGAGGGGTCCATGTTGTTGTCCCTGTGCACTATTCTCACACTGCCTCTGCGGTTGTGGAGGAGGCAGCTCTGCCCCACCACGGTCATAGGGCCGAGCGTGGGGGCGTTGGAAGAAGAGGGTCCCCACCACCTGCAAGAGGCCAGAGGCTGATGTCTACCCCTGCAACAGCCTGGGGAATCTGGGGAGCCTGCACGGCCCCATCCCCGGCCGCACAGCGGTCTCCTCAGGGCAGGAGCCGCTCACCGGCCCACGTACCGGCCGTCCCGCTCTTCCGCGCCAAGATTTCGCCTCTGGTCTGTTCTGTCCGCCCCGCCGACCCGGCTAGATGGGGACTTGGGCCGGGTGCTGCGGCTGCCCATGGCGGCGGGGCTGGGGCCGGTGTTTGGGGCCGGTGGTGGCTGGGGCCCGTGTGAGGAGCCGGTGGTGGCGGGGGGCGGTGTTTGGAGCCGGTGGTGGCGGGGGCCGGTGTTTGGAGCCGGTGGTGGCTGGGGCCGGTG
>VZRO01007381.1:4635914-4688520 GCA_013397915.1 Daphoenositta chrysoptera
GGGGCCGCTCCCCGCTCCCCGCTCCAGCTCCCGCTCCCGCTCCCGCTCCCCGCTCCCCGCTCCGGCCGGGCGGCACCGCTGCTCAAAGCCCGGGGTTTAACGAGCTCCGCAGCAGCTCGTCCCGTTCATTAGGCATGGCTCGCCCTCCCCTGTTCCCCGTGAGGATGCTCCCGGCGAGCAGGTCCCTCCAAGGCACGGTGCGAGGCAGGCAAAGCTCCGTTGCCCCGGGGAGCGGGCGTACGGCCGAGCCACGCGGGGACGGGGAAAGCACCAAGGACACGGGGACACCGCGGCCGTGGCTCCTCCGGTCGCTGCATCCACCGACTGCGGCTGTCAGCTGGCACCAAGGTGCCCTCCGCCACTCCCGGCTGGGAATGTCAGCGCTGTGCTGCTCCACAAAGCACAGGGCACTGCAGCCCCCTGCCCTGAGCCCCTCCACCAACCCCAGCTCCAGGAGAGGCCTGGGGAAGTGCGATTTGGGACCCACCGTCTGCTGCTCCTCCTCTCCTCCCTCCAGCGCCCTCCCATTCCCCAGAGAAAGCCAGCAGAGCTCTGCCGTGGTGCTGCAGTTTCATAAAAACATACATAAATATATTTCCATTTCTGTAACAGAGAGCAAAGCTTCACAGGCACCTATGAAACACACAGTCGCTTCTCCACCCAGCGCTCCCCGCACAGGTCATATAAAACATATAAAAGGGGCGCGGGAGACAAAGGCTGCAGGTGAAGCAGGGGTACAGTGCCAAGAAGAGCCTCGCTGGGGCACAGGGAGCTGCTGGGGGTCCCTGCAGCACTGCCAGCCTCAGAACTTGTGCCTTCTCCGGCGGCAGCCTTTGGTCCGTTGCTGGCTGCCCACACGGAGAGCCACGTGCGGCTCCGAGTCCACCACACCGTCCATGGCTTCCAAGAAGACGCTGGGTTTCGCAGGGGAGACATGGAAAGGAAGGTGCTGAAGGGAGGTGGGGCTGTCTGCCGACGGCTCCCCATCAGCGGCTGAGAGTGTGGGAGAGGACTGCTGGTCTCCTAATCCAGTGAGGGGAGTCCCCGCGTCAGCACCTGCAATAAGAGCACACGTCAGCCCTCCTGTGTGAGCCAGGGGTGCTGCCAAGAGCACCTCTCCCCCCTCTTCTCCTCCTGTCCTTTGATCCACGGAGGGAAGCGCTGGTGCACAGACAGGGACAGCAGAAGCCTCTCACATCCCTCAGGAAGCTGGACATGTCTTGGTGCAATGGTTCAGAGTACACCTCTATCCCTACGAGGGCGCTGGGCTCCGCTGTGGGTGCAGTGGGCACACATCCAGTGGGTACTGGCAGGGATGTGTGCAGCCAGCTGGGGAATGCTGACAGACAGCTAAGCCCTCCTGCTCTGCTCAGAAAGAACAGACCCTTCCAAGGGGAATTTGCTCTGCCAGAACAGCCCAGGATGAGCCAGGAACAAAAGGGGAGAGCTGGGAAAGGGCAGCCCTGACACAGCCAGGCTGCCATAGAAAGATTTCCACCTTCAGACTTGCTCTCCGAGAGCTCCAGCATCCTGAGGAGTCCTCTCTCCTGCCTTCCAGTGTCCTGCCAAGGAGAGGAGAACCACCATCACAGCACTGCCACGAGGGAACCCCTTAGCCCTCAGGGTCAGGCTGGGCACAAGAGGGAGTGCTGCTCATCCAGGGCCTCCAGCCACCCACGGGAAGGGCACTGCTCCGAGCCCAGCCCAATTAGTGCTCAAGCAGAGGCAGCAGAGAGCAGCTAACCAAGCAGAGCCCGGTAAAGAGGGAGGCCAGGGTACAGGACACCACCTCCAAGCCCAGCCAGCAAGCACAGGGCTGTGGCAAACGGGGGCATCAGGGGCTCTGGCACAGCTGGCACACATCCCCCAGCACTGCATGTCCAAGGGCAGACTTGTCCCATTCTGTCTGAGAGTATTGTGGCTTGGTGCTGGAGGGAAGGGCCTTCCTTCAGGGCACAGCCAGACTAGGAACACTCCTCGTGCCCTCTCTCTGCCCTCGGGAAGATGCAGCTGTGCTGGTCACACATGCTGGGGGAAGACCACTTGGCCTGGCTCCTTTGAGCCTCGCTGGCCCAGCAAAGTCCCCTCTCCTGGCTGCTCCCTGCCCCCAGAACTGCTCTGGAAGACACTGGCATCCTGGCTGCTGGGTTGGAGCTGCACATCACCCCAAAATAGACCATAGCAGGAAACTGCAAGCCCAACAGTACCATTAGGAAGCTTTGCAATGGCCCAGCCCATGGCCAGGCTTCCCCAGTGAGCTGCCATCTCAGCACAAGGCAGGGACAGAGGTAACACAGAGCCTTGCTGAGCCTTCCCAAAGAGTCCCCTGGCTTCAGCATCTTTCCCCCATACCCTGTGCCCGTGCCTGCTTGCAGGACCCGCACACCAGCCAGCCGTGGGGCACAGGGACAGAGTCAAACAGCCCCCACAGAGCTGGTCACATGCAGGAGCAGCCATGCCCTGCAGTACTCTGAACCACACAGCGCTTGGCTGTATCCCAGCCAAAATCATCAACCAGAAATCTCATCATTTGCATCTGAATCCCCAAAGGGCTGAGGTCTGTGATGGATTTAAGGGATTATACAAAACTAAGACATCATGTTGCATCTTCATGCCGTGAATCACATTTCTGAGCGCAGGCAAAGCTGCAGCACGAGGGTTTTGCCTGCAGGAACCAGCAGGAAGGCCTGGAAGGACCCTCTCTGTGCTCCCCTGGGACCACCACGAGCAGGAAAAAGCACAGTGGGGGCTAACACCTGGTGAGTGACTGAGCCAGCTGCCACCCACGCTCCTGCCTCCCACCTCCTCTAGCAAGGCACACCTCCACTGCGCTCGCTCCCCCACAATTCTCCCGGGACGCTGCTGTTTGCTCCCAGAACTGAGTAATTTCCCCTGCTCTGGCTCTAAAGCCTTCCCCCTGGGAATGGGCTTGTGGATAGTCAGATAGGTTTGTCATCCTGCTGCTGGCCTCCACTCCATCGACATTCAGCTGAGGAAGGCTGCAGGACTGAGGCGTGCTGGCTGGCAGCAGGACAGCCCTGGCTGCCTGCCCACTGGAGAGGTTGCTGGCAGCTCTGCTGGATTAGCTCACCCCTGGGACCGGTCCGTGCTCTTGGAGAGCGTCGTGGGAAGGAGGGCAGTGAGTTCTCTGTCCACAGTGGCCCACAGGCAATCCTACATCAGGTCAGCTCATCCCTGTAAACCAGGGAATCAGCTCCTGCTGCCAACCCAGCCCCACACCCAGCACAAAGCAAAGGGGATGGTGTGCAGGGTCGCCCCTCACCTTGGCTCTTCGCAGCCTCCTGGTTCCCTGAGCTTGCCTAGCAGCCTGAAGGCAGCTGTCCACGTGCCTCTGATACTGCAGCAGTGGCACCAGTGACTTACAGAGGTAGCACTTCTCACACCTGCCAGGCAGCAAAGGACAGAGCACTGCATTAGGATTCACCCTGCACCGGGCTCCCAGACACCAGCGGTGCCTTTCCTCCTCCAGGCCATGCCATGGAGAAGAGATGTCACCAGATCCAGTCTCGCTCAGTGGGGTCAGTCCGGCACCAATCGCAAAGACTGAGTGATTATCAGTTTTCCCTGCCTGTTCCTCTGTATCCTGCTGCTGCAGCAGCGGGACAGTAATCAAATCTGCTCATCTAACTATCTCAAAAAACACTGATTTCTCCCCAGACATAAAGCACCCTGTCAAAATCTACAGAAATGAAGTGCAAGGGCTTTGCAAAGGGGAGTTAAATTCTGCCTGAAAAGCAAACCAAGTGTGTTAAATCAGAGAGACATTTTACCAGGGCTGGATGAACTTGTCTGACTAGTAAATCAAGTCTTTCTCTGCACTGTCTCCATTTTACATCATGCCATGCAGGGAGAGGAATTGCAGAGCACATGCTCCTGCTGGGGGGTTGGCTCAGCCTGTTTCTCAAACCCCCTCGTTTGGGTGGAAGATGCTCAGGCTCACGCAGGACAACAGAGTGTTCTTGGGAAGAAAATTATTCTGGGTGAAAGGAGATGAAGGTCAGGCATGGATTTACACAGCTACACTCACTTCCACACCAGCTCTCAGCAGGGACTGAACCCTGCAGAAGAGGACACTGGCTCTTCAGGAGGGGAGCTGCATTCAGGAATGGACTATCTCCAAGAAGAGACAAAGCCCCCAGGGACCAGGCCCAGCAACATTGTGTTCAGTTTGATAGTGGTACTCTCTTAGTGAAACACCCCAGGCTCTAAAATGCATATGGAGAGCCCCCATCGAGCAAAACTCTGCAGCACTTTTTCCCGTATTTTCTTTCCAGTCAGTGCTGATTACCCAGATAATGTGTCTAAACAGAAGCTGTCCTCTCTATAATTAGCCTAATTCCATTAGTGATGTTGCCATCCACTGTTTGTAACAGCAAAATTGCTTCCATAGCAGAGATTTTACTGTCAGATCCTCTCTTATGATGCTTTGTGTGGGTGGCAGGAGGAGGGGCTGCATGGAGAGAGATTAAACAAAGCCACTGCTATTCTGAAAGTCTAATTTAATTAAGAATATCACCACAGGTGCCATGTTGACAGCCTCCATGTCCTGGCCTCTTCTTTTCCCGGGGTTACCAAGCTCAAACCTCCCATCAGAAACTGGCTGAGTTAGCACCATTTTAGCTACAGCTCCCCCCACAGCAGCCATGCGCCCCTGACCCGTCATGGACTGGGCTGAAAGGAAATCAGTGCAAAAATAAACAATCTGAGAGCAGCAAATTCCTCTTGCTTTGGTTTAAATATAGCCAGCACTGCAACAAGAGGCACTGAGAAAAAGCAATTTCTTAGGGAAACACCGCTATAAAGCCAACGGCCAGCATTTGTACAGGAATAAAGACATCCATAGTGAAGCTAGAATGGAAGCACGGAAACAATCCTGGAGGAGCAGGCATACCTACTTACTTGTCAATGTCTAAGGATGGTGGGCTGCTTTCATCACTGGCAGCTTTACTTCTCACCTCTCTCTGACGCCGGGTGAGCACTGGAGGAAAAACAGAAAGGGTTAACAAAAAGGGTTACCATCATCCACCCCAAAACCATCCCCACATCATGATGCCCAAATGCCCCAAGTTTCCATCACTTCCACTCAAAGCTGCAGAAGAAGTCATGGTAGAGGTGAAGAAACACTGGACTGGGACAAGCAAGGTCTTCTTTCCTGCAGATGAGGTTGCCGGACAAGTGTCCTTTTTTTCTGGAGGGATACTGAAGAATTACCTTTCCCAGACTGGGAAGCCAGCTGACCATTTCACACCTAACTTGCCAGAAACAGCTGGATCGACAGTCTGTAGCTGACAGGGGTTTCAAAGCTGACGCACAGCAGTGAGATAGCCTGGGAGCAGCGTTATCCAGCTGCTCCGGCAGCACGGCACCGCCGCCTGCCAAACCAGGCTCCTGTGCCTGCTGCAGGGAGGGACAGCGCCAGCTGTGGGCTCAGGGGAACACAGAGCTGAGGCAGGGGCTGTGCAGAGGCACCAGACCTTCTGCAGATGTGGTAGAGAGAGCCTGGCTGGGGAGGGACACAGCTCACACTGCAAAGGGGAGGTTACAACAGTTAGCCCACACTCATCGCTTTGCCACTGCCCACGTGAACCGTGGTGATCGGTGCTATTGTCCAGACAGCCCTGGGAGTTCCCTGGATGAAGATCTCTAGCAGGAGCAGTGCTGCTCTCCAGAAGCTCCAACATGTGGGTAGCCAGTGGGATCCCAGCTGAGCAGCTGATGACGGGTCCAACCATTTCTGTTCTCCCAGCAAGCCCAAGCAGCCTTTCCCAACTGGCTCTGCAGGCATCTGCAGGGAGCACGTTGAAGTGTTGTCCCTTTCAGTTGAATTCCTCTCAGCGTATTCCTGTTGACATACCACCAGCAAAGATCCTCAGGGAACATTTCAGATAGCTTAGCTTGCTTCACCAGGGACGTTCCAGGCTCCAGCTCCAAAACAGATGTCACAGTAAGCGCTCTCAGGCACGCTGGCTAAGGGGACAATGCAGGGAGCTGTTTTACGGCTTGGTGACGCTGCTTCCCATACTCATGAGGGGAAAAGTCTGAATCCAAGGTATGGGCACAACAAACCTGTTATTGTGAGCACATAATCTGTGATAAAGAAAGTGAAGCACAAAATTTTGTGCAGAACAAAGGGGATTCTTCTGAGTTTTAGCAAAACCTCATTTCCAGAGTGTTCAGCAACCCCAATATCTACCCACAATGCAACACAGCCTTTCCTTTAGCAGCAATCACTGATCTGCAGCTACAACCAACAATGTACTGTGAGATGCTCAGGAGCTGTTGGGGCTGATGGGAGACAACCATGCTGAAGAAACAAGCTCAAGTGTTTCCTAGGATGTGGGTATTGTCTCGTAGGCGATGATTGATACCAACAGCTCATCGCTCACAGGAACTAAAGCAAACGTCTCTCTTTAACATAGCCTGGCCCAGATTTGAAGTGGCAGCCTGACCAGGAGGACTGGTAACAATGGCCACCCCCCAGGCCATCCAGCCTCCCAAGAAACCAGCCAACATGTGCGTTTGACAGCGTGGTGAGAACTGCTCTCCAAATCAGCGTGCGCTCGTTAATATTCCTTAACACCATCTCGGGAGCCTTGTGCACCAGCTCAGGTGTTAATCAGTTCTATTTTCTTCCAAAAGCAGTGAACACATCTGGCATAATGGGCCCATTAGTGATGTCTGGGACTAGCTCTGCAGCTGTCCGGGAGGAGACCCTCAGCTGTGTTGCTGGAAGAAGCAGCAAAGGAGAAGAGGACAAGGCCAGCTGGTGAGGAACAGCCCCTGCCAAAACACGCTGGTTGCCCTCAAGAAGGGGGTTCAGAACATAAGAAAAGATTTGCCACAGGGAAAATCCCCACCACAGAGCACTGCTGACCTGCTTGTGCGTCAGGAGCCTTGTAACTCTCCCAAATGCAATGCTCTTTGCTGGGTCAGACATACTCCGTAGCCCGAGAACAACCTTTTCCCTCACTCGGCATTTCTTCTGGTTGACAAGTCATCCTTGGCCTGTTTGGCTCCAGCATTCACCCTGGGGAAGTGCAGCAAACCCTGCCCAGTATGGCCTCGCTATCAGCACACCCAGCCCGGGCACCTCCTGGGGCATGTGGAGCTGCGAGGTCAGAGCCACTGAGCTCCTCACCTTCCTGCTCGGCCCACCTTGGGTCCGACCCACCAGCTCCCTGTGCTCGCTACCAGCTGTGCCACTTCTGTGCAGGATCTGTTAGTGTCTGGGTCATGGCATCTTGTTCCTTCTCAGAAGCCACGCAGTTTTCCTCTGCACCCATTTCATTACTCTTTCTGCCATATCAGTGCCACTTCTACTGATGTCAGGAGCTTTTTAACAGCACCAGTGCCGCTGCTGAAGACTGACAGCTGCATCAAGACTGCATTTGAGCCTTTGGGAGGAAGGGATATACCAAATCCTCATTTTCCTGGGCTCGCTGGGGAACTGAGATGTTGGATGCATGTAGATGGAGGGTGAGAGGCATCGAGGATGTCACAAAGCCTGAGAGTATTTGCTGTACTCAGTTGCAGCCAAGACTCGCTTCCAGACTGAGACCAGCAGATCCCTGCGTTGGCAGCAGCAGCGGGAGAGGGATGTGGTGACTCCAGCAGAGCCCTCTCACACAAGTGAGCCCCTTCAGTTGAGTGCATGAAGAAAGAGGGAGTTGGCACAGCAATTCCACAGCTCCACTCATTCGCTTGGAATTAACACCAGTCACTGAGCTGGAAACCCAGGACCTGAGCCCTCCCCAGCCTGGTACAGTAGCTAACACAACATCAGGCTCTTCTTTTTGATTTACTCAGATCACAGGAAAGTGGAAATTCATGATAAGATTTTCATACTGCCCAGGTACGTGGTGGTCTGGGCATCCAGCCAGGGCAACCATGTACGTAGGGGAAGCGACTGTAGCTCATCTTGCCCAGCTGCTCATTTGAAAACCTGCCCTTAGATATCAGCCAGACTGAGCTCTAACTCTCAGCCTCCTGAGACCTAACACTGAGAGACTTTGGTGCATGATTAGAAGAAGGAAGAAGAGAAGTAAAACCAGCAAGAGCCCATCCTTTTGTAGTATTAAAATGAAAACCACTGACAGCTACAGTTTGCAGGACTGCAATTCTAGAGACGTCAGGAGTAAATCCAATTAATACATCTGAAGACAGACCAGGAACACCTGACCCAGTGCACCAAAGGAAAACTGAATCCATCTTTTCTTAACAGATCAGGGCATGGTTTAGAGGGCAGAACTTCGACTTCCTCTTTGACACAAGGCTGTTGCTGTGCTCCCAAGGAAGCCAGCAGCTAGCCAAGAGCACACCGTGCTGCAGCAGTAGAGAACAGCTTCTGGACCCACACAGGAGCTGGCATTTGCTTCAGAAGACAATTCCCTCACATCTTTTCTCTCCCCATGCATTAGGTTTACCTATGGATTTTGTGCTAGTGGTGGATGCCAAGGTAACAGCCCTGGAAACAGAGTCCTTTTGTACCTGCACAGCTGTGCCAGGCTCCTGTCTGGCCTCTGCTCAGAGCTGAACATCATCTCTGCCTATTCAACCCAAATCCCACGGACCAGCCCAGCAGCTGAGAGCCCTCTGGGTGATGGTTGCCTTCCAAGAGCTGTTGGAAACTGGCCCGAGCCCCACAGGAGGCAGGATTCTGCCCGAGCCCGGGAGGTCCTGCAAAGAGCCTTGGTGCAAACAACACAGGTATCCCAGACTGTTATGGCTAATAGAGCCTGGTTTCTACAGGGAAAATACTAGAATAACTGGCAATAGAAAACTCAAATTACTGTGATTTTGTCCCAAACCCATTGCTCTGCTTACAGCCATTATTGCAGAGCAAAATCCCTTTTATTCCAGGCTGTTTTTTTTACAGGGGGATTGTTCTGAACAAGCCAGAGCAGCAGAGTAGCAATTCCAAAATAACTACCCTTACAAACATCCCCAAGGAGACCAGCCTGGAAGCAGAATGGAGAGGCCAGCCTTGAACTCTGTCCTGCTGAAAGCTAACACTAAAGAAAAGAACAAATTCCCTTGCACTGCCAAAGAATTCAAAGCCTTTTCCTGATCACAGTCGGGATTCCCCAGGATCAATGGATGCACTCACAGTCCAGCCACACCAGGGACCAGAATACCACAAGGCCAAAGACATTCCTGCTAAAAGGCACACTAAAAATTCTGCTCCATTTTGCAACACAAATAAGAGCTTTATCAGTCTTGAGGATGGGAGAGGAACTATGATAATTTGTGATTTGCCTGAGTCAAATGCTTTGCATCAGTAGCTGGGTTGAGCCTGCACAGAGAACCTTCCACCAAAATTAAGCACCAGCCAGTATCAGCCTCTACTCTGGCTCCTGTTATCTTGACAGGACCCATGTCACATCCCCAAAGATTTAGTATAGCAGGAACCTTTTATTTTAAAACTACATCAACTCTGCATTAAGATTACATGGTGAAACTTCCTCCTGCTAGAAGAATGCAGAAGTTACAGTTCTTGTACTAGCTCTGATTTGCTCAAATTGCTTAAACATCATAGATTTAGGTTGCATTTAACAACCCAGTATGCAACTGAAAATTATATATTCACAACCTGAAAAGTTAATCTTATTACAAGCTACTACTTTGATATTACCTGACATTGTGCTAACACAGATTTTACATTTCAAGCAGCAGCTAAAACATAACTTACTGAATATGTTGATAACCAACCAGTGTATTTGTTCACTTAAGCTCTACAAAGGTTGGCTATGGAAAACTGATATGAAAAAGAATGCAAAGAGGATTAATATGGGCATTCTCACTGTGCTTCTATGCCTCACTCTTCACATGAAGGAGAAAAATCCACACTACCAGACTGATAGTTATCATTTTGCAATTTTAGTGAAACAAGAGGGGAACTTTTCTGCAGTCTCTGCCACCCAAACAAGCCATTTTTACACACACAAATGTCAGACTTCGTTCAGAGCACAGGCCATACTTGGAGAAGTACAGAACATTCTTCCCTCTCCAGAGCCCTGAAGGACGATTGCCCACGTGGTTCAAGCCTTCCATTTTCTACCACTGCCACATTCTCTGCAGGTCCTCAACAAAGCACACAATAGACACATCTTATGAGTACTGCTTGAAGCATCCAGGACTAGATCCTGGGGTAGTACTCAGGAACTGATAATGTGGTGAATTATTTTGTGAAGTCAATCAGAGATGATGTCTCTGTGCAGGAGGTGCTGGAAATACCAGAGCCTCCAATAACACTCTCCTGGGCGGCGTGGAGATGGAATAAGGCAGAGTAAACAAACATGCCAAATATCCTGAGAGAGACAAGACTGCAGCACCTGCCTGCCAAGTAACAACAGGGAAGGGGGGTGAGCATGAGGAGCAAACACGTGGAAGCAGCACTTGGCAGACCTGGAGCGTCCTGGGCAGGCTCTGGCCCCGCGATGCCGTTGCAGTACATGGCGTGCACCTCGATCTCGTCAGCTGGGAAGCCATGGTCACACAGCGGGCACGGCACGCGGGCAGCAGCTGCAGGACTGCACTCAGACACAGCCCTGCCAGCATCTTCATCTCCACCAACCTAAAGAAGAAGAAGAAAAATTAGCCAGACACAGTTGTTTCTCTTTTTTTTCTTAGGTGCAGAGCTCCATGCTGTCTGGTAGCTACTCACCCTCCCACAGACTCAAGATTTTCTTGGAAAGTTTTATCTTCCTTCATCGTATAGTGGTCAGAAATAACACCACTGGCTGAATAAACTGTGCTGCACTAATAACTAATTCTTCTTGCAAAGGCAACACGTCCTTCTGAATCATGGTGAAACTCCCTGCACAGCCATGCACACCGTTTAAGGCAAACATCACCTGCACTACAGTGGAAAAAACGGCAAAGCTTCCATTAATCAGGAAATCTCAGAAGCGAAACTGATGGAAAATTCATGGGGCAAAGCAAGAGTTCAACACCTGACTTGTGCTCATCAGTTTCTGGACATGATCCATGCTACACAAGCAGCACTGAGTGGGAACACAGCTTCCCCCAGGATGAAAGGAGGCTGCTGTGGTCTTAGGAAGCCCGGAGAGATCACTGGAAGCTCCTCCTTTATAGAGGAGGTGGCTGGAGTAGTCATCAGAGGGGACACCGATCAAGGAGAGAGGCAATACCATTAAAAATCTGTGTCACACAAAATTACTAGCAGAGGCTTTTTGCCAGGGCAGAATGTCACAGCTCATGTACATTCTCAGGGTGCCATTACCACTTACAGACACTCTCTTTTTGCACTGGTCACACAGCTGCAAAGGTGCTCCACTACCAACACACAGAGATCCAGCCTGCTCCCTACGCCACTGACATTCCCAAATGCAGCAGACTGCAGCTATCTCACTCATAACTGCATCTCTGCCTAGTCAGGCTTACTGTAAGATTTTTCCACATTTAAGAAAAAACCTGCCCCTCCCCACGACGATTAAGAAAAGCTATTTAAATATTAACCATGTAGAGAAACCTATAGAAAAATAATATGGGAGAAGTTTCTGTTCTTAGAGCTAAGCAGTGACATGTAGACAGTGTGCAGCAAAACCGCCGTCTGCTTCCCTCCAACAGCATCATTTCAGGGAAGCAGTAATTGGGGTCAGCCAAGATGCTCCGTGCCACTGGAGCACTTTGCTGTATTACTCGGTTTATTACTTCCTTTCCCAAATGAGGATCTTATCCTGATTTTTATGTCCTAAAGGGAAGGAGGGTGCTTTGTTGACTCAGAGGAGCTATGACAAAAATTGCAGGGCCGGGCCTCAAACTGACTCTCAAAACGCATTTCTCCCGGACACCAGCTGAAAGGCTGCAACAGCGAGCCCCAGGAACATCCCTCATTCCCAGGGAGGCTCTCTGCACTGAATTTCTGCAGAGGACTTGCCACAAGAGTTCCTCCAGCCGAACACAGGCTGCTGAAGCACATCACTTACAGCATTAACACTTGTACCCCTCTCGCACATCTCAGTGTCACTACATCTTGTGAAGTCCTCACTGTGGGGCGTCACACTGAAGAGCCATAAAAAACAAGATGTGTCAAATATGAATGATCAGATCAAACCTGCACTACACAGACAACACACATAAAAAATATGATGGGAGAAGCAGCAGGCACTGCTCCTTCTAGCTGCCTTTTTTAAAGCAATCTTAGGAGATCACCAATTCTGCACACCCTGCCCGCCTACATTCGGTGGTAAATTACTAATTTTAAATGGAAATGCAACATTCTGTAACAAAAGACTGCTTGTACAAAACCTTGCTGTAACAGTCTGGAAAACCTCAACTGCAGAACCAATCACCCCTGTCAGAGCCAGAGACAGTTGCCTCTGCTTTTTAGCAGAGGAAATTGCCTACAAGACATAGTACTTGCAGCCAACAGCCAGCCAAGAGCAATGCTAGAGGCTGAGCTCAACAAGACTCCTGTGTCCTGGTTCAGCATCTGCTAGAAAGAAGTCAGTCCCAATGGTCTCTGGCTCCTGCAAACCACTGATGCCATGGTAGCTGTTTCTGCTGTTTTCCTGGAGGGCTGCGGGCTCTGGACTGGGACCTGCTGCCAACCATAATGTTGTCAAACAATCCCTAGGAACCTGCTCCCCACCACCTTGTGCCATCCAGGCAGAGTTGTGAGACACAGGGCACCCTCTGCAGAGCACAAGGGGACAGGGCAGTGTCCTGGTCACAGCCAAATGGGTCACAAATGTGCTTTGGGGGCCAGCTCAGGACCGCCTCTCTCCCTGCTGCAGTCCCTAATTGACTGAGCAGTGCTTGGAGATACCTGCAGAATAAAAGGCACACGAGAGCAGAAGATGGTTTATTAAAAGGCCTGTGAGAATGAGACATTGGAACTGCAGACGTGCTGTACAAGCTGCAAACTCCCAGAATGAGCTTTCCACAAATGAATCCTCTTGTCAAGAGCTGTACGATTCTGTATTCATGTACCCTGCCAGAGGAGTACTTGGCAACCCCTTTGATATCGCTCTCTAAATTAATAGACAAAGGGAGTTTTATCAGAAGCAGGAACTGAAGTCAGATGTTGGTACAGTGACAGCTGCAAAGCAATTGCTGTGCAGGTGTGACAACACAGGGAAAGGGGCTGCACACAGCACACATCTGCAGCAAGAGGTAAGAGGATGGCCCTGCCACTGGCTTACTATTGCTATTAACTATTACTGCACAAAACTCAAGATTCCCAGATTTAGGACACTCTGCTTGGCCTGAAAATCACCACCAGCCCTCAATACTTCAAGAACATCCTTATCCCAGTCTGATCTCTGGGTGAAGCTCTCCTGTTAGCCTCTTGGATATGGTCTGTGGAGAGCAAACTGAAGTTCAGAGTAACAGGGGAGTAGCAGGTCATAACACAGGTGACTGAGGTTTACTTGGACTCCCCTCAGAGCTCCTGGGGTCCCTCTGCATCGCTGAGCATCACAGCCTGTACCCCTGAGCATGGGCAAGCAACAGCACTGCCACCCACGCTGATGGCATCCTCCAGCTCAGCAGTGCTGGGATACAAAAGAACGGGCTGGATTTGATAACAGCTCTCCAGCTATAGGACTGAAAGGCTCCAGAAGCAGCTGCATGCAGTCCCCAGCCAAGAGGGACTGGAGATATGAAGCAGTAGAGAAAAGCAAAGAGGGAACTGTTTGTGAGGATCCAAACAGCAGAAGTCCAAGCTTCCAGCTACCCAAAGAGAAATGCCAGCACAGCTCAGATGAACCAAGGTCTAAAAGGTAGGATTGGAAACAGGACCGTTCCACTCCAAGCTCTTTTACCTGCATAGGTGCACCTCTGCTGTCTAAACAGAGCTCTTCTGTCTCCTCCTCAGCAGCTTCCAGTGGGCTCGGCTGTGTCTCTGCAGAAAAACACCTCCATGTCAGCACAGGTTTGCAGCCCCCAACTATCTCCTCAGTTGTTGATGCAGCTTAGCCCTTAACACTTCTTAAGAGTTTTCACAGTTTCAAAACATTCTTTAGACTTGCCACAAATGTTATCAGACAAAGTGCAACAACACAGCCAGATGAGGGGTTAAAGTCACAGCGTGGTGGTGTGAGGACAAAGGCACTGCAGCTTTGCAGCTTCATGGGGAGTGAGATTAGACACAGGGAAAGCGAGTGGAACACTTGCTGGGATGGAGACAATGCAAGAATAGAGCTGCTCTCGCATTGAGACAAGCAGAGCTCCCCTTCCATGGTCTGTCTGACAGTCACACCTTCTTTAGACCTCCACATCTTCCCTGGCAACAAAATATGCCTCCAAGCACCACCATGACCTCCACTGCTACAGCTGCTCGTGAACAGGAGCAGCCTCTTCATTAATTTTTTCACTTAAAACCCTGGACCGGAAAATCTCAAACATGGTAGGAGAGACCAAGGAAGAAAAACTCCTTGGTCCAAAACATGTTTAATTAATGTAAGACAAAAACTATTTCAGCTCTCATGCTTTGCACATTATCTTGACACTGAAAAATCTGAATATTTGATTGCATTGCAGAGACACCTTGTTTTGAGTGATCCCTCTATGCCCAATGCACATCCAGGTGTCTCTTCAGCAAGTCTCCAGCAATCCCTGTCACAGAACTGTCTTAGAGGAAATGGGTCCAAAATTAGGGGATCAAACTAAATTACCAGAATAATTTTAGCCTTGAAAAACGGAGATGGGCAAGTAATCTATTTTTGTTCAAATAACTTGAAAATTCTCTTTTCTCTGAATTTCCTAAGCGTGTAACTTTCGGTACAAAACTCATAACAGTCTCAAGGGCCTCTTACCTGGGCAAACGGAGATCTCTTCTTCAGCAGAGTTTTCTGTGGCAATATCTGGGCTCCTTTTACTGCCAAGCGGGGTCATTGTGGAGATGCTGTTCAAAATATAAATACAACATGAATCTCCAATCCAGTAGGTGTGAGGGCCACACCTGCCTTTTTCACGCAGTTCAGAACAGCAGACGATGCCATAATTTCCAAGTGGTCAATCTCTGACAGCCAGAGATGACCAGGTTAACAGCACAATAAGGGTCTAAAATGCCATCCTAAGCAAAAACCCCAAAGGGAACATTTTTTTCTTCTAAAAGGCAGAAAGGGTCATTATCTTTTGTCAAGGGAGCAAAAATACCTGCTCACAGTTGTGGGACTCTGTGGGAGAAGATGTGGGAGTTGGGCAGGTACCAGCACTGTGCTCTTTCTGTCTGGGGAAGGAAATCCTCACAGAGGAAAGACAGACCTGCTTTATCCCGCATATCCTCTCCCTCCTCACACTGCTCGTTTTCTCCCTTATCCCTGTGCACGGCAGCCAGAAGCAGCACGGATGTGACACAAGGCATTTTCCCTGCAGCAAAGTCCTTTCAGCATTAGCGTGGTGGTTCCTTGGAGCAGCACCCAGCACTGCTCCTCTCATTTTGACCTTCGGATTCCTCCTCTTTTTTTTCCTCCCACCTCACTGCACAGTGTCTTTCCGACACAGGCAGGCATTGCTGAGTAAGTCTGGCACCCATGCTGACACACTCTGTGCCTTGCGTGGCTCTCTGATTAGTCTGATCAAGTATGCAAGAACACACTTTAAAAACATGAATCCCCGCACTGACAAACACAAGATTTATTAAGCTCAACCACAGGCCTTAGAGAAAGAGAGAACAGCCACTGCTGATTTATGATAAATAACAAAATTCTGATAGGAAATCACAAGTGGCTTTTCTCTCTAAATAAAGCATCTCAAAGCATTTGTTATGAATCCAGGCTGAGCGTGTTTTACTCTGTGTCTAACATCAGGGCTCTCTTCAAAAGAACTCACACAAAACAACTTGCTATGACATTTATAAAATGGGCTAATCAATTTGAAGTCAAACCACATTTCTTGCTACACCAACTATCTCCTGGTAACAAAGCCTATAATCATTTATTAAAACCCCAATCTTCCATGCTCTGTACAAAGCGTGGAACAAGCGGGGAGAGCAGCCCACAGAAAGCAAAGCAGCTTCTTCACAGGACTGGCACTTCCTAAACTGCTCCACTCCCTCCAGACAGCTCAGAGCCACGTTTTCCTATAAAGTGCTGCTGAGGCCAGCCAGTTGGGGTGCCTGAGCCGTACCCAAGAGAGGCCTGTGCTGGCAAATTACCAGGAGCCAGATGGCAACACTTAATGTGCACAAAACTGCAAAGACTGCAGCCATTTCTTGCCTTGCTGCAGATGTTCCAGCTGCTCGAGGAGGGGCCGCCACATCCAGGTGCATCCCACCCCAAGGCGGGCAGCCGGGAGCTCCTGGGCAGCTTGGGGAATGTCCCAGACTAACCCCACCAGCTACAAGAAAGGAAAGAGGCCCCTCTCCTCTCCTATCCTCCCTGTCCTGGGCTCTCAGGCCCTAGGCAGGCGGGAGGCCAGCGCTGCAGAGCGCACACCTCGCTGCCTTCTACGCAAGCTCAGAGCTCAGCTGTCACAGGCTCATCAGCCTCGGCAGCAGCGGCAGCTGCAGGTTCCTCCTGCTCCCCAAGGCAGGTTTTAAGCTTGTTAGAAAGGTGCAAGCAAGAGGGATTTTCATACTCTGCATATTGATATTAACTGCTCAGGTCAAATGCTGTTAGATCAGAGGAAAGTTGGCGGGTTTGTTCCAAAGCAGGTTTAAATTATAAAACCTAGCAAATTAAAAACATGACATTATCTGGCCTTTCTTGTAACCTGCTCCCTGAATCCTCTCCCATTTGTCCTTCTTCTCCATAGCCTTTGGTGCAGAATTGCGTCTCACAGGAAGGAGAAAAAAAAAAAGAAAAGAGGAGTAGGCTTAAATCTGAAGAAAATCATGTTGACTTGTCCCACACCTGTCATCTGCTGAAGTGGCTTTTCTGGAGCACTGCACTCTATCTTTGGCTGATAGGCAGTGCCGTCTGGCTTCCTCCTCCCTGCTTTCCTCTTCAGCAGCAAGGCAAGAACATAAAAATACACACAGAAATCCAGTAAACCCTTCCCCATGCTGCCTGTGCGCTTTCCCCGACAGACACGTGATGGCATCGCTGTAACTCACCTCCAGCTCCCCAGGGCTCCACTGCACCGTGCCACAGGAGCCTCAGAGGGCAAGGAGCAATTCCTTCAACTCCACAAGGATGCACCTCACATGGCTTATAAAGTAACAACAGCAACTGATCCCCTTTCCTCAGCTGTGCCCCACCTCTCCCATGCTGCTCCAAAGCCATGTATTTCCAGGGATATTAAACACCAGTGACTGCAGCCAGCCTTTCCAGCACGCCTGGCGGTGAGCTGTGGTGGGACTGCACCCCAAAATGCTCCAGGGAGAGTGGAAGAGCCCATACCACCAGAGAGAACCCGTGAGCCCCACACTCTGAACACCTTACTCACCTCTGTGCAATTTGCATGGGTTCCCCATCTTCAGGCACATCCTCTGCAGGCAGCACCTGGGAGGGCTGGAAAGGAAAATTCTGGTGTTATATAAAGCAATGTGCACAGCTGACTGGGGTCTGCTGGGTCATTGGATTCTGTCCATGACATTGCACCCAGACTGCTGTATATTTTTATCTGAAAATGGCTCAGTATCCATCCAGAACCAGTCAGCTTTTTCCCTCCATCCCTCCTTTTGGCAAGGTACTCCCTGCAATAAAGCCTGGCAGTACTTTTTGTTACCTTGCTGCCTAAACATGTTCCTGGACAGGCCATGCCCATCCACTCCTTCCAACATTGCCCATCATCTTCCATGCTCTCTGCCTGTTCTCTGAACCCACCTAAGTGTACTTGTAGGCAGCAACCACAGCTCTTCTCGACCCCACCTGTGCTGAGCTTGAAACAACCCAAGGTTTTTAGTGTCCCCTGCACTCCCCCAGGTACCCCAGCAGCCCTCACCTTCTCCACTTTCAAACTTATTTTCCTGAGCCCAAATGACCTGATCAACTGGTACAGCTGATCGCTTGACCATGAGAAGCACTTTTCTGAAATTTCCTAGAGATAAAATCAGTTGCATTTTTCTTGCCTGGGAAATCAGCTGTCCCATCAAAGGAAGGGAACAGATTAACCTGCACAGTCTACAGCTGGAAAATCTGTGTGCATTTTATCCTATTTTTCATTTAGCTCTGACTCCACTTATTCTCTCCTTTAAAATTTGTTCAAAAGCCTTATGCACTGCTGAGGTCAGGCTAACATGCCAGTCATTACCCAGATCCCTTTCTTCTTCTGCAGTGTACATGTTACACTTGCCATCCTCTAATCAGGTGGAATTACAACGGTTTATTAGCAGTCCTTGCTGTCAGGCCTACAATTTCTCATGCTAGGTCTCAAAGACACCCAAGGAGTTTTCCTCCCCCTTCCTTGAGTCTATCAAATGCTATGAGCTTGATTTCCACCACAAGTTTCAACTTCGATCAGCTCCATTCCTGGATGTACTTCCCCAGCAAGCTCCTAATCAAGACCTCTCCTGTCAAATTTCCCTAACATGACTCCAACCCCCAAATATCCTGTTTTATCTATGCTCTCTTTACTTTTTTGCAGTCTAACTCATCATTAACATAAAATACCATACCTCCTCTTTTATTTTTATTTGTCTTTGTCCTGAACTGTGCATTTCTTAACAATGCCTCTGCCCTGGTCATGAACGTTCATCCGTGTTTCTGGTTTTCCTTGTACATCTCTTATAAAATATGGCACTAATTCAGGTCACCAAACTCTAAATGTCCAGAATTGTGTCTTTTCCCTCTGAATCTTTTAAAGACCAAGAGTCCCCTAACCTTATCTGAAAGGCTCTGAAGAAATTGATTCTATTAGCACTGAAGTTTGTTAGTGCAGGTTCACAGGCTGTGAGATCTCCTGACAACCAGGATTTGCTCTGTGCAAACATCCCTTGGCTGCAGGAGGCAGCGGCAGCAGTCAACTGGGGTGGAAGGTCTGTGCCCATTCCAGGTGAGGGTCTCATGGCAGGGGTACAGGCAGCCTCCCTCAAGCACATCATTTCCACCTTCATTTCACACATGGCATGAGGCCATGTCCTTTCTGAAGGACAGCTTTGAGTCCTCAAGGATGGTTTCTAGACTCAGCACAGCCTAAAATCTCCCACCAGCCCCACCAGCAGAGCAGCCCTGGTGGCACTGGGGGAGCCCCAGGGCAGCACAGGCAGCAAAGGGTCTCTAAGAGATGCAGCACGTTGGAGACACGACAGCTCTGGGCCCCTCCTTTGTCACTGCCAGTGGAATTGTATTTGATAGAGAGAAAAAAATGGAGACAAGGCACAAGCAAACATCAAACATATTGATTTTGCAAGTAAATCACCAGCTCTGGCCTCAGTGTGCGACTGCACAGAGAGGCGAGAGAAAGGAGCTACCTCTCATGCTGGGTGTGATAAAGCAGATGAAAAGGCATTTAGAAATTATTTTCTCCCATGTAAATAAAAGACTGGCAAATTTTCGGCTAGGCTTGAAATTGTAAAGTCTGCTCCCCCTCCCTTATTTTTTCACCTTAAAAATATCACAAAGGCTACTTCTCTTGGTTATGGCTCCGAGAGAGCTCCCGTGGTCAAGAGGAATAGCTTACAAGTTACCACTCAGTACTACTAAAACCTCTTTTCTCCCCAAGAATTAATTAGGTATTAGCATTAAACAGATAATATTTTAAAAAATACCACACAATTTTCAGTACTGATTAAAAGTTCATGCCCTTCCCAGCTGCTGTAGCTTCCCAAGGGCTTTAGAGTACACATCCACAGACCTCCAGTCACCCCAATCTTCCAGTATAATGACACCTTCATTTCCAGAGGAAAAGCTACAGAAAAAAAAAGTGCAGTTTGCTTTAAGAACCTCTCAGGTCTTTTGTATCTATCCTAAGGAAATGAAAAAGGGCACAAGTCAGTTCCTTTCCTCTGCAGATCACCTCTAAGGCTTGTTTAAATCTCCATCTGCTAAACCCGAGCCAAAGCACTGTCATGAAAAGTCACATTTCAGCACAGGCTGCTCTGCTCTTTTTCTGCAACCAGAAAATGCAGACATGACGTTTTTCCTAAGTGTTCAATATTACAAGACAGAATATAAATATCACAAAACAAGTTAAGTATCTTTCTAACACCAGGGTAAATGATCAAATACACTTGAAAACAGGAACAACAGAGCCAAGGCTTCAGTCATAGAGAAGATAAAGTTATACAATGATCCGGGAGTGAAGTCATTATGAAAAATGAGGGTTGGAAAAGGCTGACACAAACCTAAAATACAGCAGTAATAAATACTTCATCTGACTAGCAATCTGTTTAAACTTAGCAGTGACAGAAAGCTGCCTTCCGCTCCAGCAGGAGAGCCCTGACGGAGACAGAGGCTGACACCTAGTGTCTAGCACACCCGAGCCTGAGAGAAGGTGCCCAACACCAGGACAAGGACAGGGAGCACCACTGCGGTGACACATCACCCTGGCAGGCAGAAGATGCCTGTGACCACACAGGGCCTCTCCCAGCCACGAGGGAAAAGAGCACTTCCAAGGGTGAAGCACTGATGGATGTAGATGGGCGTGGAGGGGCAAACAGGAAAGGCTGCGCCGCAAGGACAAACCCACATCTCTGTCTGCAAAGGGAAACCCAGACAGAGCTCCCCACACAGCCACAGGTTTATAAACTGGTTTGCCAGAGCTGGAGGTGGTCAGCATCACCTCTGTGCCCTCCACCTTGGCACACTGCCAGGCTACACCCTTTTGAGAAGGATCAGCTGGATGTGTTGGTCTCTGGAGCACTAATGATGACTGCCAGGCTGATCAATGGCCGCTACCTTGTGTGAGCTGGGAGTCAGCCTGTACACTTCTCTCCCTTCCACAGTAACCTGTGTGCCTGGGGGAGGAAGTCCCTAAATTTAAGAGGGGCATTAAATAGCAGTGCCTGCTTTGCAGAAGGGACTGAACCGTAAAACGGACAGAAGGGCATGGCTGCTCAACCTCTGCTCAGAGGCAAAGCTCTTACCTGGCAGTAGCTGGTGGTCGGTTCATCATCAGAAGTGGAGTTCTTCTCTTCTTCCATGCTGTGCCCTGGACTCTCTGCCTCCCTCCTCTTTGAAGGGTGGAGCCAGGTAATGTTTTCAGACTCCTGTCCCTCTGTGTCTCCATCTTCTGTACCATCAGCAACTCCGTTCTCCCTGCTTATCTCCTCTCCTTTCCCAAGCTCATTTTGGCTCAAGGAAGAACTGGGCACAACTGGGTTACCAAACTCCTTCTTATGCAATAGCTGCCTCTGAGCCTGCTTCAGGCTCTTCTGGTAAACTTCCAGCTGACACAAGATGACTTTGGTGTACTGGTTGGGGTCCACCCCTTTGGGGCAGAAAGGGATGCCCCAGTAATAGTGCACTGTGTCTTTTGCCTCCTCCTGTTTGTGCTTCTCCTCCACCGCAGTCTGCATGCAAAGATCTGGGGTACTGTCAGACCCCTCATTCTGCTCTGCTTGCTCTGTGGAAACACAGACCTTGGCAGAGTGCCCAGGCTGTGAGCTGTGTTTGGTACCTGCTCCTCCACCACTGCTCCTGGGGCTGTCACACTGTTCTGTGGTCCTGCTCTCCCAGAGCGTGGCTGAGCTCCCAGCACCAGCTTCTCCCACAGAATGGCCAGTGCAGGGCAGGAGCTGCTCTTTTGGTTCTTGGCCTGCTGCTTCAGAAGAGCTGGACGGGCTGGTGAACAGTCTCCGAGGTGTCAGTCGCCAGGAGCCTGCAGCCACCTTGCCAAAGGTGGGACTCAAAGACATGAAGTCCTCTCTGCCAGTGCAGGGTAACATGTTACTCGAATCACTTTTTGCTGGTGAGGAAGACTTTTCACTTGACCTTGTCACAGGCTGGCCCTTCCCCGAAGACACAATTATGCTGGATACTAGTGAGCTTTCAACGATTTCCTGGCTTAACCTCCTCAACACTACCAAGGGGCTCTGGGCGACATCCATCTGTCCATTCCCATCAGCTCTGGAGCTCTGTGAGTGGGAGCTGCAGTCAGAGGGAGGGGTGTCAGGGCAGAACGCCAGGCCTCCCAGGATCTCAGAGCCTTCTTTCTCAGCAGGCTGGCTTTGGCCCTGTGAATCCAGTGCTTCCACTGACAACTGAGGAGTTGCAGTCGAGGAGTCTGAGGGCTGACAGCTCTGAAAAACAAAAGGTTGACTCTCCTACAGACATGTTCTCTATCAGCAGAGCACACCAAGGGCTCCCCCAGCACACTGGCAGCCATCACCTGGACAGCAGATTCCCCCACCCCGAATCAGAACTCTGTACCCCAAAACAGGGACAGCTGGGGTTAGACTTCATGTCCCTCTCACCAGGAATGGTACAAAGCAACTACTTGCCAGCTGCCATTGTTCCAGTTTGTGCTGGGAATATCTACGCCCCCCAGTAAAACTTTCTTTTGTGTAGCATGGTAAAACAAGCACAGACAGCAACGGTGCTGAAGAACCCTAGTGAGCCTCTTCACAGAAGTGCACTTACACTAAGGCTCTCAGCAATGGCCTTCCTCAAGAGCTCCTCCTCTTCCTCTTCCTGACAGTTCACTTCTCTAGCTTCTTGCTCACTCATTTTCAGGGCCAGTGCAAATTGTTCCTCTTCAGTCATCTCTACAGCAGAAGAAATAGGATAATGTCAAGTCACAGCTGTAGGTGTATGTAAACACTCAGAGAATATCCAGCATGTAGGGAGAAATGGGTTAGAGTCCCACCTCTCCAGGAGGAATGCAGAAAAAACAATCTAAACCTCAGCTATCCTGAAAAGGCGTCACCAAAACTAGAGCAGGCAACATTAACGAGAAAGGTAACTCAGGTCAAGAACTTCACTTGAGGTTTCTACAGCAATCTAAGCTCCCATTCCCCGAGTATATTAACTGCAACATGACATTTTATTTGCCATCAAACAACACACACTGCAGCTGCAGAATGCATGTTCAAGGAGAGAGGAAAAGGACAGACTTCTGAAGTGTGCTCATTTTTATATTGGATAGGCTCAGCAGCAAGGCAGGACAAACAACATATCTTTAAGCCACTTTTGTATTAACCAAGCAGCAGACCTTACTGCCTTCTGACACACAGATACCTGCAATACCACAGGGGACCTACCCAAGAGAAAAAGAGCTACATGTTGTTCACCCCGAGCTGCAGGTGGAAAGCTCTGTGGAGGATAATGTTACTTGCTTGGTGGTATTATAGAGGATATTTCACATGCATACATCCCCCTTCTGCTCATATCACCACTCCACTGCATCACTAAGTCAGTCATGCATGGGAAACAGGTTTCCTACAGCTGTAACTGCTATTTCAGCAGAAAATTTATTCCTGAAATATTCCTCGCTCAAATCAAACCAAAAGTCTAGACTGGCTATGCAGAAACAAAGCAGTTAGTTACTTTGGAAAACACTTATTTACTTAGATTCAATCCAACACTTTCACTCTGCTTAAAATATACAATGCCTGCAGAATGGAGTGCAGCTTGAAAAACAACTCAACAGCACTCTCAGGAGCTGAAAAATACATCTTCTCACTCGAAACAAATTGACAGATTTCCTTCAGAACCCGCTCCCTCCTCCAGGCAGAATCCTGCACGCGCCATCTCATGCATGAACCAAAGGCTTGTGCTCTCTGACGGGCTACAACATCTTTAAGACATGCCATTTGAACAGGGAGGCCGCCCAAGCACAAAACGTGCCTTCACTGCAGCCAGCTCTGGAGACAGGCGTTTCCCTGGATAAAGATGCATTCACAAGTTGCAGGCTCCCATTTTCTATCCCATGCTCTCCGTACCAGCTGTCACCCAAACACAGCAGTGCAGCCCTGCTCTGGCCGTGGCACAGCCTGTGCTCCCCTACCCAAGCAGGATCTGAAGCATTTTTGGACTGATTACCTTCAGATTGTTTTATGTGTCCTACTAAAACAGCACTTAGCTTCAGGTTGTTGGTTTGGGGCAGGATGAGGGTGGGGGTAATTCCTTTGAAAATTAAGAAAGAGGTTGAAGGGAAGGCAGACTGCTGCGCTCTCAGGGCTTGTGGGGATCTTTTGTCCTTGGACAAAGTCACTCCTTGATGTTACAGCCAGGAGGGACCAGGGCAAAAAAAAAAAAAAGCATCCTTTAATGGAAAGCACACAACAGTCCAGTGTATGGAGAAAGCTCCCAGCCCCAAGAACAGCAGCATTAAACAGTATATCACAGAGTCAATTAGGTTGGAAAACACCTCTGAGATTGAGTCCAACCTTTGACCAGTCACCACCGCGTCATCCAGACCATAGCACTTAGTGCCACATCCAGTCTTTCCTTTTTCCATAATACCAAACACCTTCCAAGCATTAAGAAAGTGTGTGCTGATTTGTTTTCCTGCCCAAACCATCACAGCAATCAGGCCAGATCCTGCAAACTCTGACATGTGCAGGAAAACTGGTGCACATGATCGGCACCCTGCAACACACAACTTTCCACGTGCTTCAACAGGGGCCTGCGTGTTTGCCAGTTCAGGCTATCAACATCCATGAAGCTTAATAAAAAGAAACATTTTTTGGCGAGTTACTGCTGTACATTTTGTTTTCTTCTCCCTCCCTGGCACAGCAATTTCCCCTCTGGGGAGGGAGAATGTGCCAGACAAATGCTGCCTCTGGCAAAGAAACCAGTGACAAACAAGATGCACTTAGTGCACGTTCCAGTTGAGTAGGTGCTCTGGAGATGGGGAGATCTCGAGTTTAAATCCACCTGGCATTACCGTGGGGAGAGCAAAGAGCAGCTCTGCTCATGCCTTTCAGCAGACCTGACCCGCTTTAAGCGGAGCTGACGGTATTTCGTGCTCCAGGACTGATCACTTCTCAGCACCGTGTGTTTTATTAAACTTGATGCTGATTGCAGCCGTCATAATTTATGATGATTAGAAACCCAGAGCGCTGCGTTAGCCCCCGACCACTGTGTGCAAACAGAGCTGGGGAGAGAGCTCAGAGCGTGTGGCGGGGGCTCCACAGATCCCAGGAGAAACGACCCCTCTCCATCTGGACCGATGCTCAGCTCACACTCATCACTCGCCTTGCAGAAGCCCATTCCCAGGGGGAAGCACTGGGAACTCTGCATCTCACACTCCAAAATCCTCTCCTCACACGTCCATCCCAACGCTGCACGAAATCCCAGCGCCTCTCTGGGGACCGGGGCATCCAAGAGACCCGCAGATGGGAAGGAGGGGTCAGAGAGAAACTGTTTTTAAGATATGGCAGCCCTAAACAAATTAAACCATTTCAGAGTCTTTTTAAATGCTAATATGGCAATTTACAAAGCGATTTATGTTCCATTTTGACATTTGCAAAGTGAATTAGATGCAAAACCCCACTAGTTGTAGTTATAACAGTTACTAATAAGAGATTTACTCAAAAATAACAGAAATGCGGGATCTCAGTATTTTCATATACCCAAAGTGCAATTACAGTAAAAACATTCAAATGTGCTTTAAAGCACTGACTTCCTCCGGAAAAAGAGAGAGGCTTCTTTAGGTTTTGTATTTCCATTTATCCTGTCAGGATGAAACGTCACAGAGATATTTTAGTTATGGCTTTAGGTTAAAATGAATAAAACCACAACAAAGCAAAAAAGGGAGGATACGCTTTATAAAGAGTGCCTGCCAATATCGGAAATTTTCCAGTTTTGAGGAGAAAGAACTTGCTCTACCCAGAAGCACCCAATCTTTACAAAAGACCAATTTGCCTCGCAATTCAAAGAATTTATTTAAAGACACTGGGAAAAATAATTACTACTTCAAATCTTAATTTGCCTAAAAGCAAACACCAAAAGTCTAATTATAGCTTCCCACAAATGAGAACAGCCCCACCATCACACGTGCTTAAATAAGCCCCCTCTCTCCCACCGTGTGGCGCCAGGCACCCCCAAACTCAGACGTACACACTAAGCAACAAAAAAGGCAGCTTTTGCCCCAGGAAAAGAAAAACTATTATCAATAATTTCAGCATCTAGAAACACAGCAGAACTCCGTTACACAACGTCTGGAGAGCCGGCCCCGTCTCCCGTGGATTTTCTGGAGCACACTGAACACCTTTTGCACTGCACCAGCTCCTGAAACCCTACATGCTCAATGATGCAACGAGGACATCCAACTTCAGCAGATCCCTACTCTTATCACCATATGTTTGGTCACATTTTAGTGGCATCTCCAAGGGGGGTTTCAGCTTTAATTTGGTGCTCTGTTTCCTTTGGGAGAAAAAGAAGAATAAGAAAAAGAACTCTTTCCCCATTTCTGACTCTGCTATCTTACTTGTTCAACACAGACATGCACAGTGGGCTGCAGCTCCCACAAAGAGCTGGGCTGTTCTGTGCTATGGCCTTAGGCCTCTATTAAAAACAATTTAATTCACACAAGCCCTGTGAGGACTGACAAGCCCAACTGCTGCTGCTTGCAGAGCACTGGCGTGCTCCATTTTGTTCAGTGATTGCTTTGGGTTTTACAGGAGGCAAGATCTCTCACATTTTAAAACGTCCTGAATTTTACGTGCTGGATGGACCACTGCCTGGCAGAGCACAGGAACACGAGTGGGGACCCTCTGGGGCCTGGCTGCTCTAACATGTGGGGCTGTACAGAGAGCAGAGGCACCCTGGCCATGCTCAATGAACCCTTCTGCCTGTACATCAGAATATGAGCAGGAACATCCCAGCCTTTAGCATCTGTTCATAGACTTATTGTCCATGAATGCATTTAATCCCTTATTAAAGCTGTTGATACTGACCCCTCCACAACCTCCTGTGACACAAACTTCCAGGAGTTCACCCCATGCTGTGTGAAGCATTACTGTCCTTCACCCGTTTTAAACTCGTCTATCTCTTGCTATTTCCACTGATACCCCCCAGAAGCTGGTAAACAACAGCTCTGTGCTCAGCTGAGGCATTGCCTTCCCAATGGGAACTTTGATCCCACCGTTCTCTCCTAACAAAGCAGCCCCAGGCTTTCCAGTCTCTCCTCACCAGGCAGCTGTTCCACCCCTTCACAGCTTGGGTTACCCTTCCCTGGATGTACCACTGTGTCCTCGCAATGCAGCGGCCAGAACTGTGCACAGCCCTGTGACAAGGGTGCACCAACACTTTATGTAACCACAAAATGACATCAGCCAAATCCCTCTTTCTTAACACCCTTCCTTATGATGCCCAGTGTTGCTGGTGCTCTGGCTGCCCCCACACTGTGAGCTGATGATTTCAGAGAACTGTCAGCTGCGACTCAGATCCTTCCTGAGCGGCAGCTGGCGGGTCAGAGCACTGTGATGTTTCAGGGACAGACAGGAGCAGAGGGGCCTGGACAGGAAAGCAGTTTGTGACTGACGGTGCTTTCAGATTGGCATCAGCCAGTTTTGAGCCCGGTGAGGCACCAACACCCTTGCACACTTATTTTGGAAGTGCACCGGTCTGTGCACACGCTGCCTGGGGAGAAAGCAAGTGACAGAGTGCCTATTCTGACAGGCAGAATTTAGCCCTGTGAAGGGTCTTTTCTGCATCCCCAGCCATGTCACAGCCTTTCTGCAAGGGAAATAATCTCTAACACAAACAGCAGAAGCTGCTCAGCATTAGACACCTTCCCCAGCCCCACAATTGAGACCTACGTGCAATTTTTCTTTTAGCAGCAAACTTCGTTCGATCCAGCTGCTTTGTTCTCTTCTTTTGCAATCCACTCTCTTCCTTTGACTCCTGCTGTAATGGAAAAGAACATGGTGAATGCATGCAATATGTGAGAAATACTACCAGCCCCCTCCCCCCAACTACTCAGACGCAAACACTGGTTCAAGAACAAGCATCTATTTGTGTGAAATTTGAATTTCAAACGTAATTCAAACACATTCTGTAACTATTAAAAGCTGTGTGATAAGCATAACGAGCAAAAAGAGTTACAGACTGACATAAACAGAGAAGTAGGAGAGACAATAGACTTCATGCCAGTCACCACCATGCACTGCACCTGCTACCCACGATTTTAAAGAGAATTTGTTTGGCCTTGCTAAAACATTGATATTTGTAAGCACTCAAAACAGAAAAATAGAACCTTTTTATAACCGAGCATCACACACCTGTAAGCCAGCTGCCATGCAGCTTCTAGTACTATGCCCAGGCAATTTCAGGTGATCAAAACTAGAATCTCTAGCCATTTTTGGAGACCCACACCAATGCACCCCAAGGGCAGGAGAGCCAGCTGTATTTTCTCCTCATGCTATTCTCTCATCTTATTCATAGAATCAAAGAATGGTTTGAGTTGAAAGCTCATCTGGTTTCAACCCCCTGCCATGGGCAAGGACATCTTCCACTAGACCAGAGTGCTCAGAGCCTCATCCAACCTGGCCTTGAACACTTCCAGGGGCATCCACAGCTTCTCTGGGCTGTACTGCCACAAGTATTTCATTTTTGAAACTTGAATGCTTCAGAAACTTGTTGTTTCAAGACTCCCTGGGAAAATACTCCCACGAACAACCTAAGTGTGTGCTGCTTTAAGCACAAGGACTGCAGCACAAATGGGCACAGGCTTAAATGACACAAATTTCTGCAAGTTGCTGTCCTAACGGCTTAGGCAAGGGCACACACATTACCCACGGCTGGCACTGGACCCCTTCCAATTTGTCTCTCTAAATCAGGTAGGATTAGAATCAAATCCACTGTTTCAGGCAGAGAACCATGCCTGGCCAGGATGGGCTTTGCACTGCTCCCTCTGCAGCTGCATTGAGTTTTGCTGCCCATGAGACACATTGGCCACATACTTGTGCCTCATTCCACCTCCTGTGCCAGGAGGAGGGTTCAAGGAGGGACACACGGCTTGGGCTACTTTAACACAAACAGATACATTGATTATTTTCAAGTGTCATCAATTTCTTTTGTCCTTTGCCCATGTTTCTGAACCTGTGAAGTCCTTCAGACTGCACCTCTGTGCTGAGTTTTGTTGAAGACATCTCTGGCTTTAGTGCTACCTGCAGATGTTATTAATCTATATACACCACTTGCTCCCTCTTACAGATCATTAATGAGGATGTTAAAACACACACAGACCTAATATTGATCCTCTTGGCCTCAGCTTTACATCTCCCCCAGATGAGCCTCTCCTTTGTTCATCAGCAGCTCTTACTGACAGTCTTTTAGCAGGATTTCAATCCAGGAATGTTGCTATCTAGACCAAATTAAATTATTTATCCAACTAAGATTTTGCAAGACATACTATTAGGTGGTTTCCTGAAACCCTAATACATTACAGCTTTTACATGCCCTAATTCCTGCACCATTCCTCACTTCCACTGACTTAAGAATCACCTCACAACACAGCAGCAATCATGCTTGGCAAGTCCACACACACTCACACTTGCACCTAAGGGTTTTCTCTGTGACTGATTCCTTCTCTTCCCCACACAGACTGGTTTAGGTACCCCCTTTCCAAGATCTGCATCTCCAAAAGGCTGCTTCACATCCAGAGTCTCTCTTCCTAGGAGATGGATGCCAAGCTCCTGCTCAAAGAGGTGAAATCCTCTCTCTTCCAGGGCCCTGGCATGATGCCTGTCTCCACAGTTTTCCATAAGCCACAGGATCTCCCATTCCAAACTGCCCTGCCTCGGTCTGCAGCAACAGCCCCATGCTGACCTCGTGGGCTGCTCACACCTCAGGGGATGGGGATTGCACCAGGACTGCACTAGGATTATACACTGGAGGAGGTTCAGCAACAGCTCTCCTGCCCTCCCCCAAAAACCTGTCTAACAATGCTAAACCCACCCCAGCTTAAAACAGGGGCAATTTAATCCTAACAGGCTCTGTAAATCCCCAGCTCTTCTCTCTAGGCATCAATCTTCCCCTCATCACTCCCGCACTTGCTGGAAGGTCAACCCTGACACGCTCATCTGCAGCTCTCTTCCAGGGCACGGATGTGATTTATGAGCAGAGCAAACTTTCCGTGGCTGTGAGTGCCTGCTCTGTGCACAGAGACACACACTTACAACACACACCACGGGACAACACGGGGCTCAAACACCTCCAGGGCTTCCGAGGGGAGCAGTGTGCCCGGTGCCGGGCGCGCTGCCCGGATCCACGGCACGGCCAAGTACGTGCCTCGGCTCCCCGTGCCAGTCCTGAAGAATCTCGACATTTACATCAGTGGGCAGGAGCAAAATTATTGCAGGACACGTGTTGTATGAACCTCATACATTTGAGAAAGATGTTTAAATTGCTCAGCAGCATTCTACTGAACAGCCACGGTACAGTGAACCGCTGAAGCAAATCCAATTAATCCTAAAGGGCCAAAATATATACACACATCTCAATTCCAAGAATTCTTAAATCTTCTTTATTTTTAAACCCAGAAAATAAAACATACCTTTTAATTAGGATTTATGGTTGTTTGTACCTCTGCTGGGAGAGAGCCCCGCAGGCCCCCAAGTGCTCTGCATAAATGCAGGCATGGATGGTAGAAACAGAAGGGGCCAAGAAAATTCAGAGAAGACAACAGGGCTTGCTCTTCCTGACCCAACCTTTTAATGCTCATCTATCTACAAGGATAATAGGAACTCAAGGGGCCACTCAACCAACTGCCTTTCTAATAAGATCACTAGTCCAAAAATAATCTTAATCAATTAAAATATTCCCAAACTGCAGCCAATACTCTTAGTTACAAGGTCATCTCCAACACACATCTTCCAAGGGAAACTAATTATTATAGTGGAGGCGAGGTAGGAACTGCACACCTCTGCTCAGCGCCAGCCTGAAGAGCATCCCTCCTCCTTTGCCATCAATTCAAGGCATAAAGGCCAGAAGGAACCCAAATTCTCTTCCTGTGTGTCAGGCTCTGCACTTTAATTTATGATGCTCTCTTATGAGCAATTTCACTGTCAGCATTGTACACAGATCAAGAAATTGACAGGTTTCCAAAGTTCCTTACACATTTAGTGGAAGGCAGCCACAATTCTTCTTGTTTTTGTAACCTGCTTGGTTTTACCAGACAGCAGGAAATCAAATTCCCATTTTAAAAATGCTTTTGCACATACTTAAAAGAACCTGACTCTGCCAGCAGAAACAGATACAGCTCTACTCGTTTCTAAAAGCCCATAAATGGAAGCCAGTAGCCAGCATCCCACATCCTGCTCCCTCAAATCCACATGATAAACCACAGAAATCAGCTTCTACTGACTCAGGGAAGGAAAGGCTACAGCAGAATGTCTCCACCCCTAACGGTGCAGACTGCAAAGTCAAAAGGTCTGGGTAATTTTACTGCTCAACGGCAGTGGGGACCATCTAACAATAGGGCACAGCCAAACACCACACATCCTGCATGGGAAATATGCAGATGAAAACCAGACTAATTTATTTTTAAAAGCCAATTAGATGTTGGAATTGCCATGTTTGGCTCTTGCCAAGGCTGCTGCTGAAATTAATATCACACCCTACTTTATTAGTCTCTGACTTCAGTTCAGAATCTGTTTCAGCTTGATTCTTTCAGCTCATTAGAACAAACCTGCTGGAAGTGGAGATGAACAACAAGACACAACAGGGCTCATGCCAGGATATGCAGTTCCTGACACAGGGAGGGAGGACTCTAGGAAAAAGGGCTTTTACTGGGCTGTGAGGAGGCTGAATTCAGATCCATCTGATTTTCAAAAAATGAGCTCAGCAGAGCCATGAAGCCTCCTCCAGAACCAACTCACATTGCATTCTCCTCTGGGAGATGGAGGCACCGGGTCCCTTGGCACCAGGAGAGCCCATGGAGACAGCAGGGCACTGCAGCAACGCTCCCACGTGGCTCTGCTTCGCTCGGATGGTCAGTGGTGTGAGGTGGTGTCCTGGGATTGAGTTAATTTTATTCCTAGGAGCTGGTGCAGTGCTGTGTTTTGGATTTAGTACGAGAATAATGTTGATGGCACACCAGTGGTTTAGTTGGTGCCAAGCTGTGCTTACTCTAAATCCAGGACTTCTCAGTTTCCCGTGCTCTGACAGGGAGCAGGTGCAGCAGGAGCTGGGGGAACTGGGCAAAGGGATGTTCCACACCCCAGAACCTCCTGGCCAGTGTATAAACAGGGGGGAACTGGCTGGGAGACACCAACTGCTGCTCAGGGACTGGATGGGCATCGGTCAGAGGGTGGTGAGCAACTGGATTGTGCCACTGGTTTCTCTTGGGCTTTACTCATAGAATCATGGAAATGTTTGGGTTGGAAGGGACCTTAAAGATCATCTCATTCCAACCCTCCTGCCATGGGTACCTCCCATGAGGCCAGGTTGCTCATTGCCTGGCCTTGAACACTGCCAGGGATGAGGCATCCACAGGGCATCCTGTTCTAGTGCCTCACAACCTTCACAGTAAAGAATTTCTTCCATATATCTAACCTAAATTTCTCCCTTTTCAGTTTGAACCCATTCCTCCTTGTCCCATCACTACAGTTCCTGATAAAAAGCAGTTCCTCTCTCCTTTCTTTTCATTACAATTATTCTTGATATTATCATTAGGATTATTAATACTATTATTATATTTTATCTTGTTTCAATTATTAAGCTGTTCTTATCTCAACCCACGAGGTATACTTTTTTTCCCCACGATTCTCCTCCCCACCATGGGGTGGGAGTGAGCAAGCAGCTGCCTGGTACTTAGCTGCTGGATGGGATTCAACTGTGACAGGTGGGCACTGCCATCCTGGCTGTGACATTTCCAGTGCCATCTTCTCCACAGCAAGATGTCCCTCAGGCCATGCTTGGTCCTGAGGTGAGTGTCCACTGTCACAGCTGATGGAAACAGGACAGGGCAGTGGCCAGGTATTCCAGCTAATGCCAAAACACACCTCCCTCTGCACCATAGCCAAAATCTGATCTGGAACATCAACACATGCTCATTACTCTGACTGTGAGAATCTCCAAACACAGGAACACTCAGGCAAAGGGATGTTCTGCACTGAAGGGAAGACAGGCCATGCAGAAATAGATGGCACCATCACCCTGGAGTCTTGTCATATGTTCCCTGAGGGCTGGCAGAGCTGATGGATCTGGCAGAAAGAGCTTTTGAGACCTGATGCCAACTTTATAAATGCAGACAGGTACTCTCAAAGCTCCCAGAGGATTTACCCAGGAAAAAGACCCTTCCAAAAGGTCCCAGACCAGATCAGCAGCATTTGATGGTCAACTGCACTAAAGGCTGCAGATCAGTCTAACAGGTCAGCACAACTTTTGGGCTGAGCTCAGAGTTCACGCTTGGCCAAGCCTTGTGCTAAGGAACAATCATCTTTCAGACGTGGCTTCAGGGGTCTTTACCAACAGCCCAATTCAAGCAGGAGGATCAGGAGACCAGGAATTGTCATGCTCAGAGAGGGCATTGTTGGGCACTACTTGCAGTGTTGTGTATTTGTGAATGAACATCCATCTTCTGGCACAGGCAACCATTCCCTGTGGGATTAAACAGCCAGGGGAGATGGGAACTACTCTACTCATTCGGCATGTCTGCATTTCAGAGACACAGTCTGCACAAAGAAGGTCATCTCCTCTGGTTTCCACAGAGCCAGAGAGACTGTTCTTATTTTGTCTGACCCTTTCCAAAAAAAGAGAAGTGTTCCCCGAATCCAGGATTATATATAGCAGAGATCAGAAAGCCTCACATCCAGAAAACTTTTTTCTGATGCAGCTCTGCAGATGCCACAGCATAGACATGAGCAAAGAAAGGCAACTTGGCAAAATAACATGGATGAGCTTGATAATCCAGCATGACTGAAAAATTCCTGGGAGAGGCAGTCTGCCAAAGATCATCAAAAGTGAGAAGCTGGAGGCTTTCCAGGTGCAGCTGCTACAAGATCTGCTGGTCTGGAAGCAGAACTAGGGACTTGTTCTATAGATACCTGCCAAGAGACTGCCAAGGAAGAAAGCCACCGAATCAATGATGCCCAAATTGTCCTTGTAGCTTTTGATTCATAAGGAACCATGTCCTAACAGATGCAAGATTAATTGAGAATGTATTGTTCTCTAAAATTGCTATTGATCTGAGCTTCCCACACCTCTTCTTGAACACACAACAAGGTCTTACCAGAGCAAGAACAACAGTTACAATGTTCAAAATTGAAATTCAACTTGATGTACACAGAAGAGCTGAGACAGTTACAGAAGGCAGACAGTTATTTTTTTGAGATCCCAAGTAAATCAGTTTTGCGTTTGATTTTGCAGAAAACAACATGACAAGAGACTGTGGCACTGGATCTGGAAGCTGATGACTCACAGAAAGAGACTGAACTGAATAAATCCACTCATTCAACTGACTGAACTGTTGTCACTTAAACAGAACCTAATTGGCTCTTTAACGGCCTCTCTGAGCATATCCTTTTCTGTAATATGACCGATTATGCCATCAGAATTTATTGTTTATAGACAAACTTACAGAACAGTGAGGGAGCCTAACCTTTTTATAGATGTGTTTTAAGAGACGTTTGTTTCCTCTTTTTCAGATACGTGCACATTGAGATGAATAATTGCAGACAATAACAGGTCCTGATCTTTTATGTACTGCAGCAGCTCTTATAGCTGCTGGTTTCTTTTTTCCTTATAGGTTTCACAATAAAGGCCAGTGATGCAGCAGACATCTGAACTTAACTTAGCATATTGCAGAGCTAAGGGTTTAACCCCACTGAACTATTACTGCCATATGTTCCATTTCTTTCAGGGAATTTCCCAATGGGAAAGAACTCAGACAATGTGAAGAAAAAACATCCAATATCGTTTGCCCTACAGCTTCTTACTGTTTATTTCTAGTGATTTTCCCCTCCTCACATGATAATCGCCTTACTGGAGAGCAGCACATTGCAGATGTGGGAGCAAAAGGGACCTGATTTAAGATCTAGAGCTTGAGAGTGAACTGAAATGCTTTTGAAAATGGTGGAATTACAAAAAGCAGCTTAGGATACCCAATCATCAGCAAGACAGAGCAAAGCCTTAAGAGTCACACATAAAAAACCTGATTGTAGTAATTTCCTCTCATGTACCTCGCTCAGTCAGGCACAGGTTCTCAGGGCTCTGGGTTTCCCCCAGGCAGGAGTTCCCGTGCTCATCCCATCTCCCATGTAACCAACACAGACATTTCAATCTTGAGGGTAATGCTGATGTGCATAAGCCGACGCTGGGGATCAGGGATCTGAGCCTTGATGCCTGAGCCAGGCACCACATTCACCTTTACACCCTTTGGAGCTGGGTTACAAACTCAGGCTCCTGTAATTCAGAACCAGTTTACCAGAAACTGCCTGTCTCTGAGCTACTCACAAGCCTGAGTTCTGAATCATTTTCTTATCTATTTGCACATAATACAGAATCATGTTGCTAAGGTTTAGCTGGAAATCAATCAAATAAAAATTATGAAAAAAAGATTTGTAAAGGGATTGAGGAAAGGTTACTTTTAAATTACGTTTCAGATTCAGTACTGAGAGGATTTGGTTATCAAATCCCAGACTCATAACTCACCCTCACGAAGCATACCATTCATTTCCTAGTCAAATAGGATTTGATTCATCTCATATGTAAGAAAAGGAATGGCACAAGACCCTCTGTGCAAAGCCTGACCCCAGCACGACAGTGAGGGCTGCTCAGGTGCTGTCCTGCAGCAGCAGGGCCCAGCACAGGCTCTGGGCACCCCAAACCCATCACTGACCTCTCCATCGCTGTCGGATATAACAATAAACGCATCCACAAAACTGCGCTTCTTCTTGGCATTGGCTGCGTTCCTCTTCTCTTCCTCCTCTTCCTCCCCATCCTGACCTTGAGACTCCAGGCCCTCTGCAGGCTTCTTTCTCCTCGGCATCCTTCACTCTGAAACAGAGGGAAAGATTAAAAGCCATTTGTTTCCTTCTGATTTAGATTTCCCCTAACAGTCTTTTTTTTTTTTTGCTATTTTTAGGCAAAAGACCCCAGGCACTGAAACCTTATTACAAAGCGTGGTGGATTTAGTGTTACTGGGAGCCACATGCACCAGTCACCACTCATCTAGTTAAGAACACTTTATTACAGCTGATTGCTAAAAAGGGGTTTCAGGGGAACAGCAACACAGACCAAAGCCACTCTGAATGCCTTGTGCCAAAGCAATGAGGCTTTCCTCTAAAAGCCCATCAGCAAACTCCTCCACAGCATCACAGCAGATCTCCCACCCTCCAACACAACCTCCCCTCCTCAGCCCCACACCTTGACCAAAACAACCTGGGCTGTGGCAGCAGATCAAGCCGACATTTGCACACCAGACCAAGAAGCCACCACAGCACAGCCCTTTGTCAGCTTTTTTATTTGACAAAACCAGGGGGAAAGGCATTGTTCCTCCAAGGATGCTGTCCTGCCGTCTGCACAGCTCAGCGCACGGCTGCTCCAGCACTACAGACAGGGAAAACACAGGCAGTGGCAGCAGACAGGCTGGAAACAAGACAACAGGTTTATCTGGCAGTCTGGATTTCTCAATGAGCAGCAGCCTCCGGAAGAACTCCATCCAGACATGCCCAAACCATCCGCATTACCGAAGGCACTTAACAAGCAGTGAGGAACCTGCTGAGTGTTATTAGTGCAAACCTGAGTGCATGGCACAATTTAGGGCAGGTGCCCAGACAATGCAAACTGGTACTTCAGCATCCCTTCCCTTGGCAGCCCATAGACTGATGGAGAGGGATGCACAGCAAGCATTTGCTGCTTGGGTCCAAAAGAGCTCGGAGGAGAGGATTGGGAAGAGATCTCAGTGAAGGAGAGCAGCAGGATGGCACAGAGTTAAATCACCCTTTCCTGCCTGTTCTTGCTGTTTGCCTGGTAGCTCGACAACAACATTCAGTGCTTCTTGAACTGTGATGTAGAAGAGCCTTACAAAGCAGGCTGAGCATGACCAGCTCTGCTGAAGTTCAATTAAATGTGCAGACGGAGGTTGAACAACAAGCCCCTCGTTCCACATCAGGGAACAGCAGAGCTGGAAATGCAAGTTAAGTTGGCCGGTTCCCAGACCAGTGTCCTTCCACAGCATCACTCTGCCTTCCTTCAAGATCACTGAAATAGCTCAGATGTGCTGCCTAGATCTAAAATAAGAGTAAGACAAGATGCAACAGAGACCCTACATCACCCAGGATAGAGCCAAACCCTTCTCTGTAACACCACAAAATTGCGAACAGCCACTGCGTACAGAAACACTAAGGGAGGCCAAAACCCCCATCAGCGCTGAGAACAGCAGTGCACTGCTCCATCTACAGTCCGAGCAGCAAGGTGAGGAATAACCACGCTCCCTCCCTACGATCTGCAGCCTTCCTTCTGCAAATACATGCACACACACGCCCAGAGACAAAAGGCGATTATCCTGGTGAGTCATGATTTGCACCAAGGGTTTGCTGAGCCCTCTGAAAGCAGAATGTTGCACAAATGGGCAGTCACGGCGCCAAAGTGACTGTAAGGACCACTGCAGTCCTCCAGTGTTTGTCTGTTTAGGAATCATAGAACGGTTTGGGTTGAAAGGGACCTTAAAGACCTTGATTTCAAACCCCTGCCTTGGGCAGGGACACCTTCCACTATCCCAGGTTGCTCCAAGCCCTGTCCAACCTTGCCTTGGACACTTCCAGGGATACAGGGGCAGCCACAGCTTCTCTGGGCAACCTGTGCCAGTGTCTCACCACCCTCAAAGGGAAGAATTTCTTCCTAATATCTAATTTAATCCTGCTCTCTGTCAGTTTGGAGCCATTAAAGGAAGGGAAAATAAAAACAAGCACTGTTTGTGGTAAAGCACTGGCTCTTGCAGAACAAAGCTGTTCGACTCCAGCTAAGCCGAACTCCAGTGTTGTGGGAATATCCTCACTATATGTTCTCCAGTTTTTAATCTTTTGCTCCTAATGATCTCTTTGCACTCCCTGCTCAGAGAGATGAGCCAAGCCTTGCACCCAGCTGCTGTGAGCTGCCCTCCATGAAGGGCATCCATGGTGGTGGAGAACGTTCCCTTATCTTTGGAAAACCACTCATTCATAGGCCGTGAGGAGCACAGAAGGGCCCACGCAGGGTCAATGAGGCTTTGGAGAGGCAGCCTATAAACCCTCTTACCCCCAACAATAAAAGCAACAGCAACAAGGAACTGCTGTGCTGCCTCTTTTTTTTAAAATCCACGCCGGTGTCACCATCTCTCCTCTGACTCTACAATACATCTTCTGCTCGGTGCTCTGAGCTAAATAAGAGATCACTGAGAAATATCAACTGGAGTTACGATGAGTCACCTACCTTCAACATTTAAAGGAGAGAAAAGAGGAGATGTAAGAGATGTAACCACACAACTCCCACAACGCTTCTGAAAATGAAGGGACTTGTGGCAAAGAGAGTCTCTGAAAATGTAACTAAGGGAACAAGACAACTAAGAGATCACTTGTAGCTGTGCTAGTCTGAGGCTGTGAGTAGGAGAGCAGTAATAGCTTTTATTAGACAAGCTGGTATAGCTGAGAGAAGAAAACATGCATCAGAGCACAGACCTCCTCTTCAGGCAGGGAAGTTGAGCATATTTTGCTTTTAGCACTCTTGGAAAGGATAGTTGTGAGTGCCTGAGGGGAAGATACCTGCTTTCAGACCCAGTAAAAAAAAAAAAAAGGCCAGAGACTGAATTATCTAAAATTACCTTTGCAGTCCAGTTTGCAGACTCATTTTGCAGTTATCCAGATTTTTTTCCAACTCTGAATTCAAGAGAATTTCTTTGTAAACGCTCTGACAGCAAAGGTGACCTCCTGACAAGGGACTCGCACATGCCACGCTTCTCCAGTCACATTTTTAGGGATATCCTTGAAGATCCCCAACTTGTGATTATTTGTCATTTTCCCTCTCATCTATCATTTTGATGAATCAGAAAGCAATTACCGACAGAATAATTCTAAATCTTGACACTGCAGCTACAGACCTGCCAAGCTGTGACAGCTTGAAAAATGCTCGAAAAAACCAAGCCAAAAAAAATGAATGACTCTCATCCCCGGATGAGTTCCTGAGCCGTTGGAGACACAGGCTGTCGCTTTGTAAACAACTCCCCCCACCTCGGGAAGCAGAGGCACGCCGCTCCCCGCGCTCAGGCGGGTCAGCACCGCACGCTTCCATGGAAATACCATCCCCGGACCCTCGGCTCGACCCCGCAGGCAGGGCCCAGCTGATGCTCCGTGAGCAGGACACAAGGGCTGGCGGCGCCCCGGGGAGAGGGAAATTGTTTACAGGATTGATCCGTTTATAGAGCTGGCTCTGCACAGAGGGGACACGGGCACTGCAGAGGCCACGCACGGCCGGGCGCATCCGCGGCGGCTGCTGAGCTCTCGGGAGATGCTCCCTGCTCCAGTGCCCTCGAGCCCAGCCCGCAGCATCTCCCTCCTCCAAGGACACGGGAGGAAAAGGTTTTCCCCCCTCTACATGGGGGGAAAAGCGACCCTCGCCCCAGAACCCAGCCAGGGTCCTTTCCCTTTCCCAACCCGCTGCCTTCGGGCACGGAGGGCTCTGCAGGGAAATCTACAAGGATGGGGTCAGGGATACTCGGACAAGCTGGGGAGAAGCACGGGGGATGCCAGGCGGGAGAGGGGTGAGCTCCGGGGAAAGGGATCAGCCACAGGTGGGCAAACCTAAGGGAAGGGAGGGTGCAGGGGCTGCCCCGGGAAAAGGGGAGCGAGCCAGGCCTGGCAAAAGGAACAGGGCAGGCAGGAGCACTTCGATCTCAGGGTATGCGGCCAAGGCAGAGCTCCGGTATTGGGGTCCTCTCCCCAGCGGACCGTCCAGGAGGAGTTCCAGGGTATCCACAGGCACAGCACCTGGGTCCCCTCCAGGCAAGAGACAGAGGAAGTGCCCGTAGAGGGGGACGGGAGGTGTCCCTTCCCCAGCGGACGGTGCTGGGGGCCGGTCCCGGGCCGCCGGGGGCGGGGACCGGGGGTCATACCGGGGGCGGGTCAGCCCGGGGGCAGGGGCCGGAGAATGGCCCCGGGCGGGGGAAGGGGTTTCCCTCGNNCCGCCCCGATGCCCGCGGCCTCCCCGCCGGGTCTCCCGCACCGGCCCCGGTCGGCGGGTCCCGCACCCGCGCTCAAGTTGGCGGCGGAGGCCTCATTGCCCTCACCCAAGATGGCGGCGGCGGCTTCGCGGCGTCTCACATGATCATCGGGGTGCTGAAGCGGGCAGCGCCATGTCCATGACGGGCGGGCAGCGGGCCCGGACGCTTCGCTCTGTGGTGCCGGCGATCTCGCCGTTTTCTCAGCCCGGACGCCGCTTCCTCAGGAGAAGAATGCGCTGCGTCGTTTAAACACCGACAAGCGCGAGCCGCCACGGGGCCGCCCGCAATACAGCTGTGCCCAAAACCAAGATGTCCGCCGCCGCCTCCCGCGGAGGGCGCGGTGCTCTCGCGGGACACCGCCCCGCCGTTGCTAGGCGCGGAGGGGGCGCGTTCTCGCGAGAACAGCGTGAGGCGGCGACGGCGGCCATGGCGGACGGGGCCGGTAGCAACGGGGACGCTGCGGGGCCGCTGGTGGGCAAAGAGGCGGGTGAGGCGGCGGGACCGGGAGCGGGCGGGTGGTCGGGCCTCACGAGGTGCTCTGTAACCCGGTCGGATCCTGCGAGGTGCGGGGCATCCCCAACAGGGACGCCCCGCAGCTCGCGGGGTCCCACCGGGCCGCTGACGCCCCCGTTTTGTGTCCCACCCCGCTCACCCCACAGTGGAGCGGCTGATCCGGGAGAACGGACACATTTTCACGGAGGCGCAGTGCAAGGTGTGCAGCGCCCTGCTCATCTCCGAGTCACAGCGGCTGGCTCACTACCAGGTAGGGAATGGGGAGCCCCCCGCCTCCGCCCCAGCCCACCCCCGGGCTCGGCGAGGCACCGAGCGAGGGTTTATCTGCTTTCTCCAGAGCAAGAAACACGCCAACAAGGTGAGACGGTACCTGTCCATCCACGGCGGGGAGGAGGGTGCCCACGGGAAGAAGATGAAGCTGGAGGTGAAGCAGGTGAGAGGAGAGCTGATCAATGTCTATAAGTAATGTTTACAATCAACGTCTTAAGATTTAGAGGGTAACTGCTCTGAGGAGCGGCTGAGGGAGCTGAGGTTGTTTAGCGTGGAGAAAAGACACTCAGGACAGACCCTTGCTCCCTACAACTCCCTGTCAGGAGGCTGTAGCCAGGTGGGGTTAGCTTCTTCTCCCAGGAAACCAGCAATAGGACAAGACGAAATGGCCTCAAGTTGTGCTAGGGGAGGTTCAGGTTCGACAGCAGGAGGAATTGCTTCACTGAAAGGGTTGTCAGGTATTGGAAGGGAGGTGGTGGAGTCACTGTCCCTGGAGGTGTTTATGAAATGACTGGACATGGCACTCAAGTGCTCTGGTCTCGTCGGCAAGGTGGCAGTCAGTCAGAGGTTGAACTTGATGGTCTTGGAGGTCTTTTCCAATCTTAATGGTTCTCTCATTCTGTGAACTGCCTGAAGGGAGGGTGTCAGAGGATAAACCAGACAGCTCAGGGGTGCCCAGCAACAGGGTGAGAGGCAACAGGTAGAAACTGATGCCCAGGAAGTTTCTCCTGAACATGAGGAAGAACTTCTTACCTGTGCAGTGACCGAGCACTGGAAGATAGCCCAGAGAAGGTGTGGAGTCTCCCTTACTGGGGATATTCCAGAATCATGGAGTCTCCCTTACTGGGGATATTCCAGAACAGCTTGGATGCAATCCTGTGCCAAGTGCTCTGGGATGATCCTGCTTGAGCAGGGAGGTTGGACCAGCTGAGCCACTGTGGTCCCTTCCAGCCTGACCCATCCTGGGATTCTGTGAGTGCAGGATCCAGCAGGGCTGAATACAGCTCTGTGGGACCTGCTGGGCTAAAGGCAGTTGCACAGCCTTGTAAGTGAACAAGGAAAATGCTCTCTAAAAGAGCTTTGTGAGAACTGAGAAGTTCAATGGCAGGTGTTTCACCAGGCCTTGTCCCAGTTCCTGCTGCCTTCCCCACTCAGCCTCTTTGAGCTTGTCCTCCCCATTTAAACAAATGCATATTCCTCTTTTTAAAAGTCTTGCTTGAAATGACAGAGAAAGAACAGGAGCAACAGCTTGTCAGGAGCATCGTTGCATAACATCACGCAGAGCACGTTGGGTTCACCATCCACAGGAATGCTCTTCCCAGAGCATTCTTTATTTTATTTATTTAGGTTGCCTCAGCTGGTAGCTGGAGCCTGTTGGTCAGTAAAGGCCCCACGTTCCATTCAGCCATCTGTCTGTCCCGTGACTCTCTTGGAGAACAGATTCTACTTTTATGATTGCTTCAGCTGTAATCCCTAACTCTGGCATTTGCAGGGAGCCGGGGGATAACAGCAGATGCTTTTGCACATAGTGTCAGGCTGAGAACTGCCTGCTGCTCCCTCCTCAGCTGGTGTTGTGTTGCAGATGACCCAGCTGATAGTGATGTTTGTGCTGCTCAGTTCACACCTTGCAGGGGACAAGGCTGCGTGGTCCAATTTTGGCAGCCACATGCTTACCCTTGTCCTTAACCCAAACAGGCCAGGGCTGCCCCTCTGCCTGGAGTGTTTGCCAGCAGGTTGAAAACAGTAATCTGGTCAAGAACACTCTCCAGGGAGGGAGAGGGTGATGCTGCATCATGGAAGTTCTACTCGGTCACACTTCATCAACTTAACACCCAAATGTCTTTGATGATTTTTTCTTAGACCCCCAAACCATAGTGTTTCTCCTCAAAACCAGGAGGCTGGACAGGATGACCTGCAGAGGTTCCTCCCAGCCTCAGCCAGTCTGTGGTTCTCTGTGCACAGGACAGCAAGCAGGAAGGCAGCAATGGGGAGGACAGGAACAAGTGTTGTCCCATCTGCAACATGACCTTCTCCTCTCCAGCCGTGGCAACATCTCACTACTTGGGCAAGACTCATGCCAAGAACATGAAGCAGCAGGCCCCCAAAGCAGAAGGTATGAGTGTCTGCAACACCTTTGCATTGTCCCAAAAGGATGTTTAGAGGTTTGTTGCACCCCAAGTGTGAGCTCTTGTAAGAGTGTGTGCTCTTTGCCATGAAGTAGAGTAAGCCAGCAGTGCACCTCCAGAAATTTGGCTGTGCCAGCCTGCTCAGTGGGCTGGCATTGGCAAGAAGTTTTGTGGTGTTTTTGTTTTGCTTTGTTTGGGGGAAATGCAGCTGGCAGCAGCCATTGTACCCATCCCTGTGTCCAGGGACCAGGAATGTGGTGTTAAGATGTAGAAATGCCTGTCACAGGATGTGATGCTCATTAAAGGGTTACAGAGACTGAAGTGACTGGTGAAACTCTGATATGGCAGATTCCTTAGGGCTGCTCAGCTACAACAATGTGGCCTCTGAGGTTCACAGACACGGGAGCTGCAGATTGCTGGGGAGTGGGAGAATACAGCTGGGGAGCATTAGTATGTGCTTGTTCTGACTTTGTCTGCCCCAGTGCCACTGCCTATGTGTCCCATCCCTTTGCTAGCAGCCAGAAATGCCTGGTGGGTGGGGAGTGACACTCTCTGTCCAGGGCAGGTAGGGGTAGACGTGGGCTTGGTGGGCTACAGCTGGTCAGGACAGAAGGAAAACACAGCTGCTGAATGCACCTGAGGATGGCAGCTTGTGCTAACTCCAAGCTGGGGACTTTGTGAGTCACCCAGACACCTGAATCCTGGGATCTTCCAGGCAGAAACTGTCTGTCTCAGTGTGTCTTCATGGCTTTGCTAAAATGTGTGCACAGAGCAAAGCCACCTCCTGTATCTTCTTGTTCTTTGGAGCCCTTGTTTTGGGTATGGTAGGAGCCTGCAGGAAGAGGTAGATGTTCACTGAGCAGTCTGGTGTGTGCCTTTGGTTCTGGCATGAGAGGAGCTCTCTGATCCCTAGCAGGTTACTCACTCTGCTCTTTGGCACCCTGGAGTGAGAGGGTGCAGGTTTCTCCACCACACAGGAGAGCTGCTTCCCTGTGTGCATTCATTGTGTCAGACCAAGTCCCATGTATGCTGTGTCTCAGGCAAGACTCTCATGACTTCAGGATCAAATCCTGCGGCTGCACGGTGCTTACAGAATCCCACTGCCTTTGCTGTGCAAGGGCTTGTGCCCATGTCCTGGCTACAGGGATGATAACAGCAGGTGGAAGTTCATTCATACCCCGTGTTTCTTGAATACAGTCATGCTTATGTTAAGGAGAAATATGCAAATCTGTTGGATTTTTTGAACCTTGAAAGTTTTGCTGGCATACTCTGACTTATGTTACCACGTGTCTTTAAATTCTGCAGCGGTAAGGGAAGAGGTAGGAAAATCATTAATTTGTTGAGATATCCTACACTGGCTAGGTTTGGAGTTTAGAACGTAGTGTGTTACTGGTTTTAATGTGGTTTTGGGGGGAATAAAGGAACTGGGTTTTACCTCTGAGTTCTGTGAGTGACCAGGAGTTTGGATTCACCCTACAGAAACGGTGCCCCCACAAAAACACCCTGCTGCCCCCCCCACCTCTACTGCATCCTCTAACGAAGAGAACAAGGACATTACTGACCCGGACAAGTTCTGTAGCCTCTGCCATGCCACTTTCAACAACCCCCTTATGGCAAAACAGCACTATGTAGGCAAGAAGCACAGAAAGCAGGAGACCAAACACAAGCTGATGGCGCACTACGGCCGAACCCCTGATGCACCAGCATCATCCTTCATGGGTGAGTTCTCAACAGGGAGGCTGATAACCAGCTGAAGAGCAGGGTGGGAGAGAAGCAGAATGTGTCTGGCAGGCCTTTGGACAAGAGAGTCTGTGTGGAGGGAGCAGGGGAGTATTGCTCGTGATGTGAAACTTGGTTATACACCCTAAGATTGATTTGGTTGATGTTGTAACCCCCAGCAGCAGATGTTTTAGACTGTAGCTATTCGTGACAAGCTTTGGGTTGTGTTATGCAGTGTTGTTTAATCGGGGACGTGTCCTTTTTATTCTCTGTGCAGATAATCCAGGGATTTTGGCCAGTACCGTTTCTAGTTAGGTGATTGCATCCAAAATGAAAAGATAAAAGTGGCATTTGATGCTTAAAAGTCGTCTTTGAGGGGACTAGCCAGAGATGGAAGGAATAGGTTTAGCTGCACCTGCTGCTTCAAAGCACATGAAAGCCAGAAAGATTTCTCCCTGAATGCCTTTCTGCCTCTGTGTGGGCACTTCCATCTGATGAACTAATGCAACTCTCTCTGGAGCAAGCAGGAATGTGGAAAAAAAAAACCAGATCTATTAAGGAGGAACTTTAGGCAGACAGTTAAAACTCTTTTGGTTTATGATCTGCTGCTTATGAGCACTTGTACGTGATGAAAGCCCTCGGAGTCCAGTGAAAGCATTAGGCACTCACAGAAAACTCCCTTGTTCCTCCCAGCAGCCTTCTGTTGGACCAGGAAGTCTTAGTACCTGCTGGATACTCGAGGTAAATAATAAGCAGACAGATCATCTTAAAATCTTCATCAAGGGCTTCTTTCTCTGTCGTAAAAACCCACACAAGCAGAAGATTAATTATTCTTATTCTTTGCAGGCCACCTTTAGATACCGGTAGCACTTATGACAAATGAGGCTCAATTAGCCAAGTAATGTTCTCTCCCACATTGCGTGGCCGTGTGGGAGATGGAAAAGGTGCTCGGTATCTCACGTTACCCATCTGCTCTGCACCTAATTAGTGGGGTCTGATGAATGGTTCCACTTGAGTGTGACTCAGGCGCAGACAGAGGCAGGAGGCCCAGCCCAGGCGGGCCGGGTACATGGGCGGTGCCCTTGCCTGTGTGATTGATGTGTCCCAAGAAGTGCCAGCAGATCAGGAATATGTACAGTCACATCTCCAGGGCACTTCAGCTCTTCAGGAAAGGTTTCAGAGCCTGGGCTATAATCAGGGGCTTCTCAGATGAGATGGGCTGCAGGCAGGGATGTTTTGTCCCACTCTCTTTCCCTGTGTCTGTGTGCCAACAGCCACAGTCGCACTTAAACTCCCTGCTGGGACCTGACTCACAGCAGATGAAGATGTGTTCTTTGCAAATGCAGCGCTGAGGTGTTTGCCTGCTTAAAGTTCTTTGGAAACGAGTGGTTTGGGGTTGAGTGTAGTTTAGACAACTTCATGCACACACCTGTTGGATGGGTTTGCAACAGAGAAACCCTGACATTGATGGTTCAGGGAAGCAGACCTGAGGGCTGTATCAGCTCCTCTGGCCTTTCCTGTCCAGATCCAGCTCCATTTTGAGAGCCAAATGTCCCACTGGAGTCCGAAATATCTGAGGTGCAGCAGCCGCGTGGTGAAGTGTCTGCTACATCCAGAGTTGAGCTTCCCAATGATTTGCTGCTCTGCACGCCTGGGGTCCATCTCCTCTTTCACCTCAAGGAAATGTTTTCCTTGTGAGATTCCCAGCCAGAGCCCTTCCCCAGTGAGCCAAAATTCAGGAATGCTTAATGTCTTGAGGACAACTGCCAGAGTTTTTCCCTGCTAAGAGACTCCTGTGCTGCCATACTTGCCTGTTTGGTATCTGTGACCTCCTGAACTTTCAGTCCAGCTGGAGTTGTCATGTTACACAAAACCATTGATCCTGTCTAGTACCACTATTGTTGGAAACTTTTTTTTCCTGGCAGTTAACTGATCCACTGACTGTAACCAAACTGCTTGAGGACAGAGCTTAATATCCTCGGTTGGCACCTCAGCAAGGCTTAGCAAAATGCTGCATTGTGGAGCTGGACATTGGATGTAATCTCTTCTGGCTGCCTTTTTTATTGAAATGCTATGACCTTACAAATTCAGTCTCTCTCTCATTTTCTGTTTTGAGATGTCCAGATCAGCAGAAGTAGGAATATGGGAGAGAAATGGAGTTGCAAAGGCAGTATACCATCAGGTTTGGGATCCAAATCTGAAACTTTTACTATGCCTGATACTGTGAACTGTTTGTAGGGAACATATGTGTGGTTTTTAGCGATGAACAAACCATGTTCTGATCGGGAAAGCTTTCTTGGCTTAGTGATTCCCTTGCAACGACTGGCTGATACAATGCAATATACAATGCATTGTATATGGTGGGGTAGTGGGATTCTGTGACCTCCCTGCCTGGTCAGATTGTTGACTGTTACTTGTCTTTGTTTAGGGTTGTTTAATAAATCGGGTGATTGAGTATCTTGCTTGTTTCTAACTCAGGCACGGGGATTGGCTAGATGTGTGTGCTAACATTGCTGTCTGTTTCAGCTGGGAAGGGCTACCCCTGCAGCACATGTAACATAGTGCTGAACTCCATAGAGCAGTACCAAGCTCACATCAGTGGCTTCAAACACAAGAATCAGTAAGTAATGTTCTTGTCTAAGTGTGTTTCCAGCCTCGCTGTTCAAATCGATGGCCTAAATATAACCTAAAATGCAGTTTTGAACACGTGTTTCCAGCTCACTTCCAAACAGAACAGCAGGGTCTGTGCAGGCTCTCTGTTTCCTGACGCTGCTCCGGGAGCTCCCTCTGCAGACAGCCCAGCCGTGCTGCTGAAGTGGAAGTGCCTCCAGTTGCTTTTCATTCCTAATAGTTCAGCTCAGCACAGACCTTTGCAGTGAACCCGACACCTATTAAACACAGTTTCTCTTAACAATTGAGGTTTTAATTTAATTAAGGACTGGCTCAGTGGAGATCTGCTTGCCATTGTGATCTCCGTTGGGATTGCTTGTTTTAAAATTTGGCATATACTCAGCACGCTCCAGAAACCTGGACTGTGTTCCCGAACTCGCTCTCACAGCTGGCAAGTTAAATAATGGCATCCCCTGCATATATTATTAATTGAAAAAAATTAGACTGCCAGATGATTAATACTAAAAATACTTGTTCTGGAGACTGTCAATCTTTAATTTAAGAGCTTTCACTAAAAGAGGCTCAGTAATGAGCCTGGGTTGGTTAGAAAGCTTCTTAGAAGGAAGAGGTATTAGGAAATCCTACCTGAAGGGAGGGCAGGCTCCTAGCCAAATTCCCCAGAAGGAACAGGAAGAAAACTGGGATCTCTTGTTGCCTGTCTATGGAATAACAGCCTCCTGGTCCCTCAGCTCTGGGAGTACTTGATGGGAAGACACCTTTCATCCCAGGCAAGCTCCAGCTCTCCAACAGCACAACTAGACCAGCAAACAGGAAGTATCCCATTCTAGAGAGATAACATTGAGGATATTCCCAACACACACACATTAATGTTCCCTTTAAGGACACTGCCATTGTCGGAGCTGTTGCAGCCACACAACTCCCTTTCAGAAAGCTGCTCTGGATTCAACTGTGCAGTCCTGTTCCAGCTTCTGCAGCCTGCAGAGAGGCAGGATGCTTGCTTTGTAATGGGAGCTCTTTAGCAGTCCTTGAGCTGTGCCGCAGCTAATTCTGCCATGCTAAAGGTGTCTGTTTACACACAGCCACAGAGGGCAAGGATTCACTTGGAAGGTTTTCTGGCAAGTTGTTGCCTTGGCTGCAGTGGGCTGTTGCTCCGCTGACAGCCTTGCCTGCTGAGCTGTGATTGCAGCTGGCACATTTCAGAGCATTTGTGACATTGTCTCCTTTTTTTCCTTTTTCTTGCTCCCTTCCCATGTGCAGGATGCCAGGAGCAGTGCCGGTTGTCGGACCGTTCCCGCCACAGCAATATGTCCGGGAAGAGTCAACTGCCCCAGGAGGCTACAGTTACTTCAGCCAAGACTTCTAGAGCAAGTTGCAGCACTGTTCTTGGAGTTGTTGGTGGCCCCAGAACGCACATCCTTTGCCAGCCCACAATGGTTTCATTATCCCTCTGGATAAGCAAAACCCTACCCTCCTGTATGCACCCGTTGAGCAGAACGGGGACTGAATCTGTCAGGAAAAGGATCCAGCTGGAAGAGACTTGCTAGACAGCAAATACTTCACTCCCTTAGAGTAGTTTTCATTGTGTAATTGCTTCCTGTGAAGGTGGGTGCGGTGTGAGAGGAAGTGTGTATCTGGTGTAAGGAGGGTTTGGCGGCAAGCTGGTAGTGGCACCTCCTCCCTGTCCCCACTCTGGGGGGCTGCCCATCTTGCTGCTGGACTGCTCCTGGAGGGACACCAGCAACCACAGGCACCCCCGGGCATGACGGGAGGGGACCTGGAGCCTGGCTGTGGGACCAGAGCCACCCACATGGGTGAGAGGCTGAGGATGGAGCACGGCCCTTGTCCCCAGGTGTGCCCTGGTGTTGGTGTGCTGTTGGCTCAGCTCTGCTCCTCCCTGCCCTGGGCCAGGGCTCTGGCTGCCTCGCCAGGCTGAACTCCGTTGCCTTCTGGGCTGGCAGGCGCAGGACAGAGCACAGAGCCACCCACCAGCCACAGAAGCACCACAGTCCCCTGTCCAGACCACAGCCAGCTCTGTGGAGCCAGTTGCTCTTCCAGCAGCACACCCGGGGTCCCTGCCTCAGCCGGGGGGAGCACAGCCCTGGCCACAGCCCCAACCACTGCCATCCCTCGTGGCCTCGCTGGCTCCAATGAGTAAATCAGGTGCAGATGTGGAGTCAGGACCGGGTGCCTGCTTACAATTAGGGGCTGGAAAGATTGGGGTGGCCCCGTTCCTGCCTTGCAGTTCCTTGCCATGCCTGCTGCTTTACCAGGATGAACCCCCAATGTTGTGCAAGGGACAGGGCTGGTGAGCAAAGCTGCTGCTTGGCCCCCAGATGGGCACTGTAACGCCCAGCCCAGCACATGGTGTGTGCCATGTCCCCACAGGGAGCCCCAGGCACCTCGTTCCCTGTACCAGCTGCAGCACTCCCCACACAGCTGGGGCAGGAAGAGGTGGCAGGGCTGCAGCAGGGACAAGGCACGACACTGCCCACTGTCCTGCCAGATCACCCTCAGCTTGTATGTTCCCGCTCAGCCTTCACTGCCCCAATCTGTGGATGCTCCTGTGCCATGCTGGGGCTTGGTGAAGCCTGGGCTCCTGGTGTCCCTGTCCTGCAGCCCCTGCGCCGGGCCTCACGTTCTTGGCTCCCCAGAGGGAGCAGCAGGTTTATGTTTGCCAAGTTCTGCCTGGTTAAACCTTAACCAAGCTGGGTTGCTCCATCAGTCCCTCCCTGCCGGAGATAAGGATGGGCAGGCAAGACCAGGGCTTGGTGGGATGTGCTGCCCCAAACCTGGCTGCTTGCCTCCAGGGCAGGACCCAGCCCCTGCAGAGCACCCTGCCCAGTCTGGGGCAGCTGCCTGCCCCTCCAGCTTTGCCCCCTGCCTTCCTCAGCGGGTCCCCACTGATGTGAGGGTAGCAGGTTGTGGCTGGGGCTGGAAGCTACCATGTCGAAGCCAGTGGGACTGGATGGAGCTGGAAGCCCTTGTGCTGAGGCTCACCCCTGTGCTTCAGGGCTGACCCACTCCCGCAGTGCCAGAAGGTTCACATCACCCCAGCACATGGCATGAGCCTGCTCAGCCTCAGATCCTGTGCACGTACAGCGAGCTGGGGCTTCTGTGCCCCAAACAAGAGCCGTTCAGGGCAGGCCAAGAGAAACTTCCAGGAGGAAAGAGCCCCCCAGGCTCCGGCCCCCACAGGAGCCACCGTGCCGCGCGGGCTCTGGCTGGCCGCAGGTGCCACCGCAGCGGGAGTGGCGGCGAGCGCTGGGGCCAGGCACAAGGGGCGGCTGTGTTCCCGCAGCTCCGGCTGCCTTCCAAGAGCAATATTGTTGGCACCAGGCAGGCTCCCTGCACCGGCAGCACATACATGGGCCTTTCATGAGGGGAGTGGGGATGATTTACTGCCTGGGGGAAGGGGCAGGGGCGGGAGGATGGAGCCCCAGCATGCCGGCGCCCAGCCCCTTGTGCGTGCTCGCTGCCGCGGGGCCCCGCACATTTAAGCAAGGCCGAGGGTCTGGCCAGGGGGTCGTCTCTCCCAACGGGGCATGGGGCAAGAGCGGGTCCCTCTGCCCCTTCTGTGGAGTTCTCAGAACACACTTCATCCCTGGGCACCCTGCTGTGTCTGAGCTAAGCAGCCAGGGGTCGCATATCCCTTGTGGTGCCACGGTGATGGGAGCGGCCCATGAGCTGGGGGAGACGGGGCACCAGAGGAGGGTGCTGGGCAGGGGTGCACCCACAGCGCAGAGTGCTGTGCTGGCACAATCCCCCCTTGTTGAGCTGCTGGCGTGGCAGAGGCCGTTGTGGTGCTGCCGGCAGCGGGTGGCAGGCGGTGGGGCCGGGCTGCTGTGAAGGGCTTTTTGTTTGCCGTCAGTTGCTGTTATAAATCAAGCCAGGCAGCCCAGCCCCAGCCCAGTGCTGCCCCACGGCAGGGAGGTGACCAGTTCCCAGCCGCCTACAGCAGAGCCCCACCAAGCCCTGGCCTGTGCCTGGCATTGCCCTGGCCAATGGGGATGTTTAGTGTGACAATGGGCAAGGTGCCTGCGCTGGTCTGCTTGCCCTTCCTCCACTCAGCATGGGGGAACCCTGGGATACAGGGAGTCTTTCCGTGTTCATCCCAGGCTGTGGCTCCCACAGGCTCCCCAGAGTCCCAGCTCTCCCTGGTGTTCCCAGTACTGGGAACATCCCCTTCTCTCTGGTTTTAATTTGGTTTTGGTTCGAATTGAGCTGAACCCAACATTTTTCTGTGCTTCCGGCACGCTGTGAACTCTGCAGGGGCGGCCGCTGCTCCGTGAAATTGATGTTCTCGTCCGCTTCACGCATCAGCAGGAATGAACAGCTGCTGGGGGCTGCTGGCCCCTGGGACTGCTCTGTGCACCCCTGCACCCCAAGGAGACACCAGCATGGGGAGCAGCACGGGGTGGATAGGGCTGTGGGAGATTGTAGCACCAACCAGACCTCACAGTGAAGCCGTGTCACGCTGGAAGTTGCTGGTTTGGCAGAGTGGAGCAGCACAGACAAGGCTGTGCCCAGGACTTGCAGTGTGGCCCTACGGAATGAGGGGTGACAGTGACAGTGCACCCCACTCACACGGCCTCAAGATCCACACCAGGCATGGGCAAGGCTGTGTGTCGGACTCAGCACAGCCCTGGAAGGTCTTGCTGGGAAGCAGAAAGGTGGTGAAGCAGATGGTGATACAGCAGAAGGAGAGCAGCTCTTAGGGCCAGACCCTGGCCATATACTGGGGACAGTGACCCCTCTTGATGTCAGCAGGATGCTCGGGGGACATTGTTCCTTGGGACTGCACCAGCTCAGAGCATCTGAGGCCAGCCTTCCCCCGGTGCCCAGGGTCCTGCGTGGGCCAACGAGCAGCAAGGCCTGGGCATGGTGGGGGTCTGCCTGCCCCAGCACAGGCAACAGCACAGGGAAGGTGAGGGCGGAGTGTTTATGGGTCGGATTAGGCCACTCCGACTCCGGCTCGCAATTTAGCCGCGTTTTATGACGCTCCGTTATGGGCTCCTAATGAGGGTCACAGCTACTTTATGGCACCGACAGCGATAACGCTACAACTAATTATGGCACAATTAGCGTGTGGGCTGCTGGGCATCCAGCAACGCTCAGCGCCCAGCCCGGACCACGACACCTGCCTGGGGCTGAAGTGCTCCCACTCCCAGCAGCCGGGGAGAAACGGGGGTGCCCCCTGTCCCATCTGCTGCTTCCCACGCGTGGGATCTGTCTGGGGGACGGCACAGGGGAGCAGCCCCGGGTATTCTGCAGCCCCCTGCGTTCCCCACCCGCGAGGGGAGGCTGCACCGGCGGGGCCGGGACGGAGGGGCCCGGGGGCCACCTCTCGCTGCTGGGGGCAGGGCCGGTGCTACCCCCCCCCTTCCCCCGTC